>JARHVA010007877.1:142500-335000 GCA_037957365.1 Torreya grandis
ATTATCTTTATTTGTTTTGATCTTTCATTTAAGAATATCATTAGCTTAATTTATATAATTCTAATATGTGTTTCATTTTTTATTATAGTAAAAACATTCAACATCTTCGATATTATTTTTTGAGTTTTCATAATTGTTCTTGAAGTATATTACTATTTATTCTTATGCATCTTCTAAATTTTCCATTTTTTATTATGTTAGGACACTAAGATCATATCTTCCAAAGATTGATATAATATTTTACCAAGATTAAAAAAATCATTGTTGTATTTGTAAGACAAGTTATTAAACAAAATAAATTTTGCATCTTTATCATCAACTAGAGCATTAAATTATGCAAGTTACCTCATAAGAGATTTGAGATTGTTTATATGACTAGACATAGTATCTACTTCACTCATTTTTTATTCAAATAAGTGTAACTTCAAATAAAATTTTGAATTAATAGTCTTAAAACCAAACAACTTATTCAAATTGTCCCAAATTTATAGGGATAGCCTTTCTAAATCTACATAGTGTAGTTCAAAATCTGAAAGTGCAAGGCCAATGATGGATTTATCCTTATTATAACCTCTTATTTTCCATTCTATTAAATTATTTTCATCTTTAGGTTGCAATTATTTACCACTAACTATTCCCTACAAGTTGGTGTCCATTGGTTGCATTTGAATTTTGACTCTCCATGTGTCAAAATTGAGACCAATCAATATTTATAGAGGAGGGTCCATTTTAAAACAATGACATAAGACATAAATTTTAACCATATATGGATCCTTACAAACACAAAAATAAAAAAACTTTTGGACTATAAGACTTAGCTATAACTCTAAGTAATGACACACCAATTTTTTGTTTTATTTTATTTTTTAACATATTGATAATATTATCCATAAAACTAGATAAAGTAATTAAATATTACTATATTGACACAAGAGGGTCCTATCCTAATTTTATCCATATATACCTATTTTAACATGATTTTATTGACTCACATAAATTTGATATAAAAATGACACTTGTGCTTAACAAAATAATACAACCTAAAACATATTTATAGCTGACCTTCCATTATAATCTTACTTAAAAAATCAAAAAAATCAAAACACTAATATAAATATTACATACTATATAATAAATTAGACAAATAATGAATATAAATTAATTATGAGCATGGGTTTCATGCTTAATCATACTAAGGACAAAAAAATTAAACATCTGGCACACATAAATGAGATGTTAACTAGTCTATATATTACATAAGGTGAAAATTATTACGTGAGTGGGATGATAAAATATCTAAAGGCATGACACCATGCTCCAAAAATAATAAAACTATAGGAGGCCACAAGCCATTTGAAAACTGCATAAAATCCTTAACATTTAGATTGTATTAATGACCACCATCTTACATTGACATTATTCAATCATGTCATGATTAGGTGAATAGTTCAAAGAGTCCTAGACAAGGTTGAATGTTGAATCCATGTGTGAGGTTTATTGGTGATTCAATGCAAATGCTTTGTCTAAATAAAATGATGTTCAATGCAGAATTGATCTATCTTTTTTACTTAATCTTTGTATCCATTTCTCACATCTAAAAATCATGATGTGACAGAGACAAATACATTCATATAAGATACAATGTTTTGTGTATGGAAAATATATCTAATAATATCATTCATTGAATATTAAACCTTACTCTAATACTAGTGTTAAAATTTGAACAATATTAAATTAATAAACTCCTAATATTCAACTCATAAGGGACATTTTATTTATTTTAGGATGATCTTAATCTAGTATTTGAGAGATATTTTACAAATACTTGATCCTATGAAGTGTGAATCAAGTATTATCCTTAAAAATATTCTCTTTGCTTATCTCTCATCCATTATTCTCTATCTTAAGCTTATCTATGTGAGTTGTATAACAACTCTTACTAATTTTATATTACTTATTACAACATATTTACTCACCCATGTGAGTACTAACAAGACTTTTAATAACATTTTTTCATAAATCACTACATATGATTGAAAATCATGTTCTATATAAGGTTAATAGTAATCCATAATTATTTATACCACATTTACCTTCCACTAAATCTCCCACCACATTCTCTATCATGAATCTTTGGTATGGAAATTCTAACTTTTTGGTGCCCAAAATATCTAAGTGAGTGCTAAAGGATTTTTAAAATAGCATCACCAATGATAATATATCAAATTAAATCTCTTATAAATTTCATTTTTTCATTTATCAAAACATTTTTATTAATATTATCATCAAATAAAAAGTTATAAATATTGATATACCACTCTAAAGTATCTATCATTGTTAATAAAAAACACATATAATCCATCTAGATATGGAAGTGTAATGGTGAATATTTTAATCTATCAATACTAAATATATCATGATAATTAGTAATATAAATAACAACTATGTATGCAATGATAACCATAACATAAAAATGGCAGTTATTTCTTTTAGGAATGTTTCCAATCTCAAAGTCTTCAAAGTGGGAAATCAAACTGCATATTATATCTTGATATATAATTGATTTCTCTTATTTTGTTTAAGGGGTACACATCACTTTATTTATGAAAATTTTAGAATCACCATAAAATTTACATATATATTTATCTATAGTGTTATTTTAGCATTTAAATGTAGAATAAAAGCCTCATATTTCATTATATTATTGGCACATCAATATCTCAATCAATACGTTAATCACATAGTCTAGCCATAAAGTGTCATTAATAAACTAAATTTTTTGGAAATTGAATAGAATTTTTACCCATAAAATTACATGGTTTATATCTTGTTCACATTGGTATGCATGATAAACTCATCTATTAAATCATCATTTATAGGAGTGCGGTCTAATAAGGGAACCACGATAAGTTAGTCAATGGTGTCTTCCCATTTTACTAATTATTGTGGTATAAATTTAAGTTTAAATCCATTATTAAAATTACCCACATATATATTTATCAATAAACATAATTATTATAAATTATTTATCTAAAAGGATCATTCTTGGCAAAAAATGAGTATCAATATTAATCATGATAATGTCTAAGTTTATGTGTATAACACACAATAGCCAAGAATAAATATTGTATTGATTTATATATCATTTTATAATCAATTAATGTGAAACTAATGTAAGGGATATATACTCCTCTATGTTAATCATCATATTATGATAATATTTTACCCAAGTCATACTTGATGGTAGATATGTATAATAATAATGTTCAATGAAGGATAAGTGGAATAATAATTAGTGGATTAGTTATATAATTTTTGATTAAATTTAAACCATTTTTAAATTAATATTTCCATTAATATTTTCTAAATTTATGTATTAATCTAAAAAATGTTGAGTTTTATTAGGCAAATTCAATATAAACTATTAATTGACTTGGTTTTTTACCTAGAAAATTATTAGTTTTTCTAGGCCTATAATCAAATCCATGACAATAATTGATTGTAATTTTATATAATCCACCCAAATTTAAGTTTTTAAATGATAAATACCAAAAATTATAAATATGAAACACCAAAGACACATTTCTTAGGATTAAACCATATATTATATTTACATAATATTTCAAATATTTTTCTCAAGTCCCTACCATTGTATTTGCATTTATTTAATTTTACTAATATATCATCAAATTAGTATTATAAAATATCATTAATGTAATTATGAAATGTATTTCTTATAATTTTAATAAGTATTAATATTATTTATAACACCAAAAGGAATGATAATATAAAAAAATGTACTCCAAGGAGTAGTGAAGGATGTTTTATGTTAATCAATAAGGTTTGTATTAATTTAATTATAACCATAGAATTAATCCATAAAGAATATAATTGCATATTTAAAAATTATAATGTAAAATCATATCAAAATTATGAAATTGGATGTCATCCTTAGCCCAACTTTTACTCAAGACTCTAAATTCTAAGCATACCCTATTTTTTATATGTTTAGTAACTAATAAAATAATTTAAATTGAATATGAATAATAAATATGCCATATAGACCCATAATTTAATAATTAATTATATATTTAACCAATAAGGAAACTTTAGGATGAAACTTTTAAATATTTTTACTATCTAGTTTGGTTATAATATGGAAATTTAGATTGTGAATTACAATGGAGGGATTGATACTAGGAATGTTAGGATAGAACTAGGAAAATAATTTAGAAAATTAATGCAATAACACTCCATGGAATTTATCTATTTATGTGTCATAAATTAAATTAGTAATATAATTTTAGGATCTTATTAAGTACCAAAATTTAATATAATATTTGTCTCATTCAATAATGTTGACTGATCCTTAATATATGGAGTAGTGTCTAAGGAATCAATATGATCTAATGGAATACCATAATTTATAGGATAAGGATTACAATCACCAAATTATGTATGGTGACTTAAGATATATATTAATCCATACTTATGTTGAAAATATGGTAAATCTAGATATTCATCATTTCAATAATTGTCTAAGAATATTAATTGAAATTTCTTAATCAATTAACTTGGGATATAAAATTTGTATATATGTGATCATATTTACTTAATTTTTATGATATTTACTATACTTAGATAATTAAGTATGTAATTTTTTTTAATTTAAGCATAATAATAATCATAAGTGTTAAGATTCATTTGATCTTTGTGAAAGCGTACCTTTTTATCTTGAGTCTCCTTACCATATCTAAGGCCTAGTTTGAACTGATGAAGAATTATGATAATTCATGATTTAATAACTTTTTAATTTATTCATGATCCTTGATATTTGTATCCAATTTTATTTTCACACATGTACCCTATTCCATAGTGTTCAAAATTATTTTGATATACACTAAGAGGTTACTTTAGTTTATTGGTATTGAATCAAGTGTCTTTCATAGACCATTTACCTTTATCATCAAATTATGGTGTATCATTAATAATAGATTAAGGAATTTTTTTCCAAATTATTATGGATTTCAATGAAATAATTAAATATTGAAATCATTCATGACATCTCTATATTTCCCATGATTAGTAGGAGTACTATGAATCTTAGATAAATATTTATCTATACTATCATCACAAGTATCACTATGCTTATTAGTCTTAATAATTTCACCTACATCATATGTATGCATTATTTCCATGTGAATGGATTTTTTATGATACATTATTATTGATTATGGTATATTAATATGCATAATAACACTTTTTATGGGTTCACAAACTTTTCAAATCCACAAAAGAACATCATTTTTAGGAAAAGTGTAAATGAAACTTAAATGAAATTTTTTTAAGAATATATGTAATGTAAATAGAACCATATTCATAACATAAATCCATCATCTACAAATTAAATATAAATATCTCACATCTTTAGATATTACTTGAAATATTGTAGCTAAATTTCTAGGTCTAATGTTTACAGTCAATGGAATGGCTCCTAGATATTTTCATGGTTGGTTATCAAACCCATTTATGAAAATATAAAAGGGGTAATATAATAAAAATAAATCCCCATGTAATTTATAAATACTTCACTAAATAAAATTCAATCTCAAACCATAGTCTACAAAGACATGTTTTACTCCCTTATGGTTGATAATAACTTAAATATAGAAAAGTAGGTATTGGTCAATGTTATTTTAGATGGTAAGTCCTTCAATTATATATAAGGTTATCACTATCTTATAATTTTTTTAAAATATAATAAAATTAATTTGGTTTAGTATCACATGAAAAAGTAGAGTAATGTAAGTATTCATTAAGTATATCCTTATAAACATTTGACCATTTGAGAAATTATATGATATAAAAATTAGCATGGTTATTGTTAATCTGATTCACAATATCATAATTCTTAATTATTTTAATTTTAATATTAGTAAGATTTATATGAAGATAAGAGGATTTAATATAGTTGTTATTTAATCTTACCCTTAAATTGATAATAAAGAAGAGGGATAAAAGCATTATGTGATATGCCATGTTAATTTGTTATAGATATACATCATAGTGAATCATCATATAATAAGAAATAAAAAGGCTATCAATAAGAGGAGAGATAAAAATTATCAATTTTGAGGTTATCATCACACAAATAATTTATTTCACATACAACCCTATCATGATTCAATTTGTAAATTAATTTTATATTATAGATGTGAGGAAAGAAACATGAAAACATTGACAAATATTTGTATAAAAACCATATTAACAAGCTTAAAAACATGTAAAATCTATAAAGCCCCATTCAAATGTGATTTCAAAAATAAAACTATATCAGTGTATAATCTACAGAATAAAAATGAAATAAACATTGTCTCACATATAATATATCAATGAAAAAAGGACCAAGGCTTACAAAATCCAACATGTCCAATAAAATGAAATCCAAATAATGAATCACAAACAAGGATAAGGTTTGATGAAAATTTTGAAATAATTATAACTCAAAAAAAAACCCTATGGGAGAAGGGATATGAAACCCTAATTTAAATGATTGCTATGATCAAGCTCACCAAAATGTATTAACAAATTATGGTTAAGTGGTATTTATATTATGCACAACTCATTAAAAATAAGGCTAAATGGATGTATAAGATAATGCATCTAATAGTATCATTGAGATCTAATCTATTTCCTAAAATAATAATTAAAATTATAACTTAATAATGAATAATAAATGATAATTAAATCCAAAGGGAAATAGACAAATAGATTTAAAAAATCACATGACATTGATAGTGTTTAGAAATTTAGAGAAACAGACTTTGAAATGATACATAATGATATGTAGAAGCTTCCTCATGTTTACATCAAATGCCAAAGGAATATGTAATAAAGTGGTTTGGACCCATTTTAATCTTGAATCTATATGTCTCAATTTTTTGAATTAGGGCTCAATGTATTTCTAATGCCTTATGAATGTCTTAATCCAATCTATTGCCTTTTAAATGTCCTGATCCAAGTGGGAGAGGGATAAAATCTTTTCTCCATATGTAAAAAAATTCAACTACATGAAATTATATTAGGTATTATATTGGTATAAGTATGTATGAACATAAATAATTAGGACCAATTGTATTCTTTAAGAGTATAAATAAAAATATTATATTTTACCTAAGAATTTTTAATGCCTATATACTTGTCATTACTTATCAAATATTTTTTATTTAAAAGCCTTAAAATTGTGTGTGTGTGTGTGTGTGTGTGTGTGTGTGTGTGTGTGTGTGTGTGTGTGTGTGTGTGTGTGTGTGTGTGTGTGTGTGTGTGTGTGTGTGTGTGTGTGTGTGTGTGTGTGTGTGTGTGTGTGTGTGTGTGTGTGTGTGTGTGTGTGTGTGTATAATTTTCATTTTTGAACCAAGGACCTACTATATCCAAGATAACACAAGGATATAAGTAAAAATGACACTCATGAGACACACAATGAAGAAAGGAGGAGGAGGAGTGAAAAGGTTAATAGAGGCAAATGGGACACAATAAATGGGATGCCAATTGTGATCAAGTTATAATTAGTAAACCACATATTTCAATCCACATAAATAAATAGTGGAGTAAATCCAAGGAGAGGTATCTTAACATGTAAAACACACATAAGAGAGATAAAATAGTATAATAGGACCACATGGAGAAGAAACAAGAGAGGAAACCACATGAAAAGGTACCAATACATATCTAATATGAATTAATGATTCGTATTCACAAAACCACACTAATGTAGACACATAAATTCTATTTCATGTACATGATAATGTTAATTATTGACACATATAGACCACATGATTTGCATCCAATTATTTGACTCTTATTTTCCATTCTTCTAAGCCACTTATCTATTTTTGTATGAAACATTTTTGTCATTAATACTACACATAGATTTTAATGCCAATTTCTTAATATATCTAAAATCACTTTCAAAATGTATCTAATTTAGGAAAAGTATCCCTAATTTTCTTGGATATGTCCACTATAAGTATATTGGAGCATAATTTACTCTTTTCCACTTATAATGATAATGTCATGCATCAACTAAAGACTAGTTTATAAAATTCAAAAAATCCTTTTGGTATTCTTACACATTTCAAATGGTCAACTAAAGGAAATTATTAAAATATTTACCTATAAATACATGCCAAGGATCACTCATTATACACACTTGTTATTCATTTGGTTTAATCTTATACACTTATTCACAGTGATAAAATATGCCCTATTATACCCAAATTATTAATCATTCACAAGGAAAATTCATAAGGCAAGTTAATGACCCTAAAAAAAATTCTAGAGATATCATTTTCAAGTATTAAATCCATATTCTAGCTACATATAGATAGTTAGAGGATCATAATTACATATTCACTCTAGGTGGGAGAACTGTGTGAGCTTAATTTCCCTCCTTGGAGTATTGTATATCTAGGAAATAGATAATTAGTAAGGGGGTGATTGAGGTTATCTCAACCCATTATAATTCCATCTTTTTATTTCAAAAATTCAAGTTATCAAAGTGTGATAATGGTTTTAAATAAAATATAATTCAAACATCAATTTATACATGGTCAAAATCGAGTTGTGATATATCAAATGACTCATCATCCACATGTGGAGAAGGCATGGTTATTAGATTATAAAAAAGTCAATTGAGACAAGTCCATGGTCAATAGACTTAAATGCACTACATGATTATCCACTTATGGCACTCATACCCACATATATATTATTCTTTTGTATTTTATCTATCTTTTCTATAATTTTAGTTTTTATATTATTCATGTCAACATATATCATATTAAATTATGATAAGTTAGTATTCAAAAAATTAGAATGAACTACACTACCATCTACTTATAGTGGACTTTCCCAAGTTTTATTTTTGTTCATGAGTCTAATCATGAGGTTCTACACTCACATGTTCTTATAATTTACACTTGAAGATAGTCAAAATAGTCAACATAAATTAGTGTGAAAGATAATTATTTTTATTTTTAGTGCTTTTCCAAAATATCAACTTTCTATATTTAATCAAATTTAAAAATCAAAATATTTAATTATTGTATATCTTTATCATCCTAATATTTCTAGTTTTAAACCTATATAATGACATAAAAATTTATTTGTTCTATAAAAAATATGGTAAAACATATAGGTGAACCCTAAATTATGTTTTTAATTCTTTAATTTTTTATTTAATTTTTCAATTTTGTTACTTTTTTTTTTAAATTTTCATAGAAACTATGTTCTAAAAGTTATAAAACTCACAAGATTTATCATTCTAGGAAAATCGATCATCATTTTTGACTTATACATGGTGTGAGGGGAAATATTAAATTACTCAATCCATTAGATAACACTATTCATATATTATATTTTTCATGTACTTCATGGTATGTTATAGATTCTTAGGATTATTTTTTCATCCATAGGAAACATTAGGCCAATTTTTCTTGTACTGCACTGGTAATTGACTCCAAGAAGTTACTCTCATCTTACCCTATATATGGGATACTATGGTTATGGTAATAAGTGAATCCTCTATAATTAATTCCTTAATGGTCATGTTCACTACTTAATACTAAGATCATTATATCTAAGAGCCTACCAAATAAATACACCCTTCACCATTTTTCCTTGTAAAATTTCATAAGTTTTAAATATTATTAATAATGAATGCATCTATTTCACATATTTTAAAGTTAAATATTACATGTTTTATTACATTCCAAACTATTTTTCAATATGTATATGCGTCAATAAAATCCAAACATCATAAAATGATTAACATGAATAATGCATAATTTCAAGCCTTCCTAAATTCCTATTGTTGTAATATCAAATATGATTTATTACTTGTCACCATCAAATTACAAATAAAATACATGAATATATTTATTCCTGCCACTCCTTGATCACAAGGTTATAAAAAATAATGTACCTATTATCTTTCAAACACTAATATTGGATTCAAATTTCTATGTCATCAACACTAGATGAGGATGGATATGTCACCTACACTACCAAAATTAAGGTGGACAACATGTTACTCAAAAAATATCATTATCTCCCACAAGATAAGTAAATAAATCTAAGGATTATGATATCATCAATACTCTCATAAATATCCATTCTATTTTTTTTATTTTAGAGATACTAAAAGGATCAACAATCTAAAAATATATCTTATATGATTGTCTTCATAATCTAAATCTTCTTGATAATACAAAACCAACATAATTTTATTTTATCATGGACATTATCAAGGATGTCAAAAAAATTATCACATTAAATATTAAATATTTACCTCCCATACACATCATAGAGAAAGATCTTCCATTATTCATTCAGGGTCATATATGTGGAAAGGTCATCAAGTGTGGTTTGGTTGATAATGGTCTAGGAGTGAATATATGTATCTCTAATGTATTCCAAAAATTAGGAATCAATATGAGTATCATCCAAAAATTATATCAAATATCAAGGGATTTGATAATATTCATCATCAAACCCTAGAAACTATCACATTATATTTAAAATTAGGTCCCAAATAGTGCCTACCATTACCAATTACATTGAAATTTAATTTTGGGGAGAACTTGGATTCACGCCATGGAGGTTTTACCTTATAAATTCCATAGATGTATCAATTTTATAGATGAGGAATATAAATATTATCTTCCATCAAATGATAGACATTTTAGACACTATAAAATGACTCAATCATAATTTGAAGATAATTATATTTTACCATCTACACAACTACTTACAATTGATCTTATGCATATATATGAGGTTAGTGACTCAACTTTATAAAATGATAAATACAAATATAAATTATTTAATAAGGTACACTAAAAGGATTACCAATAACCATACAACAAGAAAAGAAAAACCAAATCTCCCTCTTTTATATAATTCTAAAGATCCTAATTTCATAATTACATATTTTTATGATAATGACGATGATGATATGAAAAATCTAAAAAATGACACATTAAGTAATCTCAACCATGTATAACTCAAAAAATACTCATCTCTTACTCTATTCACACCTATGGGATTTGAAACATATCACAAATATTTAATAAAAATTGATAAATTAGACACTAGTATGGAGGAATAATATTTTAAGCAAAGATGAAAATTTTTACTACAAGATAACCAAACTAATCAAAGTAATAATAATTTTTTTAATATTAATTCATAATATTAACAAAAAACATAAATTTAGGTTTTATGTCTAAGGGTTACATCACTTGAAAATATGATTATAAATACCATCAAGTACCAAAATATCATAATTTATGCCACATATCCTTAATAACAAGTATAGTTAAACAAATGGCGAAAGTTGTATAAAATATATTAATAAATGACCAAATGTGTAGGGCCCAAATGTAAGTGGAAAACTTCAAATAAAAATTATTACATAAATATAGAATACAAAATGAATAAATTAACAAAGAATAGTCATTACACAAGCAAGAAAAAAATGTGTTGTAAAAAAATTAAGAAATACCATCTTCAAAAGAGTGTTTCTTACAAATAAAAATCACAAGAAAGATATAAAAAAAAAAGGATAATGTGGTTCCAAAAGAGGCACTTACAAATTCTTCATCCTAACTAGAGCCTTAAAAAATATATATATATTAAAAAAAAAAAAAACTAATCAAAAGTTTAAAAATAACAAAAGTTAGTACTTGAGCATGACATAAGATATTAGTTTAATTTTTTACATATGTTATTTATCACATATTTTTGTAAATAGAATATTATTTTTACATACACACATACATTTAATTATTTATATGAATGGGATGTAAGGAATAAATAATATATGCATTATCATATGTCAGACTCCATTCTACCCAGTGGACCATCCTATGTTGTCTACATCTCAATTTAAAGGTTATATTATGATAGATTATATCTATCTATGACCTTAAATTAAATAATGAAATAAATATATTAAAATTTTATATATAATAACTCATATTTGACATTATTATACATATGATACTTATCTATAATATTACATTAATGCATATGGATGGAGTATACTAGTTTTCACTTGTTCTCTACTCCTTCGATGTTTTTTACTTTCTTTCATGATATGATTAAAAATTATTGATTATTTTTTGTGGCCCTTGAAACTTATGTGAAAAAATTATTGAAATATTTATGATATCATTTCTTGGTATGTATGGCATTTGAATATGTCCATTGCTTATGGCCCTTGGCCTTATGTGTGTAATATTTACTTGTGTGACATTTGACTGAGTCACTTGTATGCGAACCTTGGCCTTATTGTGTGATATTTACTAAAATTATTGTGTGTTATGTATGTTTGTTTTATTATCTATATTATTAATTCCATTATGAATATCATGCACTTTTACTATGCTTTCATCATTTTGTGTTTTAGTGTTATATTTATCTAGATATGATGCTTGTGTGCCTTAGATATATTATGTTATGATTAATGAAAAGCCACAAAAAATATGGTGTGGGGTCTAACCTAAGACACATGTGGGGTATAGGTTCCATCAGGCAACAAAAAAATAGATAAGGCAAAAAAATAACACAACACTAAATAACATAAGCATCAATGACCAAATCCAGTAGGCACTACCAACTATGAGAGGATCCACAAAATTTTCTTACTTAAATGTCTATAACATCTTATTAAATCCTAATATTTTCAAGTATTTAATTTGGGGGGAATTTTATAACCTTCTCATCATACCTCCAAGATCTAGAGCTAAATTTATGATCTTCCATCTCGAGCTTACTATCTTATTGGATTCCTTGGGTTATCAGGTATGAATCCTTAAGGTGACCAAATTTCTTGTGACATGGATAAATTTATTTTTCCCTTTAAAACATAATTTTTACATTATAGGAGCCTAGAGTATACATAATATGAATAAATCTAATAATATACTACTCAATTGAAACAAAAACATAGAGCTAGGTGGATACCATCTTTTTACATGAGAGGGTGACTAGGTCAATAATCACAAGCACATAGATGATTTTTATTATGATTCTACAAATCCATTAATCCTATAAGTTAAGAGGGATACCATTGAGTTTAATCCATGGGATACCATGGAGTTTAACCCAAAAATTAATCCAATCCAACTTGAATTTTAAAGAGGAATAATTTAACTTCTAAGGTTGAGGCAAAAGAATTACTTTACCCATAATCTAAGGGACTTCATTAAGAATATTTATACAATCATTTATGTAACTAAATGAAAATAATAATCACTTGTTAAAAATAGAAAAAAATTGACCCATTATACCCCTGTACACTTCTTCTTGGTCCAATTCTTTAATTATTCAATGCCATGCCTCGGTCTAAAAAATTTCCCTATGAGGGAGTTGTAATTCTTTTCAACCTTTACAAAATCATATTAAGAATTTATATGATCAGATTATTAAACTTATATAAATTGTAAGTGTACTTTAGGTCACATCTCAAGGGATCCTTAGTGTTCTTAGGGTGGTCCTCTTTACTCTCCATCGCAAATGCATAAGGGATACAACCACCAATACTTCTACGTATTAAACTCAACTTAATGATCCAATGGGAAACTAAATATGAATGAGTAATTTTAAATTATATTGGTGTGGTATGAATAATAAATTCACCTCCCACCAAATTTTATAGAGGTAACTTTCACCCCAAGAATTAAAAATTAAAAATAGGTTGTTAAAAATTCATTTATTTCTCTAGTGGCTCGAATTAGGAACACCCATAGGACTAAGAAGTATGACTAGACCCCTACATATCTTTTGTTTCCAATTCTTCTCAAGTAATATATCACCATGAGGTATATTATCAAGGACTCCCTTACAGACATCAAAATTCATAAACATAGGAGGTTTAACAATCTTAACAATAATTAAAGATTATAAAGGACCTTAACTCTTCAAATAGCATCCAATGGAACTTACAATAATTTAGACTATCTAAGGATCATTTACAATCCCTAAGTATATCCATTTACTTATTTATGGGATTTATCCTTTATATTTTTAGTTTTCCTTCTTCTTTTACTAGTTCCAACTATCCCTTTTTTCCTTTCCTTTTTTAGAGTTTTGACATGTATCCATTTATCCTCATAAATTAGTGGAGTTCCCATGATGAATTCATACTTACTTTGACCATTTTGAGGGACATTAGAGTTAATATAAAAAATATTTCTAAAAGGTAACTGTAATCAAGTGTTGAGTTCATAGGTAATGTGAGTCTTCTTATCAGGGGAAGGACTCCTATTGGAATTCCCAGAAGAGCCCACTAACTTCTTTCTAGAAAAAGATTCTCCACTTTGGGTTTTAAAGAGCCAAATGGAGGACCTAAAATCCAAAGGTAGAATAATTTTTAGTTTATCCACTAGTCTAAGGAGACTTTAGGGATAATTAACTTTCCTACTCACTGACATCATAGAATTTCTCACGGAAATAGTGGAGAATATCTCTTATTTAAAGTTTTATAGAAATATATTATCCTCAAGGGGATCATCAATTTTCCTCTCAATACAAGGGTAAAAGACTCTTGAACCAAAACTCTCCTTTATCTTTAAATATTTATAAGGGGGAGGTTATTTCAATTAGAGGTTCCCCTAAAGATCACAAGGACCACATGCTGACTTCTCAATCTAGGTGTCCTTTAAAGGATCCCTCACTAACAAATTATATTAAATTGAATAGTTTATTTTGGCATGTCCTACTAAATCACACCCTCTATATATGACATCATTCCTTTCATGAAGGATATTTTGGGTCCAAGTTCTAAAATTGGATTTTAGTGAATAATTCTTAGAATAAGTTTGTTTGTCTAAATATAGACATTGAATATAGCTTCAACCAACATCATTTTATACTTTGTGGCTCAGTAAGTAGACATCAATTGTCCAATAGCTCTAGATATTCTTAGGAAATCCTCCTCCTACTATATCTTTAGGGTGAGTCTTAGTAAAGTAACCCACATAGGTATTTCCATTAAGGAATCACTATTAAGGTTAAAACCAAGCTTCCATTTCCTTAGAGACAAAACATAATTTTCCCCAAACCCACAACCCACTTCAAGATATTTCACATAGTCCTCTGAAGATGAGAAGGAGAACAAGAAAAAAATATTATAAATGAAAACCACTTTAATTCATCCCATCGATTTCCACTTCCTAGCTAGCCATTCTCTAAAAACATCATTTCTAGGCTTGTAGTCATAAAGGCATGATAACAAAGAGTTCTTAAGATAATATTTAGTACTATCAATAATGATATAAGGGATCTCCTAGTACACTTAATTCTCCTACATAATGATTTTAATATTTTGATAAATAATAGCCCCTAGAGCACATATGATAGAAAGAAGGTCCACCTAATAATGTTTGGGCACCCCATCCTTTACATCATATATATTATTCAATCCATAATAATTTAAAGACTCCTTAGCTACATTTTTTATTGAAAAACCATCACTAACATCATCCACCTTGTCACATTAAACCATCCTCACATTTATTTTTGTGAAAAAATATAAGTTATTAAAACATTTAATGTTATTTAAACATTTTTTGCCTAAGATATAATATGTTACATATATATCTCAAATTAAAATTTAAAATTATATAATGACATACTCTAAAACATATTTAAATTATACTACATGATTGTATATTTATCACAAGATATAGTTAACTCTTATTTTTATATGAGTGATGTGTTTGTTAAATCCCTTATATAAAATGGAAGTAACATAGTTGGATTGTATTAGAGATCCAAACCTCCATTAATAAATTTGGAACTGAATATAATTTCAAAAATATTTATTGTATGTTCTCAAAGATTAAAACTAATGCAAAATATATTAAACAAAAAAGTATAAGGTTTCAAAAATTCAAATTGATTCAAAAATCAAACATATAACATATATTATCATGTTGATACATATTTTAAAGGAATGTGCACTTACTTTTAAAATAATCAAAGAAAAAAATCACACACACTTGAATACATAAGCATGATCATATGAAAAATAGTTACAAGATGGAAATTCATTCAAAATTAAGAATATATATGTATATAATTATATATCATTGATACATATTCATAGGGGACATGATATTCATTCATGCTAAAATTAATTCATATATTTCCAAGTTAAAAGGTGAAAAATTCAAAGTTATCAAAAGTCAAAATTGCAAAAGTAAAATTTTTAAAGTGGAAAAAGGAAATATACTTGTTTATGCACATTTTTAAAGATTAAAATTTAGTGAGGGTAAAAATGGTATAGTTATTTTTGATCTAATGGATGATAGAGGAGATTAAAAATAACTTATGGTATATGGGATTTTAGGGTTTCCCTTTCCTCTCATCACACCACTGATCTATCTAATCTAGGTGGGAGTTATTGACATTACATTTAGTATGCTAAGTCAAGTTACCCATTCACCCCTTAGGTAGTTATTCACCTTACCTTACATTAAATGACCACCATGAACTCTCCTACATAGTTTTATATAGGTATCACTAGTGGGAACAAGAGAATCCATGACACCAAAACAAGATCAGAAGTTTGTCCCAAAAAATTTTGACTTTGATACTCCTCTTTTAGATGTGGTTCTAAACTTATCAAATTTTGATAAAACTTATCATTATTTTGAAAATTTTAGCCTTATTTCTTACCTTGTGGTTGGATTCCCTCCAAAGAGCCTCTTTAAATAATGGGTTCACAACCATTATAAAAGCCATGGGGTGAAAATGGAAGGAGTCAAAAACATCACCAAGGGTTTTTTCTTCTTTCATTTCATAAATATTGAACACTATAGAGACATTATTAACCATTTACCAAGGTTTATTCACAACACCTTGGTTGTTTTTTCCCATTAGATGAGACACTTCTAAGTCTCTGAATAAACTAAGCTTAAAATCCTAATATGGGTATAATTTCTAATATTACCTCTACTTTTATAGAATTTTGTGAACCAAATTATCAATCCTATATGCCACTCTATCTTCCATGAGTAGCCAAAGTTCTATGCATCTCAATCCCAAAAGAGGGTCTATGTTAAAATTGAGTTAGGCAAAGACCTTAAAGAATTCATTGACATTCAATTGGGAAATAGTTGGTTCTCTCAATGTGTACTCTATATTAAACTTATAAAAACTTGTTTTAGATGCCAAGCTTCAGAACACATGATTAGGTAATGTCCTATAATGGTCACCACTCATGTATTCCATCAAGACAAAAGTGTATATGAGATAAAACCTCCATCCTCTAATGGGTGGACCATGGTTTCCAATAGGATAAATACTACTACCTATGGAAATAGTATACCTCAACAAGATGTATCCTAACCCTTAGGAGGTAAAATTTAATCAGCCCTTTTAGAAAAATCCCCAACACTGTCTCAAGCTAAAACCCTACCTCCCATCTCCTGGTCACAATAGATAGTCACTCAATTTTTGTCTTCCCCATCTCCCTATCCTAAGGATCCTTTATCACAACCCCTTTTAAGGGTGAATTATTTCAATTAAAATATGGGGATTATAACCCTGAACCATAAAGATATTATACATCACTAACATAGTCCCTATCCATCTATAGATGAGGATTATGTGCCACATTAAAGGCAACCCTTCGACCTTGGATATTTTTACCTTTCATGCTCAAATTTCAATTAGTTTATAACCCTCTTAGACCTATTCAAGGGAAATGATAAGAATTTTGATGTTTCTCAATAATAGTTTATTCTTGGTATAAATGAGGACTCACTAATCTAATTCGTAAGTATATGGTTAGGAATAATTATCATTATTTTTATTACATGAAAATTCTATGCATGAAAGAAGTTAAAATTTATAGCTTTTTGATTCAATATGTAGCTTGCACTGTCTATCTTGGGGCCCTCTATCAAGACACCTATCATGATTCTATCCATGGGGGATTTATAACCCTAGTGGTACCTGAATTATCTCAAAATATCATTTTTTGGGGTTCTAACCCTATCAACTAGGTGGTCTAGACTCTTTTTTATTTTGATAATCACATCATTATCCTTTTCAATCGATACTCATCTAATGATGATATCGAATGAAGCCTACTATGGAGATTGTTAGTTGTTTCCATCCTATATGCATAGTGTATTATATGTGGTGATTGTAACATGACTAAATCTATGAAAGACAAACAAGGTCACCTTCTCATGAGATGGTGTGTAGGAGAATGAGAAGCTTAGTTCTATATGAAAAATAAACTTGGGGTATTCAACATAAATCATCTTATAATGGGTGACTCAAATTACTCATGGTTCACTTGGTCCAACTTCAGTTAGAGAGAAGATTAGGTCCTCAAATGCCTTGATCATTCCCTCCTTACTAAGCAAGACCTTTTCTTCTTCTCTGCTATCCATGGATCACCTATGTTTATCATTACAAACTATTTTTTGTTATACCAACATCCCATCTATTTTAAAATAAATTAGACTTCCCATCATATAAAACCTAAGTGTTCTTATTTATACCTCAACACTACCCATATCAACCATGATCAAACTTTATATTATATCACCAAGATTTAGAATCTAGCCCCTAGGCCCATAAGGGACACTAGTTAGAGTGAGTGGTGGTTTGACACTATAATGCACACCACTTATCTCCTATATATCTATGGAAAACAAGTGATTATTTTTAGGTAGTGCATTTATAATACTAAAAAATGTGAATAACTCAGGGTTTCATAGGAATTAGAAGTTGCACTTTTCAACTCACATTTATAAACTTAGGTCATCATATGGATTCACAATATTTAAGTTACATAGGTTTACAAAGCCAGAGGAGAATAGATCTAAGAAAGGATACATTAGTTGAAGGTGGGATACAAAGTTACCAAGTATTTTTTTCCTCTCTTTCAGTCAAGATAAGATGATGATAGAATCAAAGCCATTAAAAGTGCTTCAGATAGGCTTACCAAACTTTTAAATATCATCCAAGCCTTTATCCATCACTACCATGGTTTTTTTGGCATGACATTTATCTCCAACTCATGAGGCTTCCATCTCCCAATGCTTTGATGTGGTCTCATTTAATATCTTTGAAGATCATATTTCTTGTGATAGACCTCTTAGTGTCAATTACCTTAAGGAAGTTGTTATGTAGATGGCCTCTAATAAGGCTCCATCAATTAATGGCTTTCCCTATGAATTCTATAAAACCTTATTAGATATTTTTGGACTTAATCTATATAGAGTTTATTTTAAAGAATTCCTAACCAAATTCCTTATGCCACCTCATCAATCAGGGTAATAACAAGTTCATCCCCAAGGTAGGGGATCCTAAGGTAACTATCAACTTGAGACCCATCACTTTGATAAATGTATCCTAAAGAATCATAAAAAAGCTCTATACTTCATAATTAAGCACTTACTTCCCTTAATTTTTTGAAGTGAGTAAATTGGGTCCATTCACCATAGATATATTTTGGACATTATTATTTCTATATGGTAAGGCATGGAATGTTCTAGAATATCCAAATAGAAGGCATTGTTAATCAAGATTAACTTTGATAAATCCTATGATTGCATAGAGTGGAATTTTATTATAGTTATGCTATAGGTACTGGGGTTTATTCATACTATCAATATACTTTTTCAAGAGGCTAAGACCTACATCCTAATCAAGGGCTCTTAGTCTTAATAATTTGAGATCCATAGGTCCATTAGACAATATCACCCCTGGCCCCTATACTTTATATGTTGGATACTAAAGGTTTTATCTATATTTTAGCTAGTTATGTTTCCAAGGGTCTGGTCAAAGGGATCTCTTTACCTAATTTAGACCACTAGTTAATCAATGGACACTTTGTTCATGACTCCTTCCTCACCAATAAAAGGATGAAAAAACTATCAAGCATGACATGGAATGTTTAGATATTTTTTGCCTTGCTTTTGGGTCATCTATCCAATGGCATAAAACCTAGTGTTATTGTCAATATTTATCACCCAAACCTCTTTAAATGGAGGGATATATGTGTAAATATATCCTTTTGAGGGTTTGGTTTAAAATTTTAGGCATTTATTTTGATTTTAGAGCTTCTCCTATAGAGTTTTGGTCCTATGTGGTTCAAAGAGTAGAGAGAAAAATCTCTTTATGGATCACTAAGCCTTTTAACTTAAATAAAAAGTTACATATTTTCTCTAAGGTACTCACAACTACCCATATTAACTACTCATCTTGTTGGGCTCCTTGAAATGCCTCCTATGCAAAGCTTGATAATTTATTGCAAGATTTTTTATGGGCTAATTCTGAAGGACACTAAGGATTTCATCAAGTCTCCTAGGCCAACTTTTGTCATCCTAAAGAAGTTGGTGAGTTTGGGATTATTGGCATAAATCTTCATAGAACTATTCTTTATGATAAATGGATCAACAGAGGCCTAAAAGGTGATGAATCCTAGACAATGTTATTGTGGTACTACATTTCTCAAGGTTTCCCTCTCAACAAAAATTCATAATAAGGAATAGGATTTCACAACACACTTATATCACTAATGTATATCAAATTAGGGGTCATATTTATCATGAAAATTATTTGTAAGGCCTGGTAATAGATCAAACCTCACATTATTTGGGTGGGGGAGGGATTTAGAAGTGGTCTTTCTCTAAAATCCTAATCATTATGGTGGTTTTCTTAGTTGACCTTCCACAATGTCCCTTTTTATATGGTACATTAGATCAAAATATTTATTTTCTTTAATAAAGGTATCCTCATAATTTGTGATATATTTTAAAGGTCTTTAGGGACTGGCATCCTTGGACTATGCCAAGGGCCAAATTTCATCTTAATAAGGAAGATGCAAAATCCATTACTAAATTTTAGAGTTCCATACCTGATGAGTACTTGCACAAAATTATAGTTTCCACTCTCATGCCATGGTGTAAGGATTGGTCATAGACTACGTCTATGCCATTCTATCATTATTCTCCTTATATAGGCTACAATTTATTATCCCCCCATCATATTAAATTTTAATCACTGATGGTGTCTCCAATCCCTTCATCAGGGTTGGGCTAAAAGTTTTGATAACATTTGGGAAGCTTGTATTGAACCTAAAAAGTCATACTTATTTTGGTGTATGATTTACCAAGGTTTACTCATGGTAACTAAACTCAATCAATGGGGGTTTTTAATACCACTTTCCCAACCTGTCAATACCCATAAACTATCAAACACCCTTTTTAGTTTTGCCCACATGCTTAGTCATCTTGGATATTGATTCATATACACTTTTCAAACCCTTCAAGATTGAAATTCTTACTTGGAAAATGGACTTCTTGGGGGACTCCTCCCTATTACCTATAAAATTCAAATTCTAGCATATTTTTCATACTGATATTTTATTTTAGATTTGGAAATCTAGAAATCAACACATTTTAATAATGAGATTATTAAAAATTGTTTTTCTATAAATAAAAAAGCTATTTTAATTTCTAACAATACCCTCCATATTTAAAATCAAATGGACAAGGTTTGGCTCAAGCTTCATTAGATATAGGTTCTATTGGACCACTAGGGGAATGCTCCTTATGTAATTAGTTGTGAGCTACCTGATCCACCACATTTTTATTCTCCTCCTAGGGTTTGTAGGCACGTGGGATGTGCCACCACTCTTGTATCCAAAATTTTTAAAGTTACAGGATTTCTTATACTCACTCTCACTAGCCATCTCTTCTAATAGGATATGATAGAAGCAAATGTAGTGGTGGTGGGGGTTGGAGGCCCCTCCATAAGATAAATTCCCACATCTATAGCTAGCCATCTCTTCTTTCTACCAAGATTAAAATATGTATAATGATGATAACACTAACCATCAATTTATGGTTGGGACCACCTCCCTATGGATGAAGATCCCTTGAGCTAGGATGGTTGGGGAGGGAAGCCTCAAGACCCTCTACCTCTACCTCCTCCTCTAATTTCCATGTTTTTAGCTACTACTTAGTGTGTTATTTGATGTTTATTCTATTTTATTTTATTTTTTTATTAATATTCACTTTAATTAATTTAACTATGGTTATCATCTAATTGTGGCCAATTATTTTGAACTTTGGTTTCTCCTAAGGATTTTTTATCTCAATTTGGTCTTTGGGGTTTGATTTTCTACTCATTTATTGTATGAATAACATTATACTATTATTATTTTATTTAAATTAATATAATTTCTTCTCAATCAAAAAAAAATCAAACTTTAAATATAAATATATTCAAATTCAAACTAAAAATATTCATTTAAAATAAAATTGTATTAACAATGTAGTCATGATGGTGGCATGAATATTTTTCTTTCCCTTTTGCTCATTCAATATATACTATAGATCCATCTAAATTTATGTGATTTAAATATGTGCAAGTGATTTATGTTTAAGTCTAGTTTCACTCAATGGCATTAACATCACTTATAGAGAACCTATCATGGTTCCACCTTTTTGTATTAGTATATTGGGTTATATTCCCTATTCATGAGATTTGGAATAATACATATTTAAATCTAAAGATATTGACTAATTATTAAAATTAGGACTTGGTCACTCTCAATTTTCCAAAGGTTTAAATTCACAAAGTGATTCAATAATGGATCATGGTTTTCCATTATCAGTTACAAGATAAAATGAAATTTGGTTTCACTTATATACATGTGTACTTCTCCCTTTCTCTCTTTTCAATTTTATATTTTTAAAGCTAAGATTATTAAAATTTAATTTGAATAAAATGAATACTTCATGAATTTATGTAGTGTTTTCTAAAATTTAATCCCTTCACAATTTAAATATCCACTCAAAGACAAAGTTTGTTGCAAACACTCAAGTTCAATTCTTTATTTTTTACTCTAGTAATTTAATTAATAGAATAAAGGGGAAGAAATGTAAACACATAAATATGATAATATATAATTAATAATGTTGATTATTGACACATCTTAAACAACATGACTTACACCCAATTACATGACTCTTATTCACCATTCCTCTAAGATACTTCTCTATAAATATGTTCAACCCTTTTTTTCACTCTACTACACATAAATTTCAATGTCAAATGATCAATCTATCTAAAATAGCTTCCATACTATCATAGTGTAAGATAGGTGTCCTTGCTCCTCCTAGATATACCTACTCTAAGTAAATTTGAGTGTAGTGTTAAATTATCCACTTGGAGTAGCCATATCCTATGCCAATTAATGGCTAGTTTTCAAAATTTAAAACATCTTTTTAGTAATTATCACACATTTTAAATGGTTAGATAAATTAAATTATCAAAAATATTCACCTATAATGAAATTCAATATTCTCTAATTATAAACATTTTTATTCACTTAGTTCAAGTTTATACACTTCTACACATTTAGAAAATTTTCCCTATCCTACCCAAATTCTGAATCATTCATAAGGAGTAGTCATAAGCCAAGTCAATATCACTCTAAATCAGGTCAAAGGCTATAAATTTCAAGTATTAAGTCTATATTATAGCTATAAAATCATAATCAAAGGATCACATATCACATTAAATCTACATGGGAGAGCTACATTGGCTTGGTTTCCCTTGTTGGTATATTAGATACATAGGAAATGGTTAATCATCAATGGGGTAATTTATGTTAGCTCAATCCATTACACTTTAACCTTTTTATTTCAAGTTTTAAATATATCAAAGTGACCTAAGGGTTTCAAATACAATATAATAAATAAAAATATACACAACATGATACTAGTTGTAATATATCATATTACTCAACATATATAGGTATATAGAGTACAATGATTAGTTTTTATGCACAATAAACCTGGACAAGTTTGTAATTAATAGACTCAAGTGAAATGCACTGATGTCAAATTGAATATTTCATGTCTATAAATTATATTATGTTTATTCTTATAATATGTTATTTCATTATCCATAATCATTTTCTTTATCTTTTCAATAGTTTGGCATAGTCAACTAGAGCAAGTTTCAATTCAAAGGACTAGAATGCACTATACCACCATCCACATACAATAGACTTGCCTAGATTTAGTTTGTTTCCCTAATTTTTTTCTTAAGCATAGAGAGTAACCTACTCTTCTTAGTCAATATAAATTAGTTTACAAGATAAGAGTATTTATTCTTAGTGTTTTTTCATGATAATAACTTTCCATATTTAGTAATTTGTCAAAATTAGAATAATTAATTATTTCAAATTTTTAGCATTCTAATATTTATAGTTTCATAACTACATAATCTCTCTCTCTCTCTCTCTCTCTCTCTCTCTCTCTCTCTCTCTCTCTCTCTCTCTCTCTCTCTCTCTCTCTCTCTCTCTCTCTCTCTCTCTCTCTCTCTCTCTCTCTCTCTCTCTCTCTCTCTCTCTCTCTCTCTCTCTCTCTCTCTCTCTCTCTCTCTCTCTCTCTCTCTCACACACACACACACACACACACACACACACACACACAAATAAACAAACAAAAAACAAAAAAAATGGGTGAAACAACTAAAAACATTATAGTAATAAGCCTTGTATAAAAATTAGGTAACTAAAATAGATTATTTAAAGATTTCATGTAGTTGGATAGTTTATTTGAGAGAAACTTGATCTTCACTAACACATTCCAATAGAAATTTCTCCCATAATGCTTTGCACCATTATTATTATTTATTTCACTTACATTATTTATTTTTATGAATTGAGTATGAATTTAACCCATGATACTCTTACATATATTAGTAGATATGTGATGCATCAAAGGATATGTTTTTTGTCACAAATTTCTTCATGGGTGCATATCCTTATTTTTTTGGTTCCCTTTAAATTCTATTTTAATATGAATTACACTTTATATTCCTTAGTGTATAAACCTAAAAAGTGCATGTATGAATTTATTAGTTTTTAGATTGCATATTTTTATGATGTATGTGAATTTCCTATGGATAAAATTATCTACATAATTTTTAGATATAAAAATTACTTGCATATTTTTATCTAGAAATAATTCACCCACAATATATGGACTATGGGAATAATGTCTCTCTTTGTGTGTGTGTGTGTGTGTGTGTGTGTGTGTGTGTGTGTGTGTGTGTGTGTGTGTGTGTGTGTGTGTGTGTGTGTGTGTGTGTGTGTGTGTGTGTGTGTGTGTGTGACCTTATTTTAACACTTTTAAATTATCATTTTCCTTCCTATATGTTTCATAAAATTATACCACTCATATGGAGTATGATGTCACACTTTAGAATTTTTTATGGCATTTTTAGGGGTCCTTTGGACCATTTCTCCCTTCACCACATTAGACCCTAATTTTAGCCTTTTATCCCTTTTGACTATTTTATGTTGACTTATGCACCAATAGAATCATAATTTTAATTTAAGTCAAATATAAATACACAATCACTCTAATGAATTTATACATCTATAAATCATCTAAAAATCCTATAATATTTTTGAAATAATTCATTATTGGCTCCTTTAGAGTCTACCTCTATTCAAGATATGCCAGTGGATCCTATTTTTATAGATCATGTTGTTATGTCATCTAGTTATTTTCTTTTCTAGTGATTCCCTATAGGAACATAATCTATCCCAAACCCCTATTAATAAAATTATAAAAGAAAAATAATAGACATCATTAAAAATTTGGATGAATCAAATACTATGTATAAAATAATCAATGTTCATAAGGAATCCCTCAAAATTCCTATTTAAGGATAATGAAGAATTCAAGAACAAGCTTAATCTATATATACCCCAAGTTTTTGGAGAGTCTTAGTTTGAGAAACTAATCTTGAATAATGAAGAATGAGACTTAATAGAAACTGTGGAAAAAATAAAAAGCTAATTATCCCAATTATAGGAGAGATTGAATCAAAGTGAGAGTGAAAATAATAAACTTCAATTAGATATTAAAAATTTAAATCAAATTAGTAATGAGACTATAAATAACTATGTGGCAAGTGTCACAACCATGAGAGACTACCTCAATAAAAATAATGACAAATAAATTATAACTAGATTGAGCAAGAGATTAAAAACATAAGGAGAATGAATGGATATAAAGACAATAAGGGTGGACTCTGATTCTATTATGGACCATCTCAACTTCATGGCTAAATAATGGAACATTGTAATGGCTTTCATTGACTTCAATTTTTCTTAGCTAATCCCTAGCTTAATATTTGTTATTTTATGGCTGATGTGTAGCTATTTTTTAGTTGTTTCTAGTTTCTTTTTTTTGTGAGCTTCTTTATGCACTATTTATTTTGTTGTTATAAATTTTTTCTATCCTCTTTTTTTATGTAAAGGTTTGGGGAACTTTCAACACCTAATTTTAACCTTGGATCAAAAAATACATTATTTTTCATAGGAATATATTTACCATATATATAAATTTAGATATCAAATAATTATTATTAAAATTATTATAACACTAAATTTCATGTTAGTGATACATTATATCGCACTATTTTTCTTGGTTGATAAATTAATATAGTTATTGGAGTGTTATATTCATATTTTACACCATTGAGGGTCATGAATACTATAAATGTATCTTAGCCATTATTTGGTATAATGTAAGCCCAAAAACCTATTTCTCTTCCTTATAGTTTTTAGATCTTGCTACCCAATTAGGGAAAGAAGAAGAAGAAGAAGAATTCCATTTTTTTAATGTTCTAAGTAACATCCTGGACTTGAGAAAGATTTTTGGATCCTTAGATCACACAAACATTGTCAAAAAAATATATATCTCCTACTTGGCATTTTTAAAATATGAATTATGATAGGCTAGACATTTTTAGGTTTGTAACATGATGGTATTTACATCATTAGTTAATTTTCTAGGTCATAATTTGATCATTGTCAAGCATAATTTGACACTCTCATTTACTTATAACTATCACTTGATATCTTGATATTCAATATACATTTGTAAATATTATAAATATACTTATTTCTATAGTGTTATATAGTAACTAGGTATAATTTAATGTTTTTTAACCTAAACAAATGTGTATGGATATTTATATTACAATTTCATTGAAAAATATATATTTATACTATGTATTTTAGCTCATGATATTTTACACCCATTCTAAGATTATATTTTTTAGTATTGGTAAATTATGGTTTTTGACAAGTCCCATACCCTTTTACAAAGAATAGAAAAGGTAAAGCATGATAGAAACAACAAAAAAAAATAGAAAATAAAAATACCAAGTAAAAGACACATAGGCCAAAA
This sequence comes from Torreya grandis, assembly GCA_037957365.1. Classification (NCBI taxonomy): domain Eukaryota; kingdom Viridiplantae; phylum Streptophyta; class Pinopsida; order Cupressales; family Taxaceae; genus Torreya; species Torreya grandis. Next base: position 169,812 of record JARHVA010007877.1, read on the forward strand.
TACAAGATGAAATTAAAAAAAATAGCCCCTCTATCTAAAAAAATGTTTTTAAAGGTGTCAGAAACTCAAAAATAATTATAAGAGAAGGAGATTATCCAACAAGGTCATAAATACTCTGCACTACCTTTGAATCTTGTTTTACTGTTTTGAGATATTTTGTTAATGATATCTCCTCTATCTTTTTTTCCTCTTCATACTCCCTTTTCTTACCCCTCATTAATTTTTTGGGGTCTTCTTGAGGGTCCATATATTTAATTTTCTTAATGATATCCCATTTTATATTGATTCTTGAGTGACAATCTCTAATGGTGGTTTTGATAATTGAGTTCACATGATCCCTTTCCACTTGAGATACTACACTTCCTTTTACACACTCTCTAGATTTTTGTTTCCATTATCCATGTATTATCTAATCTAACAAATGTCTCAAGGATCTATTTTGTGGTGGTTTTATCCATATCTAGTTTTAAATATATATCCTTGAAGTATTTTTTCATATTATTTTTATCATTAAATTTTCCTTTTCTTATATCCATTCACAGTTGGAAGGTCTTCTCTAGTTTCTAAAATCTCTTTACCTAATCTTATTTTTTCAAAATTATTTTCCCCTAAGGTATAAGGGTGGTATCACTTAATATATAATTTTCATCAACTAGGTCTAGATCACTAAAAATTATGGGTGGTGGTCCTCTTTATATTTAGGAGTATCTTCATCAAGATTAATAAGACTGTCTATGGAGTCTCCATATTTTCTTTCCCTTTGAAAAATTTCATCCTAGGGTCTTCACTCATGGTTATCACTAATTTTTTAGTTTGGGAAGAGTCTAAGGACTTCACATATTTGTATTTACTTGAAATCCTAAATAAGATAGCAAGATATACCTCATCTAAGTCATGTTCAATAGCAGAGGTAATTTATATGGTAATAGTCATAGGAGACCAGTTAATAAATGGTCATTTCTCCTTAAAATAGATGATGGAAGGGTTCACCCCTTCCATATCTAGAGAATCAAGAAGGCTAGGATGGGTATTAATTTCCTTTAACACAATGGATGTATTTTCAACTTTGAAAATTATTTTAAAAAAAGGTGTTTTGTGTATGAAATCAAAAATGCATCATGTCTATAAATCAATCATGTCTCAGAGAAGATAGAGCATACCTACACTTCTGATTAGGGTTACAATTGTTAAGTGGGAGTATGACCAATATGGGAATCTACTAAACATAATTAGGGGATCACTTGTCACAACATATCATGCTAGGAAGGGTTATAAAGCCTATAGTCTAACATAGTTGCACAATAGCCCTAATAGAGTCTTAAGGTTTAAAACATTCACCTATTATGATAAAAAGAAAGTAAATCTAATCTAGTGCACTCCAAAGCTTGTGGCACAAAATGGGGAGTATAAACAAAAAAACAACTAAAATAAACATGTATTAGAAGACATATACTCACAATAATGTATACATAATCCTAATACATGGGAGAATAATACAAATACATTATATGTATGTATGTATCTTGCCCTAAATCCTCCTAGAAACATTGACTATATAGGGTTGACCTATTCAACCCAATGTGTTTTCAGGGATAACTCACTAGGTCTAAGTTAGGTCAGTCAAAAGTCTAACAAGATAAGAAAGTGAAAAATACCCCTAAACTATACTGGGTTGACCTAGTAGAATAGACTATCCAAAGGGTTTTTAAGGTAAGAAAAGGAGGATGAAAAGAGGAAAATGATTGGGATGGGTAGAACTAAGAATAATAAGTTTAGGGTAAATGGTTTTTATGAGATAAGTATGTAGATGGTAAGCAATAAAAGGAATAACAATCTTACGAAGCATCGATGTTCTTCCCACCCCTTTCCCATTACACCCCTTAGGACATGAAATTAGATAGATTAAGACTTGATAGGTTTTTTCAAGATATAAAGTGTCAGTAATTAATAAAATTTTGAAAATATTATGTGTATACATATGCCCCACTCGAAGCTCATCACGTTTCACATAAGTGCAACACAAGAGGGTGCTTTGATATAAAACATGATAACACATAATGTTGATGCTAAGTAAATTGTAGTAAGTAGTAAATAAGATAAATGAAAGGACTGAATTGAAAAACACATACCTTTAACTTACCTTAGTGTTATAGATAAAGAAGTAGAGTACAAGAAATGTGAAGATGTATAATGTAGAGAACACTAGATGAACCTATAAAAGTTAGTACAAAAAATATCCAAAAATCAATTTTTTTTATAAAATAGGCATATGTTAGTGGAAATGATTATATACATCATCATGAATCTAATGCATTTATGATTTGAAAAATGGATAAGTAGAAATAAAAATATAGACAAAATAAGGAATCTATAGGACAATCATTGAAAGATTTGAATTTTGAAAAGTGTTTCTAAATAGGGCAAAATAAAATTCATTTGTGTGAGAGAGAAAAGAGATATCTAGAGACAAAACAAGCTAGGATGGTGAGGATATAACAAGCTAGATGAGAAGGAACTCCATAGGTAGTAGTATGTGCACTACAGGTATGCAACTATGAATCTCAAACTAGGTTTTGAAATTTGTATTAAATTAAGTGAATTTTTAGTAAAACTAAATTTTAAGAATTTATATATGTTACAATGAGGAAAAATTATATTCTTGGGTTAGAAAATAGGAACATAGGAAATGGGTTTGGAATATTTAGGAAGAAATCAAGAAAACTATTTTTTTAGGAAAATACAAGGGGTCAGTAGGTAGAAAGCACTGGGTCGACCCAGTCAACCCAATAGGCTAAAAAAGAGTAAAATCCATAGTGTTAACCCAGTAGTTATGGTTCAACCCTATACATTATATGGGTTTATGGCCTAGTTTGGAGTTATAATGGAAACTCAGCACTAGGGAGGGTAAGAGAAGGGGGTTAACTTAGTCTTTTGAGTCAACCAAGTGAAAAGATAGGAAAATTTTGGTCAAACTAGTTTGACTAAAGAGTTAGAATGGTATGAAAAAGCATGCAAAATACCAAAAGAGGGATAGAATAAATGACCAAATAAGGTCAATAAGGATTGAGTAGTCTAAAATTAAGATAAAAAGAATAAAATAAATTAATTTAGGCTTGTTTTGTATTAAAATGTAAAAAATAATGTATTTTGACTATTCATGACATGAAAGAACTAATACATCCTTTATTTTTTCTTGGGTGTAGGGATGATAGAGATTTTGGAGACTTGTGAACATGGCATGGTTACCAGACTTGTTAAATAGGTTGTCATATGGAGATAGGGATAGACTAGGATTCATAAGTCTAGGAAGGATAGCAGAGATGTGTTGGATCCCCCTCAGTGTTGATCTGTTAGTCATATTCCTTAGTTGTTAGGAAAAATTGACTTACACCTTTAGATGGGAAGTAGATGGGGATAAAATAGAGGTGGATATCATGTTAGAAGATGTACATGCCATCTTAAAACTACCTATAGTAGGAGTGAAGGTGACCATAGGGATATTAGATAGCCTAAAGGAGAGGAGAGGAGAGCCTTAGCCATGTGGGATACAAGATTAGAGATGATATTACTAGGTAGGAGATTTATTATGTTTAATGTTTATACATCACATATTCTAGACATTTGAAAGGATATGATAGGCCTTATGACATAGTGAGTGTTATGTCATAAGCTAGACAATAAGGTACCACTATTTATGGTAGCCTTGAGAAAAATGTTCTTGGAGGAATGAGTTATATATGATTTTGGCTCTATCATCTAGGTGCAACTAGTAAATGATGTGTATGAGATGTTTGTTAGAGGGTAAAGGACCATGGGATTTATTATATTACTAAAAACTTAGATATATGAGAGGTTTCTTATGTATTAGTTAGTTAGGTTTCCCCATGTGATTGATGATAGGTTACCTCAAGTGCAGAGATGGAGGAAAGACTAGGTAACATAGGCCATGCCCCACATATTATCATTATAGTCAGTGAGATGTATAGACATAGTGTGTAACCATATCAGAACATAAAAACTACATGGGTGAGCTAAGACACAGTTGCACCAATATAGCTAGAACATAGGTAGTTGAACACTATTTTTGGTGGAGAGAACCACATCCAATGATATGGGTACCATGGTAGATGGGCCTACCTCATCTAGTATCATTGATACTAATGCCCAAGTTATGGGATAAGCATATGATAAATCCATAGGGGAGGAAAAGACTATGACCACTAGTGGTAAGGCTGACACTAAGGCCACATCAAGAGTAACCATAAACTAGTTAGTCATGATGAGGAGTTGAGCATGAGGATAGGGAGGTAGAGATAGAGATAGTAGATGTACCACTATCATATCCATAGTGAAATGAGTAGTAACCACTAAAGACATAGTAGCGATGGAGGTAGGAGGAGAGAGTGGAGACTGTTATCATCATGGATGACCCCATAGGTGAGCTAGTGGAGATGATAGAAAGACCACTCAGATGTAGGTTACGATGGACATAAGCCATGACAAATAGGTTTGAGCTAAGGAGGCAACCTATAGAGGAGGTGATAAGAGGCCATGCAGATAGGGAGACTATGGTAGGTGGTTATGTAGATGGAAACACCATAGTAGTTGAGACATAAATAAGTAAAAAGAGATGGTTAAATTATTATTGTATGTTTTTATTTGGAAGTAGAAATAGATATATAGATATTTTGAGATATAACAGTGATCTAATATCCATCTTGTGGGATTTTTTAGGTGTAGGTGAGGATGAGGAGGATAGATGGGGGTCCTTAGTGAGGGTATCACTCCATGACATCCTAGATGAGACTCTATATCCATATGACCTTATGACACTGGAAGATCTAAGCATATCATCTACCCTAGCTCAAGAAATCTAGTTTAGATTAGTTGGAGAGGAAATGAGGTAGATATGGGCATAGATGTAGGGGAGCTATAGGTATGGTAGACCATAGTAGATGAGAGAGTTTTGCATCTATCTATAGTAGCACAAATGATAGAGATTCATACCCAGCTAATGGAGTCATAGATGTAGGTAGTGCACCTACAAGAATAGGTAGAGGGATTGAGATCTCAGATGACCTTTTTATAACATATTATTCATAGGATTTAGACCAAGGCCTCAATAGGTATCATGGATAGGCCACAAGATAGATATGATAGAGCCCAACCATATAGCTAGAGCATTGTATACATTTGTATTTATTGTATTAAACTTATGAGATATATATATTGGATCATTGTGGCATATTTTTATTGGATGTGTATGTTGTCATTATGATGGCTATGTTTATGGATGCTTTGGATATATTTATTTCTATCACATTTATTTATCTTTGTTGTATATGCTATAAGAAATATATGAGATGTGGATTCTTTTCTAGCATTATTAAAGATACATGCATAGTTAAAAGGAAACATGAATGAAGGACTTGGTAAAATATAATTAGTCAATAAAATGTACTACACACTATTTCAAGATGAGAAATGTGTAATAACAATAAATGACAAAGTATAAAGAACCAACAAATGGTAAAACAAGATGGTAAAAAGAAATTTGTTTTTAAACCAATTTGAAAGATTTTTTTGTGAATAGAGGATTGCAATAAGGGGAGATTAGTATTGTGTGAGTATATGAAATCAAAATCAGAATAACACACTAATAGATAACACCTTAAGCCTATCTCAATGGGGGAGCTTAGTTAACAATACTAGAATGGAAAACACAACTAAAATGCAAAAGAAACCTTCTTTCACCTTTCTTGGATGTTACAAATAGTTTGTTGAAGTGGCTTGCTCAGTTTATGTTCATCAAGTTTGCATCAATGAAGTGTGGCTACCTCCATCTCTCCTTGGCACCATGTTTGGATTTGGCTTGTCTTCTCTTGGCTTAATAATTTGGAATTATAAAAATAATTACAATGTATTTTTGAATGCATTTGAGCATTATATTTTTATCATAAAAGAACTTAAAAATTAATAAGCAAGTCCTCCTATTTATAAATTTTTGAAATGGTTTAGGATCAACCATGACCATCCATCACAAGATTTATATGTGTGGCTAAGTATTTATTCAATTATGTAATTAAATTAATAAATATCCCTCGTATATATTTGGGATAGAGAGGCATTTAAGAGTCATGGAGGGTCTTAATGAGACATGGGAGGCATTAATTTAGATATTTGTGGCATTTATGGCTTGTGGATGCCACCCCATAGGATGATGTCATTTGATGATGCATTTAATGATAATAAACTTATAAAAAATATTTATTCAACAAGTGCCATGGAAAATTAATATTAAGATCTTGATTTGGTTTAATTATCCTTAAACATTATTAGTCAAATTTGATGCAAAACCTTGGCAATTTGTGTACAAATTAATCAAATTGGTTAAAATGTCATATTATTGGCTCAAAATTTGACTGGATTAGAATTGGAAGTCGATGTTAGATGTGTTGGAACCATTATCACATTTAGGATGTTGCAAATGAAAAATAACAAAGGCACATGTCTTGTACAAAAACATTGATAGAAAAGAGAAATTCAAAGCACCCAAGTGCAAAAATGTCATTTGGACTCGAAATGATATGATCAAAGTTAGCTACTTCATAAATTAGATTTCCCTATTTACTGACACTCTAGCCAAAATGGGCATTTGAATATATCAAATTCAACTCATTTAATGTATTTTAGTGTTTTTAGGCCGAATTGTGCATTTGGTTGGAAATTGGTTAAAAGCCTAATTGATGGTCATCAGTGGCTAGATTTAGGTGTCTATATTTTTCACAAAATTATAACAAGTAAAATCATACTAATATCATGTTGGGAAGTATGAAAAATAATTTCATGAAATGGAAGGTATGTAAAATAGCATAAATGGTAATATAAAAAAATTAATTAAGCTAATCAATCATACTAAATCATGTTGGGAAGTATGAAATAAAAACAAAATTGTAAAAGTTTGGTCTTAAATTGATCATACTAATTCAAGCTAAGAAGTATGAAAAATTCAAGATTTTTTTTTTATTCTTACATGTACTTGAAAAATAAGAAAATAAGAGTGAAAAAGAAATGAAGTAAGCATAAAACATACTAAATCAAGATGGGAGGCAGGTAAAATGACATGTAACTTCATATTCGATTTAATCTTATCTCAAATTTGACACATGTAATTTGGATGGTGACTTGGGTATTGAAAATTTTTGTGAGGAGGGTCGGGTATTATCCATAATCTTACACTACAACTTGACAAAAATAACTCCACTGGGTTGGAATAAATAGGAATATTAGGTAATAAAATGGTGTGGGTAACAAGAAGGAAAAGATGGTAATTTATGAGGAATGTCAAGTCTTACCCACAGTCTTACAAAGCAACTCATAAATTAAATCCCAAAGGGAGTGATCAGTAGACAAAACAATATTTCTCAAGAATAAATATAAGGGATATAAGGAGTGAAAAAATCAAGAATTAGGCATCTTATGAGAAAACCTTAGGAGGCAATGGGCATAATAAGGAAATGAGAAGATACTAAGTGACTAGTGGTTGTCTATGTACAAAGGAAACCTATTTTATATAGACACAAAGCTTTGATACTAAGATCAAATCATGAAGTTAGATTTGTACAAGGAAAGTAAAATGGACTACCTTCCCATAATGTGTTACCAATTCTTTAGGACCATTTATAGAGCTATCAGTCTACTACAAAGATTGGGTACTTACATGAAAAAATAGGTAGCACTAAAATATTTTTATTTATTCTCATCTTCTAATCTACTAGCCTACTACACCCCAAAGGACCTTGGTTCTACTATGAGGCCAACTATGGAGTTTGAGCTTCAAATAAAAGAAGGAGATGTGTTTTGAATCATGTATTTTAGTGTGATTTGACTTTTAAAAATATTTTTGCCTTTTGAAATCATTGCCTTTTATTTAAATTATTTTAATTTTAAATTTATTTTGAAGGATTTTAAATATTCCTCCTCCATATAGATTTGGAATGACCAATAATGAGAGAGATAGTGATACACATAAATGAGCTATATGATAATGGTAAAGGAAGCTAAGTAACTAAAGACAAAGATTGACTACAACACTTAGGCTTGATAATGAACTAGAATGTGATCTCAAGTCTCAACCCTATATATACTTATTGTGAAAAAAAAGGAAGAGCGAAAAAGGAGATCCAAAGTGGATCAGTAAAAGGAGATAATAATGAGTAGGATTGTTTGCTAACTTATCACATGGTAAAGGGAGATTATAACCAAGGGGAATAGGGTTTGTATAACCAAATCACCATGACAAATTAAATGTGAAAAAATAAGGATTATAAAGCAAAACAATCATAAAGATATAAGAAAGAGAGTTTTGAGAAAATATCTAGGGAAAAAGGGAAAGCAATGATAAGTAAAAGACAACCATATGCGAATATAAATGATAATATAAGCAAGATATAGTATAATAAGTAAAATTATAATAAAATATAAGCATAATATAAATAATATTAGAGCACATATCCAATCTAAGATAAATGTGAAATAATAATTCGTATGCTCATAAATATTGGTAAATATATCCACATGCATTATCCAATACATCAGATAAGTCTCTATGAAGCTTGCTACACACTGTTGCTAAGGTTTCATCAACATTCAATGAATACTAGGAAAATACTTATTTTCTAATCTCCTCAATTGAATAAGTAAGAATGATCAAAGGATTATGCTAAGGAGGAAAATTAGGAAAAGGATGGTTAGGAGAATGCATGAGAGTTGGATCTATAGAAGATATAAGAATCAATGGTGGAAAAGGATCTATGGGTGAAGGATCCATAGGTTAGGGAAGGTCCACAAGTGAATAAATCATATGTGGAGGCACATAAGGTGGTAAAGGGACCATAGGAGGGGATCAAACCATAGGAGGTGGAGCCATGGGAGAAGAAAAAGCCTTCTTGTGAGAATGGCTTATGTTAGGAATATAAGAAGGTCTAGGAATGGAATTAAGATGATATTTAAGATGTTTTTAAAGGATTCAAAAATGATTAGTGTGATGGGTGCCACATAGATACCATAAACAATATACCTCACCATAGTTAATCAAATATTTATGAAGTACCTTTGGGGGAGGTATGGCTTTATTTGATGATAGGGAAAAAGGATGAAAGGTATCAATATGTTATCATAATTTGCAATAATGGGTGGAAGAATGTCTATCTATCCCATGGAAGTAATAGATATGATTATGAGTGGTTTTAGTATAAGCACTCATGAAAAGAGGTAAAATAGGAGTGGAAGAAATTACAGAGCACTCATTAGCTCATTTGGTGGGTAGAAGAGCCATCTTACAAAAGGGGAGTAAATCATCACCAAGGGAGGGTGATGATGAGAAAAGAATGGAACTAAGCTCAATAAAATGATTAATATCATCATAAATAGGGGTAGGATCAATAATAATAAGATAAAAAATAAGATCAATTATAATAGGAGTGAGAAGAGGCTCAACAATAGTAGTCTCTAATGAGGGAGGAGTAAGATCTATAGAAGGTATAAGGAAAGTTTCACTAACCTCAAGGATAAACTAGATACGAGGGTTAGGGTACCTAGAAAAATGTTAAGGCCCAGTCATAACACAATATATGAGCATAGTCCTACATGGATCCTAAAAAATTGGAGGTGTCGATACCATCTCTACCCTATGATAAAGGGGAAAAATGCAAAAATTAGGAACTATAAGTGAAGGAAAATTATGAGATGCACAAAAAGACTCAAGTAAAAAAGAATGATAAAAAACAATCTCAACATCATGAGCTTGTATAAGACCACCTAAAAATGGACCGTCTAAGGAATAACCATCATCATAATCTAGGGTGTGAATATAAATGACATAGGTAGGGATAACCTTGTCATCTAATGAAGCATGGTGAATAAAATGTCTAGTCTTGGTCAATACTATAGGAATGTCATCATAAGGAGGCTTTTGAGATTGAATTTGCAAGGAAGAAGGAAGCTAAGAGATGAGATGAGGTGAGAGATCAAAATTTTTAATATTTAATTTAATCTCATCGAGCTCATCATCATCAAAATCTAAGAGATTAGGAGGAATATTACCAATGAGCTCAAGTTGCCCACTATAACCTCCGGTTGAGTTAATGGGAAAGTTGAGACCCTGAGACTCATGAAATAAAACACTAGGCAAAGGTTCAAGAGTAAAAATCTTGAAGACACCTTGATCTTGGAATTATTTGAAATTATAAGCATTAGTGTGACCCTAAATCCTATAAATGGCTCCATTGTGATGGAATTTAATGCATTGGTAGTGAAGGAATCAATAGCTCTCATATAATGAGTCCATGGCCTACCAAGCAAGATGTTATAAAAAAGAGGGAATTAAATATAATCACCTTCACATGGATGGTGACATGTAGGATGATAATTGGAAGCCACACATAACTATTGGAGGCATTTGCCTTCTATCATATCATTAGCATGTGTTGTATGTAGATTTGAGATTGTATTCAAAATATCCAAGGGCTTTAATAAAATTGAGAGAGGTAGTGCAGGTGCTAGAACACTCATCAATAAATGCACACTTGACTTGGATATCACCTATTTAGATGCCAATAAATAAGGGAGGATAATCTACATGAAGTAAAATCTCATCAAGAATCATAGAAGTTATGGGAAATTTTAAAGAAATATAAGTCTCTATAGTTTCATCAACATTGGTAGACATGTCTTCACATTGTTGTAAAATACTATCTCCAAATCAATATAAATTTACCTCATGTCCTACTATAGGAAGATGATTGGCATTCATCTCGAATAAGAGCTGCATAAGATGGCTTCTATGACATGGGGATGTCCTCATAAGCTTGATAAATAGAGTTTGGGATGGGAGATTAGTGAGCTCTGCAATGGGATCCCACTAATCATAACCCATAATAAGGTTGTTAGATAAAGATGCATAAAGGTTAAGGAGGTCATCAAAAGGAAGAATAGAAATACATTAAAATTTTTATTGATAAGAAAAATAAGGTTTAGAATAAGGTGGTAAATCATGTTGAGATGATGAACTATTTGGTTCAAGTTAATTTTCAGAATTAGAAGAAATGTCAGTAGAAGCTTGGTTATCATTAGTATTGGAAGATGATGAAAGGGTGTTAGAAATAGAATAGGATGTGTTATTTAATGGAGAATCATAAATTTTATCATCAAAAGTAATAAGGTATTCTTTCTCCAACTCATTTAAATTAGTTGGAGAAGAATCCATGATAGCATGAGATTTCTTAGATGAAAGAGGAGTGTATATAAGTTGAGAATAAATTAAAGACACCATCTTTCACATATTACTCATGCTAACAACATTTTATTTAGAATTTAGTTCAATAAGACTTTCTACATTATTGGTGGAAGGGGTGGACTTGTCTTTAGTGTCTTGAATTGGTTGATGATTAGGTAAAGGATATTTGTAGATGGATAAATGAGAATTGTATTAATTAAAGGCTTGAGTTTTGTCATGTGTTTTATAGTCCTTGAAATCAATCTCATAGGCTTGTTGACACTTACAGATAATGGAGTCATGATTAAAATTACTACCAAGAAGAAAATCTATATCTACATTATGAGTTTATCTACATGTCTCATGAAAATGACCTCAACTAGTGTGAAACCAAAAAAACTTGTTAGGATCATACTAGGATTTTATAGGTCGAGTAGGGTCAAGTTCTCATGGAAAAGGTCTAGGTAGAGGATTAAGTAATTTAGCCAAGGATATAGGTTTGTTAATGTTAATGTTATTTAGTGAATATAAATGAGGATTGGTATATTATTGAGAAGAGGGAGATGGTTTTAAATATTGGTTAGGAATGACAACTTGAAAATTGTGAATGGTATCATAAAAATTAGTAACACCATCATTAGTAACATTTTGGTTTTTTTTATTTAATAATAAACAAGGACCTATAGAAGGTTGGGGTGGCTCAAATTAATGCATTAGGAAATCTTGATATTTAGCTTGTTTAATATCCTCCTTAAAGGTACATGGATAGAGAGTGTGGACTTGATATTGTAATTTAGGAAAGAGAGCATTTTCAAAGAGATGAAAAAGATTTTCATCCACTATGTTATGTTCACATTTGTTTGACAAAGTCTTCCATCTCTTAATAAAGACTTGGGAAGTTTCATTCTCATGTTGTTTATAATTAATGAAATGGGCCAAAGTGTTTTCAAGAAGATCATTAGTTTGGAATTCTTTCACTAAAGCATTTACTAAGTTCTTTAAAATAGAAATGGAATGAGCTCTAAGTTGATTGTACCAATCCAAGGCATCACCCATAAGGGTTTTTGTTAGGATAATGGTAGTGGAAAAAGTGTTTAACTTGACCCAATCCTTATAAATATTTCCAAATGTTTTGAGGTGAAGGGTAGGATCGATTGACCCATTATAAGAAACTATAGGGTCATACCTCTTATATCAATGTTTGCAATTTGAGTAGTGAAAGGTACATTTTGTAGATTTTTGATGGTTTAATTGACCAAAGGAGGTTGAGGAATGAGATTTCCTTGAGAATCTAAAAGAGGAGGAAGGGGAATATTCTGGTTATGTGTGCCCCAAGCCATTGGTTGAATATGAGATTGAAGATTAATGAGGTGGTTTTTCATTCTCATCATTTGATTTGTGTTATGCACTTGAAAGGTATTCATTTAATTGAGCATTTACAATAAAATTTGGTGTGTTTTATTAGAACTAAAATCACTAGAATTTATGTTTGTGTTTGTGTTTGTGTTAGTGGTTTGGGTACCACTATTAGTGTTGATAAGATCTTGAGAAGAATTATGAGAATGTGAAGCACTAGTGGAAAAAATTGTTTGTGGAGCAAAAGATGGACTAGTGAATGGTTGAGAGGAAAAAGAACTAGAATCATGATTGCCTTGGGTAGAAAAAAATGAATTAGTGGAAGTATTAAGGATAGTGGATCTTATAAGAGGCCCACTGGATGTAGATCCTACCATATTAATTAAGATACTAGGCATGAAGGTAGAAGAGGTTAGAGAAGAAGATGTCATGACATTAGAATGAGTTAAAATTGAAGGAAGAAACTAAGAATTAAGGAAAGTGGTACCCCCAAATATAGTATTGAATGTAGGAGTAGGTGAATGAGGCTCTTCAGTTTGATGACTAATTATGAGGTTATAAATAGAAGAAGGATCCTTTCCTCGATGTTGAGTAAATTTGAAAATTAAAAAAAAACATTATGGGAGTATACTCTAACTCAGGTTGATCCTTTAAGAAAAGAGGAAGATTATACTACAAATAGGTATTAGAAGGGGTCCCATAGTTCATTGTGTAAGTGGAAATATGAAAATTACTAGTATCCAAAATAGGATTACTACTCTATTTATGGGAGAACCTATTAGGATTGGTAAAGTTTATTATGTTTGTTGACTGTAACTCAGTGTCATCACCAAATAGAAAGTCCATGATGAAGGGAAAAGAAGATATATGAGAAAGCAAAGGACATAGAGGTGATTGAAATAATTTAGGGTCGATTAGGTTGACCTAGCATATAAATAGGGATAGTAAAATTGTACAAGGTCGATTGGGTCGATCCATTATAGTGTACAAAAGGTAGAAAAGGTACTGGGTCAACTAGGTAGATCTAGTACAATAGATAGGGAATTCAAGAAGCCTAAAAGTAGATTATGAAAATTAAACAAGATAATTTTGTAAGTAATGAAAAGTAGTAAATATTGAAAGGAAATAGATAGTCAATTATATTAACACTGACCAATCCAATTGAGGTACACGAAATAAAATATTGCACCAACATTGGCTAATGAAAGATTTTATGCACACAATTGAGAAAAGAGAAAGAAATAAACTTGAAAATTAAAGAGCTAACTAATTGGTCAACCTGAATTTTTATTACATTATTAAGATATGATTTTAAATGTGATGTGAAGTTGGTTGTAAAGCAAGGAACTAGATAACAATCTAAGGATGGTTTTGGGTAGCTTGGGATGAAAGGGGCTATAGTGGATATGATACAACCTTGGTATGGAGACTACCCCCTTACTTCACACACCATAATGATAAGGGTGTTAGGTGCTTAATGAGAATATACCATTAACCATGCTTTATACTTGACCAGAGCATCAAGTTAGCTTTCCCCTTGGTGATGAAATCTAAGTAGGTTGGCCTAGGGTAGATAGAATGTTAAAATACTTGTTTATGTTTTTGTGATTTGGTTGTGTGTGCATAAAATAGATATAGTGAAAATAATTGATTAATTAAAATTCCCTAATTAAACTATGTGAGCTATTATAATTGTGTAAGCAACAAAAAAAGAAATGTGTGAGCTAATTACTAGAAAATATGAGGTTAATTATAATTTTGAACAAGGTATAATTTTGACACTATATGAAAAAAATACAAGATAGGTTTGATAGGGTCAAACTTGTACTATGGAAGAAAAGTCTGAAAATGGACTAGGTTGGCAGGGTCAATCTAGTTATTTTAGATAGCACATAAAACATAGAACTAGGTCAATAGGGTCGATCTAGTGATTGTGAAAGGGTAGTTTTAAAGACTAAAAAATATGAAATGAAATATAGAAAATAAATAAATAGAGAGATAGAAAGGAACCTTTGTGGATCAAATATGCAATGAAGGAAGATTATTGATGAATAACCTTGAAGTATGCTTGAGAAATCTACAAACTGGGTAGACATGATTGATCAAGCTATATAATAACCTATTACAGAGTGTTAGAAATGTATAGGGTTGATTGGGTCAACCTACTAGGCTAAACTAGATGTTTGAAAGGCTATAAACCTATATTGGGTTAACTAGGTTGATCGAGTTGCCTATTTCAAGAAACTTACACATAGAAGTTGAAAAAATTGGGTTGACAAAGTTGATCTAATATGATAAAAATATGACTAAAAGAATGAAAATAAGTGAAATAAATCCTATAATGGTTAGTTTCACATCAGGTTCACTAGAATGTATGTAATCAAAAATGCATCATGTCTATAAATCAATCCTAGCTTGAAGAAGATAGAGCATACCTACACTTTTGATTGGGGATACATTTGTTAAGCAGGAGCATGACCAATATGGGGATCCACTAGACTTGATTAGGGGATCACTTGTCACAAGATATCATACTAGGAAGGGTTCCAAAGCCTACAGTCTAACAATATTGTATGACAACCCTAATGAAGTCCTAAGGTTTAAAATATTCACCTATTCTAATAACAAGAAAGTAAATCTAATCTATTTCACACCAAATCTTATGGCATAAAGTGGGGATTAAAAACAAAACAAAAAACTAAAGTAAACATGTATTGGAAAACATATACTCACATCAATATATACAAAATATTAATACATGGGATAAGAATACAAATGCATTATCTATCTACTTTTATAAAGGATAAATAAAGTTAGGAATACTTACATTTGAAGATGAACCCACTGAGCCTCAATCTCTCCTTTGGCCAAGGTGATTTTTAAGATATTTTTGGGTATGTAAGGATAACCAAGATAAATCAGCTCTAGGTTACATGACCTATCTAAGCATCTAAAAGGATTATTCAAAAAAACAAGATATGTATCTCCAAAGAAAGTATAGAACCTAAAGCTTTATTCATCAAGTAGAATGCTCAATAAGTAGATGTTTACTTGAAATTCCTCACTAATAATTCTTCTCTTATGAAATGGTGGGAAATGAACTTGTATATATAGGTAGATCTTACCCTAAATCCTCCTAGAAACATCAATTATATAGGGTTGACCCAATCGACCAATGTGTTTTCATGGATAATTCACTAGATCTATGTTAGGTTGGTTGAAAGGCTAATAAGCTAATAAAGTGAAAAATAGCCTTAAACTATACTAGGTCAACCCAGTTAAACTAGTACAACTGACTATCCAAAAGTGTCTTAAGGAAAGAAAAGGAGAATGGAAAGAGGAAAATGATTGGGATGGGTATAAATAAGAAGAACAAGCTTAAGGTAAATGGTTTTTATGATACAAGTGTGTAGATGGTAAATGGTAAAAGGATCAACAATCTTATGAAGCATTGATGGTTTGCCCACCCCATTCCTGGTGTACCCCTTAGGGTTGACCCAGTCGACCTAGTCGACCCAATGTGTTTTCAGGGATAATTCACTAGATCTAAGTTAGGTTGGTTGAAAGGCTAATAAGCTAATAAAGTGAAAAATAGCCTTAAACTATACTAGGTCAACCCAGTTAAACTAGTACAACTGACTATCCAAAAGTGTCTTAAGGAAAGAAAAGGAGAATGGAAAGAGGAAAATGACTGTGATGGGTATAAATAAGAAGAACAAGCTTAAGGTAAATGGTTTTTATGATACAAGTGTGTAGATGGTAAATGGTAAAAGGAACAACAATCTTATGAAGCATTTATGGTCTGCCCACCCCGTTCCTGGTGTACCCCTTAGGGTATACACTTAGAGAGATTGAGAATCGACAAGTTATTTCAAGATAAAAAGTGTCAATCAATAAAATTTTGAAAATATTATGTGTATACATTTTAAATAAGAACATAATTTTCCCATCCTAAAATTCAAAAATAAATTTCTCCAAGGATATAAGGAGAAAGAATGGGATGTTTGTCAATTCTTTGTGTCCAAAGTAAGTAAATAAATAGAAATTATAAGAGTATTTTTTTCTAAACCTGCCTTTTAATGTCACATATTTCATGTTGTGAAGACAAAATTCCATCCATGACATGGTTAGAGAGGTCTTGAGTATATAATCATCAAGCTCATGAATCCTTTCATTCTCCCCAAAAAATATGTTTATCTTTTCATTCTTTCTTATTATATCCTTATATATTTTTGGACAATAAATAGGCATGCTAATAATTTTATCAATGGTTTCTTTTGAGATCTCAATAGAAAATCCCTTCATGTTTATTATTCTATTCCTACACTATTTTGAAAATTCCATGGATATCCCTAGGTAATGGACCTTAATAAGATCAATGTAGTTACCTATACCTCCCCTCTTGAGAATTTTACTAACTATTCCATTTAATTTAACATAATCAGTGTACAAAGATTCAACCCTAACTTATTCCCCTCCCATAGTTATAAAAACATGGGATTCATTCTTCCTCCTTTGTTCTCCCATTTGGATGAAAAGGAATCAAGTTGTGTAACAAATAAAATGGGCTTGGGAGGCAAATGATTATCCAAGCTTATAAAATATATGGGGTCTATGTATTGTAATTATGTCTAATGAGTTGTTAATTATTTCAACACACCTCCTTCCATACAAATATATTTTAAATGGCCTTTGTATGAGGCATGGCATCAAACTTGATCCAAAATAAATTAGAACTGATTACCCTTTTTATCTCCTTAATGTTTGTCCATATAATTCTTGGAGTCATAACACGTTTTGGAGAATTATGTGCCTCTATAGCACAATATAACATTATATACCCTTCATAAATGTATAAGAATAGAATAATTGAACTTTAATTAATCATTAAGAATAATTTTGATATATGGGGGAAGGTATTTGGTCATGTTCCATTTTTATATATTAGAACTAAAGACTCCTAAGTTGCCAAACTAGTCTACCTCTATGTTACATTATATGTATATATGTTTAATGAAGGTTTCCTAAAAAAAATTATATAATACTTAGTGCCTTATAAACCAATTTTTTGATGGTGAAATTAAGGGTAAAATATATTATGATGAAGCTTATTATATTTTGGGAGTCCCATTTGTTTTCCCCAAAATTTCATCTATGAAATTTAGGGAACTCAATTAATTTTTTTTAAATCCTTGAAAGATTGGAAAAAAAAGTATTTTTATTTTTGATAAAATATTTAATTTTATATGGATTCCATTTTTTTATAGTTCCAAGGTTGTAATATAATCATCAGTGTCTAATAACTACACTGTATCCTTTGGGCCTTGATGATTAGAATGCATCCATCAAGCACTAACAACTATAATGCATCCATCATTTCTTGACTTGCACCTCATTAATGAGGATATATTATTTTGTATTTGGGGGGGTTTTTTGATCCACACTATTTAATAAAATATTTCCATAATTATAAAATTACTCAGATAATTAATTCTCACACTTTGTAATCATGTTTTCTCCATTTTAGAGGTCATCCTACCATTTTTTGGTAGTTATAAATCAATTTTATTAAGGTTTTCAGTAATTTTATCAATGGTGGTTACACTCTATTTTTTAAGTTGGTTTATTTTGAGCTATTTTTTTGTGGTTGGATTCTCACTAAATATTCTTGACATCTTCTCTTGTTCATGATAATCTTTTTCTTACCGTGATTCACCAAACCCTCAGAATCAACATTTTTAATCTCCTTTAGATTAGAGTTCTTCATCTATAACACACACTTGCATCACTAAAATTGATATTTTTGCCTTCCCCTACATTAGTGTTCACTGATTATGACATACACTCACTTATTTGACATCAATCTTTTCACCTTCCCTTGCATCAAATTTCATTATTACACTACAGTCTCAAACCTTTGATGTTAGATTATTTTATATCCCTACATCAAGGTTTTTAGGTTGCATTGCACTCCTAAAACCTTGATGTCAAGATTTACCACTTCTCCCACATCATAACTTCATGAATACATTATAGTCTCATATTTTTTCCTCCCCTCCCTCCACCACAATTCTATCATTCCATCATTCTCCTTCACACTTTGCTTCTTTACTTCCCATTTGCCAATCCTTATTATAGTTGGAAGATCTTTATAACTCTAAATAATAATAGAAAAGAAAATTATGGTGATATAAAGTATTAGTTCTAAGGGGTCACCCCTCCTTCCAATATAGACTCCAACATCAATCAAATCACTAACACAAACCTATGGCACATTGATATGGAAGACTTTTAGATAACAATAAATGCCCAAATTTAAAATGACTAGACATAAATAATTTATTATAGAGACCCTCCATGAGTTGGTGCCTTTCCAATTTCTATACAGTGCCCAAAAATTGTAATGACCCTATCAATTCATTATGATAAAATATGAGAGAATTTCGTACTATTTAGGAAGGATTGGTCTTGAGGATTAGTTTTTAATATATTTAATAAATTCTTGATCATGAATTTTTTGTGTAAATCACTCTAAAGTCATCCTTATAGTTTCATGATAGTTATAAGGATGATTTTCTAATAGCACTAAATAAACATTTGCTTGTAATCCTAAACCTTTAATCTCCATAGTTCTAAAGGTGATCACTAGATAAAATTTTAAGCTCAAAATCAATGACATTGTTACTCTCATAAATAGGATGGTGGGTAACCAAGTGAAAAAATATCATAATAAATGGATGTTATAGTATATCTAGATTATTCATGCTAATAAGCAATATATAAACTAGGTACAATTGATTATAGATTTAATTCACAAATAAATATGTGTGGTAATCACAACTTATAAGTTTTATATGATGTCATATCTCATCTATGATATTTTATCTATATTGGGTTTGATGTCTGATTATTGAGTATATTAATATTATCCATGATTAACCCTAAATGAAAGTGCAAAACATTTTCATTATGTCAATGATGCCTTTCCTTATATTTATCATTCAGATGTTTTAAGGAGAGCCTTACAATATGCACTTATTCATTGTTGCTTCAACCAAAATTTCAATATTTGGTGGTAGGTTGATCAAGTTTCCCACCTTTTCATAAATTAGGGTATGTGGATGTGATTTTCCTCATTTTATGATTCCAAGATTTGTAGATGATAAATAGACTCTCATGGATTTAGTGTGGTAGTTTATGGTATTAGTGTAGGTTTTTACTTTTCCCTATTTATTAATTAGGGAAATTGTATTTCTTGTGCATACATGGAGTTTTCCTACATTTGTGGGATAGGCTAGCTTATGTGGAGGTGTGTGTCATAGATGTGTCATAGGTGTCATAAGAATGTCATAAGTAACTCCCTTGATGGGAGTTATTTCTCTATTCTTAGCACCTTGTCACCAACTTTCATGAAGGAGTTACAGTCTATTCTTTGGGTGCCTTGTCCACCTTTTGTGGAGGAGTTACTTACGTACTCTCCTATTTGTAGTCCTCACTTTGGCCATCTCATGCTAATCAGATTTTATTTTTCTCCATTTTGTATTGTGCAATTTATCTTCTTATGTTATTTTCAAATTGCTTTAGCATCTATGTGGTGTGCACTTGCTTCAACTCACTGATCACATCTCCATTGCACTCGCATTATTCAGATTTTGGCAACAACTTCGATATGGTATCAGATCAAGAACGGTAATCATGTTTCTAGTTATGCTTTTAGTTCATTTTGAAATCAAGAGGAGCGGAGTTCTCTTTGTTTTTTGTATTTTATAGATTTAATCTAAAATAAAATATAGATATCATTTATGGTATCATTTTCTTGGAAATCTTTGGCCTTTGGGTGTCTTGGTTGTCTTCACTTCAGGGGCTGATTCATATGTTTCTCTTCTTGGGTGCCATTATTGTGTGGAGCAGTAGAGGGAGGAGTAGAAACTCCAAATAGCAATCCTTCTAGCCAAGCTTTTGCACCTAGCTTCTAGCCTTTTCTACAGCCAAGTCATCCTATGTACAACATCCAAAATAGGCCATATGGTGTGCAAGTCTACAGGTTTATCCTTCAGTGCTCCATGCCAAACTCCTAGTCTACACCAACTTCAGGTTTGCACCAAAGTCTATTATTCATTTGCTTATTTTCTCTACCCATCAAGGTGCCAAGCAGGCTATATAATTTCCAACAAGTCTACATTTATTTTGTCTTTTTTGTGCCCCTTCCTTACTTGGCATCCCATGTGGTGCCCCTTGGACACATGGAATCCTTCATTCTATCTATGCTTCACTATTTTAAATTAAAAAACTGACTTGTAAAACAAAAATCAATCAATTTGACTGCATATTTAATTTTTTTAGACAGTTTTGTAAATTGGGGGTTTTCATTTAAAACTTGTATCTTCACCTGTCAAAGATGAAGGGTGAGGCCTAGGTTGGTGGGAGGCCAATTAATCCTCACACAAACCTCCTTTAGATTCCTCATTCCATGATGAATCCAACGAGTGGTTGGAAGGTCACTTTCTCTCTCAAAATAGGCATTTTTTTAAATTTTTAGTGCTTTTTTTTGCAAAAACACTAGTTTACGAGAAAATTCAACCTTTAATATCTTGCAAACAGTAGCTTGGATTTGGGTGCCATTTTTTGCAAGTGTTTGTAATTAAATTCTCCATAGTCTAGCCTTTTTATTTGTCAAAAATGCACTATTTTATAAAGTGCCTAAAATTTGGGTCTCTCGGGATGCATTTTCAGCTAAGTCTGACATCTTGTTTGCTTTAGTATTGCACTGATTGCTCTAAGATGCATTCTCAGCTGAGTCTGAAGTATTTTGAGCATGCACTTGCATATTTTGGGGGGGGGGCTCAATATTTTAGGGGGGTGTGATTGCTTTTCACAACTTGCAAATCTTTGCTTTCACTCTCCTTTCTACATAATTTCACAACTTGCAATCAACACAACTTCACCTAAATTCAGCTAAAAATGGATTATTTTCAACTTAAACCCCTAACACCCTTCAACTATCATGAATGGAAGGTTAAAATGTCAATCATTCTTAAAATTAAAGGGTTGTATAGGATCACCATGGGTACTGAAGTAGAACCCAACACTAATGTTGAAAAGGTCAAGTGGTACAACTGTAGTGATGAAGCCTATGGATTACTGAGCTTGTCTATGTCTCCAAAACTTCTCTTCCATCTAGAATCCTCCTAGACTCCCAGTGACATATGAGACACCTTAGAAAAGTTATTTGGAAAGCTTGATGAGATGAGAAGTCATGAGCTCGAAAATGAACTCATAAGTCTAAGTCCTAGCAACATTGACACCCTACAGGACTTCTTCACTAAGTTTAAGGCCCTTAGATTACAATTGAAATAATACAAGATAGAGAAGAAAGATGATTAACTCATACTTTCTATTTTCACAAAGTTAGGTCCAAGCTATTCAATCTTTGTCTCCACTTTCCATGCCATAAAAAGTGCCCTTGGCACTACATGGCAAATGCCTTCTTTGGATTCATTCATTGCCAACTTGACTAGGGAGTAAGATTAGCTAATTCAAATGGGCATAATGAATTATACTCAACCCCAAGCTTTGATAGCTAAAAATGGTAAGGATAAGACTTCAACTAAGGAAAAGAAGAAAAAGAACAAGGACCAATAGAAGAAGAAAGAAAACAACAATCCTACCAAAAATAACACTGAGACTTCCTCTTCCAATGATAAACCTAAGGAGAAAAAGGTTAAGTGTGCCTATTTTAAAAATATAGGGCATGATGAACACAAATTCATAAAGAAACAAATCAATCACCTAACTCATCTTCTAGAGAAGAACAACATAGGTGTTCCTGAGTCCATCAAGCAGAATTCATCTACCCAAGATTTTACCAAGGCAAAAGGCAAGGGTAAGGAGAAAGAAAAGAGTAAGGCCCTTGTAGCTACAGTAGCTTCTACATATTCATGGGTCATCAAATCAGGTGCTTCTCACCACATGGGCTCTTCACTAGTTGAGTTTTCATCTTTAGAGCCTTGTAGCATGACTTCAATTAGTTTGGGTGATGACACTTCAGTTTTTGATGTAGGGAGAGGGTCAATTGAAATGCAAAGAGGAACATTCAATAATGTTTTAAGTGTTCCTTATCTTTCAACCAATCTCCTATCAGTGTAACAAATCACTCACATTAGTTGGGGCATGAGAGTTGAGTTTTCACCAAATTCAATTGATATCAGGGAGTTGCATAGTGATACTACAGTGGCAGTGGGTAGGGTAGATCACAAAGCAAGGTTATACACCTTCTCACATTTTTCATCAGATTCTTCTCCAATAACATTGTTGACTCATTTAGATGGAGTTAGCAAATTGTGGGATGATCAGTTTGGCCACCTTAACTACCGCTACCTTGAGCAACTTTACAAACATGACATGGTCATTGGCTTGTCTCGTGTCCAATTCTCAAAAGGACTTTGTGAGGGGTGCTCCCTTGGGAAGCATCCCGAAGAAAAATTTGACAAAGGCAAAGCTTGGAGGGCTTCACAACCTTTGGGATTAGTCCACATTGATGTATTGGGACCATTTCCCAAACCATCTTTCCAAAGGGCCAAGTACATCCTCACTTTCATTGATGATTTCTCTAGGTACACTTGCATATATTTTCTCAAACAAGAGTTTAAAGTGTTTGAAAATTTTCTAGACTTCAAGGCTCTTGTTGAGAAACAAAGTGAGAAATCCATCAAGGTTCTTCAAATTGATAATGGAGGGGAGTATGTCAACATCAGGTTTGAGTAGTTTTGAACCACAGTGGGGATTGATTTGTAGCACATAGTCACTTATAGTCCTTCACAGAATGGGGTTGCAAAATACAAGAATGGGTTCTTAAAAGAGATGGGTAGCTATATGATTCACTCCAAATCCTTAGCACCATAGTACTAGGCTAAAGCCATCAATTGTGCTTGTTACATTCAAAATAGGGTTCCTCACAAAGATTTGAAAGGGATAACACCCTTTAAAGCTTGGCATAAAAGGAAACCTAATGTTGAGCACCTTAGAGTTTTCAAATCCCTAGCCATGGCCCACATTCCAAAGAAGAAACACAAAGCTATGGAATGTTAGTCTAAGCCTTGCATCTTTATAGGATATCTAGATGGTATTAATGAATATCACCTTTTAGATCCTGTCACTCATAATTTGTTCATCGAGAGAAGTGCCCATTTTCAAGAGAGTCCTAGAAACTCAACACTTGACACTTCCTCTCGCTCATCAGATCTACTTCTTCATGATGATTCCTCATCAGATTCAGATCAGCTGCAATAGGTTTTTAAGCCAGAGACATCTTCTTCTTTGAGTTTAAATAGTGAGGACAGTGATGTAGATTCATCCACCTCTAGTCAGTCAGAGGATGAGGAGTTAGCACCTGACTCGCCCACTTCTGGGCCACTTTGGGCTAGACAGACACTTGAGAGTGTTGGCACTTGGGCAAGAGATCCCATAGATGACATACATACTAGGGGAGATTTTTAGAGAGATCCACATGCCTATTTTGCTATAGTTTTAGATCCACAGACTTTTTGAGAGGCATCAGGGGTACCTAAGTGGGATAGTGCTATGGAGGAAGAATATTCTTCCTTAATCAAAAATCACACTTGGGATTTGACTTCGCTTCCTAACGAAAGAAAGATGGTTTGATGTAGGTGGATATATCAGACTAAGTTTGTAGCAGATGGGTCAGTTGTTAAGTACAAGGCATGATTTGTCGCCAAGGGTTTCTCATAGGTGGCAGGCATTGACTACTCAGGGACCTTTGCACCCGTTGCAAAGATGACTTCTATCTGACTCACCTTGGCTATTTCCACAACACATGGTTGGGATGTGCATCAAATGGATGTGAAGAGTGATTTTCTTCATGGAGACCTAGAGGAGGAGATCTACATGGAGCAACCACCAAGATTTGTTCAAGATTATTCCTTAGTATGTAGACTTAGGAAATCTATCTATGGCCTCAAATAGGCCCCTCAAGCTTGGTATGCCAAGATGAATTCCTTTCTTCTCATAGTAGGTTTCAATAGGTGCCATTTTGATCCCAATGTCTACTTCTTATGGCAGGATGATTAACTCTTGATTTTGGTTCTATATGTTGATGACCTTTTGATCACCGGGAGCTCTTCATCAACTAGTGTAGTGGTGAAGGCATCTCTTCAAGATAGATTTGACATGACATACTTGGGTTTGTTGCACTACTTCTTTGGCATCGAGATCTCACAGTCATATTTAGGGATTTTTCTTGCACAGTCTAAGTATGCTCTTGACTTATTGGCCTAATTTCACATGGATGATTACAAGCCATCTCTGACTCCCTTTCTATCAGGAGTCAAGCTTGAGGCTAATTTTTCTTCACCATTGGTTAATGCCACTCAGTATCAACAACTTGTTCGTATTCTCATCTACTTGACTCACACCAGGCTAACATATCATATACAGTGGGACTTGTCTCCAGATTCATGTAGGAACCTCATGAGCTGCATTGGAAAGTAGCTAAGAGGATCTTGCATTACATACAGGGTTCACATAGATACGAGATTCATTATAAATTTGGCATAGAGGTTGACTTGGTTAGATATATAGATTCAAACTGGGTTGGCGATTCATAGACTCACAAGTCCACTTCTAGTTATAGTTTCTCTCTAGGTTTTGGTCCTATCAGTTGGTCTAGCAAGAAAAAAAATGCTATTGCTATATCATCCACAGAGGTAGAGTACAGGGGAGCTATTAATGTAACTACTGAGGCTATTTGGCTTCAAGGGATTCTTTCTAAGTTTGGCATTCCTATCAAGTATCCCACCATCATTTATTGTGATAACTAGAGTACCATTCAGATTTGTAAGAATCCAGTTCAGCACCAGCAAACCAAGCACATAGAGATTCACATGAATTTCATTTGGGAGCTTATTCATAGTCAGGTCATTGACTTGATATTTTCCCAATCTTCAGAGTAGGTTGCAGACATCTTCACCAAACCTTTCACTGAGAGCAAGTTCATTCATCTACGAGCTCTTTTTGGGGTGCGGTCTACATCTGTAGCAACATCATCTTTAGGGGGGCCTTCTAGCCTCTTCATTTCTTTTATATCTCTCTTTTGGGGGGATTTTTTTCCTACAGTTTTTTTCCTTTTCTCTATCTTATGGGAGATTGCATTTGTACATGGGTACCTCATCAGGCCTAGTTTCTGGGACCCATCTTGTATTTCCACACTGCCCACCTAAGTTTTGCTTATTGAGGGGGGGGGGGGGGGGGGGTATTAGTGTAGGTTTTTATTTTTCCCTATTTATTAATTAGGGAAATTGTATTTCTTGTGCATACATGGAGTTTTCCTACATTTGTGGGATAGGCTAGCTTATGTGGAGGTGTCTGTCATAGATGTGTCATAGGTGTCATAAGAATTTCATAAGTAACTCCCTTGATGGGATTTATTTCTCTGTTCTTAGCACCTTGTCACCACCTTTCATGAAGGAGTTATAGTCTTTTCTTGGGGTGCCTTGTCCACCTTTTGTGGAGGAGTTACTTACGTACTCTCCTATTTGTAGTCCTCACTTTGGCCATCTCATACTAATTAGATTTTGGTTTTCTCCATATTGTCTTGTGCAATTTATCTTCTTTTGTTATTTCCAAATTGCTTTAACATCTATGTGGTGTGCACTTGCTTCAACTCTTGTGATCATATCTCCATTGCACTCACATTATCCAGATTCTGGCAACAACTCTGATATATGGTGACACCAAAACTCTTAGTTTCCAATCATAAATATATCAACATTGACTATCTAATGACCATTGGTAGATATACTTGTGCTACATTACATAAATCCAAATTAGTGGAAGTATACATGGAATGAGTTACCCTCTAATCATTTCAAAGTAGCCCTTATTTGATATAAGGGGAATAATGGAGCATGTTTTAAGTGGGTCATTAAAACATGTCCCCTACTATGAGGTTTTTTAGATGGAATGTGACACTAAAAAGGAAGCTTAACTCATTGACTATACCTATTTCATGTTATACCAAGTAATCAAGTTCAAACTTGTGTATATTCCTGATGATGTGGATATTAAAGATGATGGTGAAGTAGTGGATGAAAACTACTTCACACAAGATATTAAAAATGTAGCTAGTACTATATTTGATTAGATTTGAATAGAGAATACTTATTTATAGACTCAAATTTGAGTTCTTAGGATGACCTGGATGTGGATCACTAATAAGGGATTTGATGTATAAAATGCTTAACTTCTCTTGATGTTAAAGGCTATAGATATTCCCCCCAAGCCAACATAGCATAAAGATGTAGAATATAAAGTGGAACCTTTAGGTACTATAGGGGACACTATTGTGGTGATCTAAGAGATCAAAGAGCCCTCACCTTAAAATAAAAATAGATCTTTGAAGTTCAATCTCAAAAAATCAATTGGTGGAAAGGGTAATATTAGAATATCGATTGTGTTGAGTGAGATTCTTGAGAAGGTAGTTCACTAACAAGGCTTGATTATTAACATTATGTTTTAGTTTGTGACCGTATATCCACTCTTTTTGGATCCCAATAAACTTATTAAACAAAATTTACTCCTTTTCATTCAAATAAATAGAAAGAGTTTCTTATTTAGGCCACTTCCCGATAGGCTATTGAGTATATTCCTCAAAAATTAAATGTTTTCTGAGTAACCAAAACTTCTCCAAGGAGTTGGGACATTTACAAGTCATTTATTATGAAGGATAATTAAACATATGAGAGGTTATAGAAGTGGAATAAATACCTCACCCTTAGAAAAAACAAAAAATGGAAATAATGGTAGATCAAAGTCTTGTTGTCTAAGAATAGTTCCAAGTAGTATCATCATTATAATAAGAGTTATATACTAGGACATCTTAATGGTTGAGAAATATAGTAGATAATAAGAAGAATACATTTCCTCCTTTGTAAATATACTTTAGCACTCTAATCCCTCTAAATCCTCTATCTCCAAAGAAACCTTAAAAGTTTTATCATGTTTTTGTGGATGATCAAGGTGAGAGATATGTTGAAATTGTTATTCCTCCTCTAGATAAGTTCAAAAAAGATATCACATCTATGTATTACCATGTTTCATCTATTCACCTAGGTAATCCTACTCATGAGGAACTGAAGGAGGATGTGGAGACCACCATCAGTTCATTAATCAACAAGTTTGATGAGGAAAAATACACAAAAGATAAATTAAAAGAGATTGTGGACTAACTCACTTTTGTGATTCAAATATTACTCGGTTGAAATCATCCCCAACTACTTGATTATACCCTAGACACCAAATCTCTCCAAGTAGATGAGATAATAGGTAATATGTGAAGAGATATTAAGGAGTGGTCAAATAAGTTGATTGAACAAATAAACAAAAATATAGCCTCGACCATCAAATTCTAATCCTTGATGGAAGAGGAGAGATAATATACTTAAAAGAAAGATGTTGAGTATAGAGAGGAGTCAAGTAAATTGAAGATTTAGATTCAATAGCTACAATCCCTAAATAGGGTAGATGAGGATGTTTTGGTTGGTGAAATAATTTTGACTGAGGATAACTTATGAGAATAAGTTGAGTTGTTAGGGTTAATAAAATTTATGAATAAGATTATAGAATAATCCTTACACAAGTTTAAATAATCAAAGATCTTAGTAGTTGGACCCATTTGTGATATTAGGGAGAAAATTAATAATTTTTCATTCTCATTTTATGGAGATGAGGGGAAAATACTTCCTAGAGATATGCAAATTTCATTCAAACTATTGCTCAAGTAGGAAATCAATTCTACTTATTCATTGAAATATGAATCAATTTAGAAATATGTGCACTTTCAGAACACCTTTGATAAGTTGAAGAAATACTTGAATAATTTCAAGAGAGTTCCTCCACAAAATATAAATATGTATTTATATGATGAAATTCCATATCAACATTCCAAAGGCACAAAATAGTACAAGTTAGGAAAGATATTATCAAAATTTGAGGACTATGATTAAAAATGGTAGAAATATATGAAAAAAGAGGTTACTAACATTTATGATGAAGAGGGAGATGAGGTACAAGTACCAAAGAATATCCCTAACTTTTAGTTTAGGGTTGAGTTTGAACATAATATTCTCTATAGGATGTGAAATGTGTTTTGGTCAAGGGCTTTTGCAATCTTGTGTGCGACTTGAACAAGTCAACATGCATCTTGAAATGTGTAACCAAAATCTATTTTTAATTTTTTCCAAGAATATAGGGTTAATATTTCCTATAAGGATTACATGACTCTAAATGGATCTATCAAACTTTTGTAACTTTTGCAAGAAGATAAATTTTGTGAAGAAAGAAAAGTTAATAAATTTATGTCTTTTTCAAGAAAATCAATAAAGATAAATGTTTTAGGACTTTGAGTTTGTCTTTAGTTGTGAATGACTGACACCAATATATGAAATAAGAGGTTGTTAACATCAAATATGAAGAGGGAGATGATGAACAAGTGCTAGAGAATACCCATAGCTTTCAATTCATGGATGAGTTTGAATGTAATCTTCCTTGTAGGTTGTGATTTATGATTTGGCTCAAAGGTTTTTGTAGTCTTGTGTGTTATTTGAACAATTTAACATGCACCCTAAATGTGCAATTGAATTCTATTTTTAGAATTTATTTCCTAAAATGTAGGGTCAAGATTTCCTATAAGTATAAGGATTACATGGCTCTAAATGTATCTATCAAACTTTTGTAACTTTTTCAATAAGAGACATTTTTTGAAGAAAGAGAAAGAAAGAATTTTGTGTCTTTTTTGAGAAAATAAATAAAGCTAAATGTTGGAGGACTTTGAGATTGTCTTTAGTTGTGAATGAATGCTATTATATTCATTTATTCAGAGTATTTTTTTCTTCATTATTTCTAATAGATATCTCAATTTATGGTAGCTATTGATATTTTTATCCCAAAAATGTCAAAATATCAAGTACCCTAATGGAGACCCATTAATTTCTTAGAAAATGCATTGAATTGACCCAAAGCACCCATTTCCCTAAGTTGGCAAAAACTAGAGATTGGAATATAATTTTCAAATTGCAAAATTACAATTTACTTCCCAAACTTTTCTTCCCACAAAACACTACAGCAAAAATCAGATATCTGGGTGCAGTTTACAACTTGTAAATTGCATCTAGAACTCCACTTCCCACTAAACACCAAATGGTGGAAACTAGAAACCCACTTGTAATTTACAACTTGAAAAGTTGTAAATTGCAAGTGGAGTTTGACTTCCCACAAACCAATTACCCCATGGAAACTAGAACATTTCTCATAATTTTCAACTTACAAAGTTGGAAATTGCCAAAAGAGTTCTGCTTACTATGCAACACTCCAATCAAAATTTGAAACTTAGGGAGAAATTTGTAACTTACAAAGTTGCAAATTTCAATCTAAATTCTACTTCCTACTAGCCACCTTTCCTATAAAATTTAGAACTCTAAATTCAAATTATAACTTGAAAATTTTTAAATTACTCCTTGGGTTTTTCCTTCCCATTTTCTAAGGGTTAAAAAGCCAAGCCTACAAAATATGAAAGTCAAAGTTCAATTACCAAAACTACAAAGTTATAAATGTGTTCGTAGACTTTGGATTTCTTCCAACCATCACCCTCAAGGAATTTATTAAAGGGGTCATATATAAATGAAATTAGGTGTTTGATCAATCATTTTTTAATATTTCTAATTGAATTTTGGAGTTTTGCACCTTGAATTGAGAACCTGCTAGCAACCATGAAGTCACAAAACCACACATTCTCCACCACATAGCCATGCATTCGAGCCATGACTTTGATCAAACACCACCAATTATACCTTGAAAAATATATCTTTGACCTTATTTATTTTTTAAAACCCAATTTTATTAAAATCAAGCTCATTTTAGTTATTTTCATTTTCCTAAACTCAATTGTGAATTTAATCACCGTTTAGGGGTTTTTTCTTTGTTTTAGCCTCATTAGGGTTTCTTAGTAAAATTATTGGTGTTACAAAGGTATTATTTATCTATTATATTCTTATGATTTTATTTTTCCTTACCATTTAAAAAATTTAGGGTTTTGCTAGGATTCATAACCAGTCACATATTCTAAAAATATTCCCAAAACTAGTGAATATTCCTTATAAGATTCCATAATAGTCCCATGGACTTTCCACCTAAATTTTACACCTCTATAGGATTCCAACCTGTATTTTCAACCCCACATTCCCATAAAAATTTCTAGTGTATTTTATAACTCACGTATTTACTAAATATTTCCACTTACATTTGAAACTCCAGATCCCTGTGGACTTTTCACATGCAATTTCAGTGTTACATTTTCATAGACTTTTTGGTGTACTAAGTAACTATAATTTCTACTAGATCTTTCACTTGTGTTTTTCACCTAAATTATTTTCCAACTCTATAATTAGTCTTCCCCCAACATTTTTTATAAAATCCATGTCTGGGAAATAGATGAATTTTCAATCTAAAGTACCCAATGTTACACTCAATCTAGAATCCAACATAGTTGAGATTATAAACACATACTTAGGTCACATTGACCTGGGTGGTTTTAGACTATAATAAATGCTAAATTTAATATTTATTGAATCTAAATCATTTATGACTAGAGATTGCCCCAAGCATCATATTTCCCCCTGATTGTGCAAATCCCTAATTTGGTACTCACACTAGCACAAAATTATGATCTTGATAAGAGAGGTGTTAAATGAAAAAGGGGAAAGGATTCTAAATCTGGACCTAAACTTCATAGACTCCATGTTATTGATACGCAAGTTTTAAATTTACCTAGATATAACTCCAAAAACATCAAGGAAATGCTATCAAGACAAGAACACAAGATGCCAGAGAGTAATGAACAAATAATGACTAAGGATCCATATGGATTCATCCACTATATTACCTAAGAAATTGGTAAGGACTAATTTTAATAATGATATAGTTGATATAATTATAATCCTATATAGGATCATTGGTAGCCCTGATGTGAAGAAGTTCCAAGATTAGATGTATCAATATATTTGGGCGATTCACCAAAACAAGCAATACATTTACTAAGCTTAGCTCATTAGTGACTCCATCCACAAGTAGTTGATGGAGATCCAAAACATAGGGAATTTTTATATGAATTATTCTTATTTTATATATTGTCCAAAGGGAGAACTTTCCCAAGACTCAACATAGTAGTTAACCAGGCAAATAAAGTGTTCAATTATTACCTTGATCTTAATCTTAAGGCTAATAGGTAACAATTTAGAAGATTAAATGATGCATTCATCTACTAAATCATAGTTATGTTCAATAAGGAATAAGAGAAGAAGATATTCTCAAATGTTTCCACATTAGAGATTACCAATTTAGGTTCTTATTTCATCTATTTCCACACATACTCATACATAAGAGTATGTGGATTTAGAGGTTGTCCTTACACCCTTCTGAGGTATGTAAGTGACAAATGGGCTTTGATGGATCTCGTCAGGCAAATATTTGATACTCGTAAGCTATTATATAATAAACATAAGGTAGGAATTCATTTCCCCATCAACACAAGTAGGTACACATGCCCCTCATTAGCCAAATATAAAAGTATAGATGCATAAATTACATAAATGACTTTGAGAGGTTTGGAGTCAAGACCATTCTATGATGTTCATGGAAACATCAATAGTACACTAGGAATTTCAACATATTCCCATGTCCCCTACTACAAAGACTACCAAGAAGACTTAGATGATGAAGAGGAAGTAAGATTGAAGGACTACTCAAGAATTACCTTGGATCAGGTCAAATATTTTAGCATGGCCCTAGTCCCTAAGGACTTGGTGGATAATGAGTCCCTAGTAGACAAGATATACTTTGACAATAAGATTTATGCTTAACCCTTCCAGTAATAAGGTGGTTTATTCCTATTTTTTTATCTCTAATGGATAGAACCATCCATGTAATAAATATAACAATCATTTGGATTATAATTAAATGGGTTTTAGTGACCAAAGAGATAGTAAGCATTAGTGGAAAACTACTAGAGCTAAAGAGAAGGGATTACCACCATTAGTAGAAGGTTCTAGCGGTGGAGCACTCTTAAAATAGTAAAATAGGCTAATAATATCCCACAAGAGAAAGAATAAATCAAAGGAAAATAAGAGACAATCAAACATCCATGCAGAAACATCAATCAACCAATAATCATTTCATATGAGGATACAACTACATTTTAAGGAACAACAATTTCAATCCCCATCTTTGTCATAGTTTCAACTCTCATATCTATGATACTCCCTACACCTATCTCTATCATTCATATAGCTCAGAAACCTCATCCTCCTCATATATCCACTCCTCATTCACCTCAAGTGACTCTACCCTCCATTCCCACTAGTTTACCTATTTCAATAAGTCCATTACTAATACTTTAATCCATTTAATTGGACACTCAGGTCTCCCCTTAATTAGACACCCAAGTTTCCATTCCACTTCCTTCTTCCACAATATTACTCCCCCTTCCATAATTCCTTACATATAATCTACCATTCCTTTCATTCCATTAATCACCAATAATACATAGTAGTTTATAACCATATATTTAGTCATTCTCACTATAATCCTATGGTCATTCCAAACCCTGGGATAACTATTGATTCATCTTCATCTCCCTTCATATTTCCTACTTTACCAACCCTAAGTATCCCTACCAATTTAATTGACTCATTTAAGGATTTTGACTCCACACTTCTATAGGTTACTCATTTCCAACTCCTTGTGTCTACTCCTCCATTGATATCACTTCCATCTCCCACACCCCCATTAGACACATTTCTTTCCATTACCCCCACCTCTTCCATTTTCATAATAAACCCAACCCATAAGAGGAGATAGAGATGGATAAAGACAATGATACAAAGGTGGACACTCAAACCATAGATGGGGAAGAGGTGTTAAGGACATCTATCAAATAATAAGTGGTAATATTAGTGAAAGATATAACACTTATCACCATGCCCACTAGTGAAACATTTTTATCTATAGATTCTCAAGTGACAGTTTCAACACAATAGGATGCTAATTCTAGTTGGTTACAAAAAGTAGTTAGGAATAAATACAAGTAGAAAATGTCCCCTAATACATTAGATTTTGGCCTCATAGTTGTACATAAAAAATCTAAGACAACTCCCCAGACCATTTCAAGGATATTGTATGATTCAACAAAGGAA
This sequence comes from Torreya grandis, assembly GCA_037957365.1. Lineage (NCBI taxonomy): Eukaryota > Viridiplantae > Streptophyta > Pinopsida > Cupressales > Taxaceae > Torreya > Torreya grandis. The sequence goes on from JARHVA010007877.1 coordinate 203,703, forward strand.
AAATATGTATATATTGTATTCCCACCACCAAAAAAACATAAAGAATATATAGTGCTGTGTGATTACCAAGTATCAAAGGTTCACCATGGATGTCCTACAAGAGAGGGACTAAAATATGATGTTTAATTTATCACTAACTCTCTTTTTGATTAAATGGATAGTTATAAGGTCACTAAGGATGAGTTAAAGAACAATGCTGAATAAATAATGACTAAATTAAAAAAATTCATTGAACCCACTATTCAAGCAATATAAACTATTACTTAGATCACAAATCAAGAAACACTTGATGCAGTGACTAAAATTGGAAGCATGGAAAGGGTCATAAAGTAATGGGTATAAGAACTCATCTCAAATGGTAATATAGTTATTAAAATAGTAATGGACCATTATACAACTTTGAAGGAGAGAAGGTTCACCTTGAGAGAACAAATAAATAAGTAACAAGAAGACGTATAAAGATTGAATCTTTTATATCCACAATTGATAGCTATGGACTCAATTTATGTTGACCTCATCCTTACATAAAGATACTAAAAAATGATGTAGATCAAGAGGTGTTGGATAGAGTAGCTCAATTAAAAATAAAGATACTTATAGATAGTGCCAATAAATCTAAGGCTACACATGATAAGCCCACTGATATGGTATATGAGATTGAATATTTGTTGAATAAATTATCATGCTAGACAACATATCAATAAACCAAGTCCTTTCAGTATATTAATTTTATAATAGGTTCAAATAAGTGGTTAAAAAATATTCCAAAAGAGATACAACCTTCATCTTGAGATCTATCCACCATTTCATCAAGTACCATAACACATTGGATCAAATGGGAAAAGAAACTCAAGACTACCAAGCTTTCAAAAGGGAACTCTCTAAAATAATAGGAGAATGTGAGATAAACAACTGTTACTCTTTTGGTCCTAATGAAGACAAAATCTTGGAGATCTTCAAGAGTTTTGATGTGTATATTGAGAAGATATAGGCCCTAAAGGATAAAGAGTCATCATATGTTTTTATTGTAGATCGATTCTTTCTATCAAAAGCATTCTTGTATATTATATTTTCATTATTTTAAAAATATTATAAAATTATAGCTTGTAAATTATAGATATTATTTTGACATCTCTTTTTGAGAAAGAGCCATGTGTAATTTCCATGTTCCTTTTTGACAGGTTGAAAGTTGTAAAAAACAGACTTGAAAATTACACTTTCTATTTTAACAAGTTTTGAGTTGCTTAAGTTGTAAAAACACATATTGTAGAATGCAATTGCATTTTTTTCAAAATTATGTGACTTGAAAGTTGTAAGAGTTCCAATTGAAAAATACAAGTTAGGGTTTTGTAAAAAATTAATTTAAGTGATGTAAATCTATCTTTTGTTCTAAAATTAGATTTTCACTTTGGCACCTCATTGCATGGAGATCTATTTCAAATAAACTACAAAATACAAAGGCATTACATAAATATTTCCAAGTCTCTTTCATGCCTCCAATAGTTAAGTGGAATTCCTAGATCTTGCATGTTATTTTCTAACCATTTCATCTTTCCAAAGATGCCACCAACTGAAGATCATACCCCTTTTTACATGGAGCTTCCAGATTTGCATGCTTTTCAACTAGATATGGATTTTCTTGTTAAATACATCTTTTTATGAGTCTTTTTTTATAAATATGGGAAATATGGCATAGCCCATTTATATTTTTATTGTTAGAGATATTATTCTGCATTTTTAATAACCTGTCTACATGTTATAACCTAGATAATGAGAGTAAATTGAAGATTTTCCTTTCTTATCTATGCAATCTTTGTGTATGTAAGGTTATTTTAATGTTTTTGGATTTTTTAATTATTATTTTAGTAATGAAATTTCACTTTTGGTATTCTTTAACCTTTTGGAAGATTGTTTGATTAAAATTAAATATTATTATCCCTTGTATGAAAAATACTCAATATTGCCTTTGGTTTCACATTTGCATGACTTTGTGCTCTTATAAGTTTCAATATATTTATTGTTATATTGTGGTCAGTCAAAAAAAATATTAAAATCCACCACAAAATATTTGGTGTAATCACCATTTTTAGTTTCACAATTTCATTCTCAAAACTCTTTTCCCCAATTAAACCCTAATTTGGGAGCAAGATCACTAAAAAACAAAATTTATCTATAGGTTTATAATTTATCAATTACATTGAGTTTAGTGAAAGTAATTCAAAATTATTCAAATGTTCATCTCAATTTTCCAAGGTCTTATAGCTTGGAGGTAATCCCATTGTATGATAATAGTTTTTGGCACAACTAATGGGACATAAAAATTATAAAGAGATTGATAATATTATTATAAAGTATTATACAAGCTTTTTAAATGTTATAAAATCACTTATCAACTCCATTGACTTAGGTATTTATGAATTAAAGGTTTACGTATGCCAAAGAATCAAAAAAGATCATTCACTAAAGGTAAGAGAGCTATTTTTTTAGAATTATCATTTCCATCTAAAAAGAGATCAAGATTAGTGGTACCTTACCCTAGAGTATATCTTTAAATTTTATTTACATCTCATTAGAATATTCCCATTAGTTTCATACCTCCCATTATGGCTAGAAATTTAAATTTTATAACTTTCAATAAAGGCAACCCACTCCAATTGGCCCAATATGATGATATACCTACCTCAGCTTTAAAATCCCTCCATATTTTACCAGTGAAACCTCCACCACTCCTATGGAACATATATAATACATTGGTAATATTTTTTTAGTCCACAACATGGTAAAAGATAATGTTACAATCAGAATTCTAGTATCCTATTTCAAGGTTAAAGCCTTATAATGGTACAGAGGCTTGCCTCCTAGTTACATACATGTTTGTGATGTCTTAGGCACTAAACTATGCACTCAGATTGAATATAAGAGTGACCACCTATCCTTAGTTGAATAATTAACTATTATTCAATAGGTTCCTCATGAGAACATGATTGATTTTAATTTTTTCTTTCAAAAGACGTCAAATAAAATTCTAGTTAGTCAAGCCAACTCCAAATAATGCTTTCTTATATTACTTAAGAGACTTGAATAGTGATATATATATATATATATAATGATTCAGTTAGTGGGTGAAACCACACTTCACAACACCTATGAAATTGTAATAAGGGTACAAAATTATTTAATACAAGTAGGAAAAATTACCCTAAGGCCACCAATGCCTATATTTATAAAAATACCTCCTACACCACCTACCATTTCTCTAATTCCCACCATGAGTAAAGCATCATCTTTAACTCTTGCTCCTACAGATTATTTATATGAGGTTAAGTCACTACTTAATTTTGGTAATGAGTTAGTAGAAATGAAGAGGCAATAATCTTTAAAAAATAAGCCTTTTCAGTAAGCTAACCAAGCATACCGGCCTAATAGGTATCTATACCAAGTAAATTCATAGCTACAAGGTCAAAATATTCAAGCAAAACCTCCAAACATTTGTGCTCTACCAACATTAGGTGCTTCCAAATCTATTATACCTATTCAAAACAACTTGGCCTGAGAGTATAAGAGATGTTATCCTTATGACCAACTACATAACTAGAATGCTTTTCCTAATGGTGTTATCAATCAATAATTAATGTTTCAAGGCATATCAAACATCTAATAACAAGAAGAGGCCACTTCCTAACAAGTAGAAACATAAAAACCTACTCAGGTCAAGGCTACTCTTTTAAACTAGCAAGAGGACTTTTATGGTGTAAATTAGGGGGAGACATTATTTAGTGGTGGAGGTCTAGTGGAAGCCAATACATTTTAAAATAAAATATAAATATAAAATTATCATCCCTTTAGGGTGGAACAAGATATAACTTCCCAAGTTGTATAAGAACCTGCAAAGAGCAACACAGTATAAAGGCCACCCTTTGTACCCACGGGCCAGTCCAAGGCAAAAGTGCCAACTTTGAGTCTTGTAAAAGAAGAAATGGATCCTATAAAGGCACCAATGGAGGTTGGTAATAGTACTTTAAATATTTTTGAACAAATGAAGAAGACAAATTTGAACCTCACTATATAGGAAGAATTGTCTATTCCAGCACAAAGAGATTTGCTATCAAAAGCCTTAAAAAACTTCCAAATAATAGACAAGGTTCCATCAAAGGGACCTAATGCTGAAATTAATTTGTTTCAACCAAAAACTAACACTAAATTTAGAAAAAATGGTAATCCTCCCCCTTTATTTCACTCATAGTAGGGAATAATTTTGTTAATAATTGCATTGTAGATTCAAGGGCTATTAGTTTTGTCATGCCCAAGAAAATAATTAATGATCTCGGTATTAGGTATACACCTATCTAAAAAGGTGTATTAAAATTGGATGGGACTAATATTAAAATATTAGGTACATTAAAAGGGATAAATATCACTATTCATGTATGTCCAAGTTTATCAATTTCCCAAGATATCTTAGTTATTTATCTCCCCCCCTTATTTTTCCATTTTTCTTTCATGAGACTTCACTAAAAAAATGGGAGGATATCTATATGTGGATTGGAATCACATGTTACTTATGATACAATATGGAATAAGAGTAATAATAAGATCTGATCCAATTGTTAAAGACCATATTAATCCATACAATCATATCCCTATAGAAATGAACTATATATTACAAAACCAAGAGGAGACTGATCATGAAGTTGTAACACCTATAGAATAGATTCTAGACACTCATCTAGATGAATGGGGATCATCTCTCCTATTTGGTCCTTAGGATTATATATAGAAAACTTGGTTGGGTACATATTACATTCATGAAAATGATGAAGTCATCCCAAACCTATTAAAATTAGCTAAAGATTTTCTAGGAATATGGAAATTATTCCTTGATGACTTTAGAAGTAGTAATGGTGTAGGTGTAGGTATTGTCTTGATCTCTCCATAAAAATAGAGATATTTCTATTCTTTTAAACTTTAGTTTAGTGGCACAAATAATGTAGTTAAATATAAAGCTTTGATTTGAGGTCAATAATAGGCCAAGGAGAGGGATAAAATATGCACAAATATTTTATGATAGTGAGTTGATTACTCACCAAGTGATATATAGAAGCATAACTAAGAATAATTTATTGAGATATTATAAACACAGGGTTTGAGACTTGTTATAATACTTTGCCACTTTAAACATTCATATAGTTGTAAGAGTACAAAACAAATATGTTGATCACATGGCCTCTGTAGGTTCCCATTATACTACTAGAAAAAATAAAGAAGAAAAATAACTAGCATGTAAGGTTGATATTAAGGCCATCTAATCCTAATAATATGACCAATTGGTAAGTCTTTGATAGTGATCAATAAATTGTCAAATTTTTGAGAGAAGAAGTTGAATTCTTTGATATAAACTAATCAAGACTTAGATAAATATGGATAGAAAATCATCCAATTGAAGATAAACAAAATACCCATGGGTCTTATTACTCTAGAAAAAATCTTCAACTCAAATGATTGATTGAAGGGTGAAAAGAAAAAATATCATGCTAAATGAAGAATATTTTGAGCCAATAGTCATCTTAGAAGGGAAATCATTGAAGATAGGAAAATTATGATTCTAAAAAATAAGATTTTAGTGAGTTGTGTCAAGAGTTTGATGATAAATTCACTTGGAGTTATCATGATCTAAGGGGGTTTGACCCTAGCTTATCATAACATACAATAGAGCTTGACCTAAATACCAAGAATGTTAGCTAAAAGTAGAGACCAATTAATCCAAAGATAGAACCCTTGTTGAAGAGTGAGATATCCAAATTAATAGAGGCTAAAATCATTTTCCCTATCAAATACTCATCCTAGGTTGCTAATTTAGTCCCTATAATAAAAAGGAATTATGAAATTGGGCTTTGTGTAGATTTTAAGGATATAAACAAATCATTTCTAAAATATCATTATCCCCTTCCACCCATAGAGAAATCTTACAAACTATATTAGGATCTAAAAGGTTTTCCCTTCTACATGTTTATTCTAGATATAAACAAATCCTAATGCAAGAATTAGACCAATTCAAGACTACCTTCACCATAAAATTAGGCAGGTATGCATATAAAAATATGCCCTTTGGTCTAACTAATTCTGGTATAAAATTATAGAGAGCAATGGATATGGTTTTTACAGGTTTGATAAATGAGATGATCTTGGTATACCTAGATGATATCACTATTTACTTAAAACATATTGATGCACACCTAGATCACCTTAGGAAAAATTTTAAAAGGTGTAGAGAATTTGGGTTTTCCCTCAATCCAAAAAAGTGAATTTTTACAATTCATGAAGGGAAAATACTAGGACACATTATTTCAAATGAGGGTCTTTCAATAGACCCAAAAAGAATCTATGATATATCTGGATTAACATTGCCAAGCCATAAGAAGGGATTACAAAGTTTCCTGGGAAAAATCAACTTCATAACAAGATTTGTTCAAAATTTTCCCTATATAGCCAAGCCCCTTATTGAAATTCTTAAAGAGGGTATCATTTTAAATTGGACACATGAAGGAAAAGATAACTTTGAAGCCATCAAATAGGCTATTTATCAAGATCCTACCCTAGTTAATCCCAATTATGAGAAATATTTCATTCTCTATGAATTTGGAGGGGAAGGAAACATCTTAGTCATTCTGACCTAGTAGAATAAAGAATAATTAGAGCAACCAATATCTTTTTTTAGTCAATCCTTGAAGGATTATGAAGAAAATTATAATTTCATGGAAAATCAAGTATATGATGTAATTAAGGCTCTCAAAAATTTTATAAATATTCTCTCCAACAAAAAAAATCATTTGATGGTTAGTCACCAAAGTGTCAAATATTTCATACTAAGCTAGGAGATAAATGAAAAAAGAGTACGATGGATCACAAAAGTCATATAATATGATGTAGACATCAAAATTACAAAGCTTGTAATAGAAAAGGGATTATGTGAATAGTTAGATTCTAATATCAAGACTATTGAAATAGTATCTAAAGAAGTATATTCTTAAAGTACATCTCAACCAACCAATCTACCTCTTTTGAACAATTGGATTCATGACATGACCATCTTCCTTTAGACTAGTGAGTACCCATTTGAATTTTAGTAGTCTAAAAAAAGGTATTTCAAACTCCACCATTCCTTATGTTTCCTTGATGTAATTTTATTTATAAAAGATATGAATGGAGTCATGTTAAGATGTATCGAGAAAAATCAAGTCCCCAAGGTGCTCGAAGAATTTCATAATGGCCCATCGGGTGGACATTTATCTATAAGAACCACAGCCATCAAAATAATGAGAGGGGGGTTATTATTGGCCTATAATATTTAAATATTCCTAACAATGGGTAAGGAATTATAATAAGTGTGCTTACTTCATAGGCAAGGAAATATTAGTAGGTTTCCCTCTTAGACCAATTCAAGCTAACCAACCATTTACTCAATGGGGGTTAGATTTCATTGGTATGATCAATACACCAAGTGAAAGACACAAATGGGTCCTTATATAAATGGAATATTTAAAATATGGACTAAAGTGGTTATACTAAAATATGCCATGAAGGCATTTATCATATAATTCATGGATTGCATCATTTCAAGGTTTGGTGTTCCTCACACCATTATATCAGATAATGCCAAATATTTTATGGGCACTCAAGTGCATAAATGGGATGTAAACTAGAATGTATATCTAATCACTTCTTATAATTATCACCCATAGGGTAATGACTTGTTTAAGTCTACCAATAAGAATCTTATAAGAACCATCAAAAGAACAATTAAGGATAATCAGAGGACATGACACACAAAGTTGAAACCAACATTATGGGATGATAGGATCACTCCTAAGAGATCCATTGGAAACTCTCCATTCATGTTTTAGATTAAGGTAAAAACAAGTTTTGAAGGGGTCCCAAAACCCTTTAATAGATACAAGAAATATCAAACAATAACACCCACCAGGAAAGGAATTCCTAAAACATACTACAGGATAGTATCTAAAACAGGTTTTACAGGGACCTGAAACCACCAATAAGATCCAATAATAGCAACCAAGTTTTACAAGGACCTGAAACCTAAACAAAACCAGATCTAGTCGCCAAAGGCCAAATAGGTTTTAAAAACATGGTTCAAAAGCGAACCATCTATTGCACAAGGTACACCAACACAGAGGAAACAACATTTCCCCATCCGTTCAAAAATTCCATCACAAACCAGGTCGGAATGGCAGTCTAACTCAGGATGGAAAACCAACCCGAGAACCATCCGTAATATAGAAATATGAGGTAAAAGTAGAGATCCACACAAAAAATATTACCCATTACAATGCCATGCAAAAATGAGCCTCCACTATTGTAAGCTCTCCTCCCATCCAGTAAATAAACGAGATCCCTCCATGGCCATGCATATGATAACTATTTCAACGCCATTGTACGGTCCCCAAACAAACACTTTGTTCATCATCGACAGCAAGGCTAGGGTATAATCATGAAGCTCTGCATCTAAGCCTTGCTTCCCACATAGGTAACAACCCCCGTATCCATCACCGCCACCATCCTTTCCAACCACCCAAACTCTCCATTCATGTTGGTATATGGAAGGGAATCTTTAATAATAGTATCAATTGAGTTATCTTATTTAAAACTCAATCATCAATTGGATTCAATTGACTTAGATGAAATGACAGTAAGATTGGTGGAACTAATGGGACTAGAATAAGTCAAGAACTAACCAATGAAAGTTATAGAAGTAAATTAGGCTCAAACAAAGAGTAATTTCAATTAAAAACATCTAATAAAATCTTTAATGAAAGAGACATAATTCTCAAATGGGATGTAGACAAAGCTAAACTAGGAAAACACACCAAGTTTGATGTAATATAGAGTGGTCTATATATTATTATTCATTATAAAGGAGCTAATGCATTCCAATTATCCAATCTTGATAGATCATAACTACCTATCCCAGTCAATGGGATATACCTCAAATCTCGCATTTGAGGTTGGAATTCACTCTAAAAAATAATTATTTATATATATTAAGTTTGGAATAAGTGATTTTGTACAAGTCTACTTATTACAAGTTTTTATTTCCTTAGTTTGTTCTATTTTTTCCTATTTTGTTCTTATTTAGGCAAATTCTAGTTTTGTTCTTTTCCAATTAAAGTGTGGTAATCTTAAAATGACTCCATGCCCAATGAATTATAAGGTTACTAGAAATAAACTGATTAGTAGGAAATTATCTTGCATAGGTCACCATAAATGTTGATATTTTTGTCCCAAAAATGTCAAAATTTTAAATTCCCTAAGGGAGACCCATTAATTTTTTAGAAAAATGCCTTAAATTGACCCAAAACACCCATTCACCTAAGTTGGTAGAAATTGGAGATTGGATTGTAATTTCCAACTTGCAAAATTTCAAATTGCTTCCCAAGCTCCACTTCCTATAAAACACTATCAAACAAAAACCGTAGATCTGAGTGTAATTTGCAACTTGTAAACTTACAAATTACATCCAAACCTTCATTTCCCACTAAACACTAGTTGACATAAATTGAAACACTGCTCACAATTTGCAACTTGCAAAGTTACAAATTGTAAGCAAAGTTTTGCTTTATAAAAACTAAGTACCCCACAAAAACTAGAATCCCACTCATAATTTTCAACTTTCAAAGTTGAAAAATGCAAGAGATTTATGATTCCCATGTAACACTCCAACTAGAAATTAGAACTTGGGGAGAAATTTTCAACTTGTAAAGTTGCAAATTGTAATCCAAGTTTTACATCCCATTAACCACCTTTTTTTGGAATCTAAAACTCCAAGTGCAACTTGAAAATTTATAAATTTCTCCTTGATTTCTACCTTCCCATTTTCAAAGGATCAAAATAACCAAGCCTAAATAATCTAGAGGTTAAAGTGCAATTAGTAAAATTGTAAAGTTATAAATGTGTTTGTAGACTCCAAATCTCCACCAACCATCACCCTCAAGGAATTTATTATAGGGGTCTTATATAAATGAAATTAGGGATTTGTTAAGTCATTATTTAATTTTTATAATATAATTTTGGAGCTCCATGCCTCAAATAACAAACCTACTAGTAACATTGAATCCATAAAACCATGCACTCTCTGCCCCATAGCCACACATTCAAGCCACAACCTTAAGCAAGCACCACCATCCATGCCCTACATAGTATTTCTTTGACCTTCTACATTTTCCAAAACCAAATTTCTTAAAATCAAGCTCATTTCAGTTATTTTCATTTTCCTATGCTCAATTGTGAATCTAGTCATTGTTTAGAGGGTTTTCCCTTGTTTTAGCCTCATAAGGGTTTATTAATCTAATTAGTGGTGTTGCAAAGGGATTATTTAGTTATCATATTCTTATGAGTTTTCTTTTTTCTTCTTTAAAAAAAAACTTAAGGTTTCATCAGTGTTCATAAATAGTCACATATTCCAAAAATATTCTTATAAGATTCCATAATAGTCCCTATAGACTTTCCACCTGCATTTTACACCTCCAAGACTTATAAGATTCCAACCTAAATTTGCAACCCCATAGGCCCAAATACATTTCTAATGTATTTTTCAAATTCCATCTCCACTATATATTTCCTCTTACATTTACAACTCCATATCCCCATGGATGTTTCACATGCAATTACAACCTCACATTCTTATAGACTTTTATAGTGTACTAAGCAACTCCAATATCTATTAGAGTTTTAACCTATGTTTTGCACCTACAAAATATAATAACTCTGTAGTTGGTCTTCCCCTATCATTTTCTCTAGAATCCATGTCTAAGAAATAGATGAAGTTTAAATCTAAAGGACCCAATGTTACACTTTGTCTAGAATCCAACCCAACTAATATTATAAACACAAACCTAGGTCACATTGGCTTAGTTCATTTTTGGACTAGAATAAATTTTAAATTCAATAATGATTGGATCCATAACATCTATGACTTTAGATTTTTCGAAGTGGTAGCTTTCCCCCTGACTATGCAAAGCCCTGAGTTGGTACTCACACTAGCACATCATTATGATGATGATAAAAAAGAGGTGTTGAATGCCAAAGGGGAAAGGATTCTAAATCTAGACCTAGAATTTATAGACTTTATGTTCTTGACACCTAAGTTTGATATTAACCCAGATATAACTCTAGAGACATCAAGGAACTTCTATCAAGATAATAACACGAGATGTTAGAGAGTAATGAATAAATAATGGCTAAGGATACCTAGGGCTTCATCCACCAAATTGCCTAATACATTAGCAAGGATTAATTTTAAAGGTGAGGTAGGTGATCTAATTATACTCCTACATAAGATGAGTAGTATCCCTGATGCAAAGAACTTCTAAGATTAGATGTATGAATATATTTAGGTGATTAACAAGCAATACATCCACTAGGCTCAACTCATCAATGACTCCATCCACAAGTAATTGATGGAGGTCCAAAAAATAGGGAAATTTTATATGACTTATTATCTAGTTTATATATTTTCTAAAGGGAGAGCTTTCCCAAGACTCAACATAGTAGTTGACCAAGAAAATAAAATGTTCAATTATTACACTGACCTCATTCTTGAAGCTAGTAGGCAACACTTTAAAAGAGTAAATGATGCATTTAACTACTACATCATAGAAATGTTTAACAAGTAACTATAGAAGAAGATATTCTCTAATGCTTCCACTTTAGATATTACCAGTTGGGTTTCCTATTTCATCTAGTTCTCCACATACTCATACATCATATTATGCAAATTTAGTGGTTGTCCTTACACCCTTCTGAGTTATGTGAGTGATAAATGAGATTTTATGGAGTTAGTGAGGCAACTAGTTGAGACTCACAAGATATTATGTAGAAAACATAAGACATGAATTCATTTCCTCATTATCATAGGTAGGTACACATGCCCCTCCTTAGCCAAATCCAAATGTGTAGATGTAGAAATGACATAAATAACCTTGAGAGCTTTAGAGGCAAGACCATTCTATGATGTTCATGGCAACATCAATAGTACACTAGGAATTTCAACATATTCCCATGTCCCCTACTATAAAGACTACTGGGAGGACTTGGATTATAAAGAGGAAGTGAGATTGAAGGACTACTCAAGAACTACCTTGGATTAGGTCAAATATTTTAACATGGAACCAGTCCTTGAGGACTTGTGGATAATGAGTCACTAGTATATAATATCTAATATGAAAATAAGATTTATGCTCAACCCCTTCCAATAGTAAGGTGGTCTATTCCTGAGTCTTTATCTATAATGGATAGAACCACCCACATAATAGATATAACACTTAGCTAGCTTAGAAGTAAAGGGGTATAAGTGACCAAAGAGATAGAAAACATCAGTGTAAAACTACTAGAGCTCAAGGAGAAGGGAATAACACCATCATCATAAGGTTATAGTAGTGGAACACTCCAAGAATAGGTAGATAGGCTATCAATCTCCCACAAGGGAAAGAATAAATCAAATGTCAAGAAGGGAAAATAAAGAAGCTAAGGAGCAAAAATAATTCAAATAATAATCATTTCATCTAAAGATATAGATACAGTTGAATCAATAATAACTTTAATCCCCATCTCAATTATAGTTTCAACTCCCATCTCTATGACAATCCCTCCACCTATATTTTTCATTCTTATATATCTAACACCTCCTCCTCATATCTCCACTCTTGCTTCACCTCAAGTGTCTCCACCCTCCATTCTCACCAGTTTACATGTGTCAATAATACATTGCCAATATTTCAATCCATTCAATTAGACACTTAGGTCTCCCCTTAACTTGACACTCAAGTTTTCATTCCACTTCCCTTCTCTACAATCTCACTCCCCCATTCAATAATTCCTTAGGTCTCATCTACCATTCCTTCCATTCCATTAATCACCAACACTAAACAATAGTATATATATGAATTCAATTATTCTGACTACAATCTCACTAGCCATCCTAACCCCTAGGATAACTACTACTTCATCTTTATCTCCCTTCATATTTCCTACTTTACCAACCTTGAGTGTCCCTACCAATTTGATTGATTCATTTGAGTATTTAGACTCCACACTTATATAGGTTCCTCATTTCTAACTAACTATGTCTACTCCTCCATTGATATCACTTCCATATCCCACACCCCCAATAAACACATATATATCCTTTTCCCCCACCTATTCCATTTCCACTGTAACCCCAACCCCTACAAAGGAGATAGAGATGGAGAAAGACACTGATATAAATGTGGACCCTCAACCCATAGATGGGGAAGAGGTGGAAAATATATCCATCAAATAATCAATGGAAATATTAGTGAAATATACAACACTTATCACCATGCCCACTAGTGTAGCATCTTTAGTTATATATTCTCAAGTGACAATTCAACACAATAGGATGTTACTCCTATTTGGTTAGCATAGATAGTGGGGAATAAATGCAAGAAAGATGGTGTCCCTAAATACATTGGATTTTGGCCTCATAGAGGCACATAATAAATCCAATACAACTCCTTAAAACATTTGAGGGATATTATATGATTTAGTAGGAGAAAAATACATAGAGATTATATTCTACCACCAGACAAATAGAAATAATATCTAGTGGTGGGGGATTACCAAGTATCAAAGGTTTACCTTAGACATCCTATAAGAGATGGATTTAAACATAACATTCAATCTAGCATTAACTCTCTTTTTGGTAAAATGGATAGTGACAAGGTCACTAAGGATGAGTTGAATAACAAGGTTGAACAACTAATCACTGCATTAAAGTTCATTGATCCCAATGTTTAACCAATATAACTTGTTACTCAGATAAAAAATCAAAAGTAAATTGATGTAGTGATTTAAATTGGAAACATAGAAAGGGCCACAAAGGAATGGATAGAATAGCTCATCTCAAAGGGAAAAAAAGATATTAAGCTAGTAATAGACCATTATATAACTTTGAAGGAGAAAAGGGTCACCCTGAGAGAATAAATAAATAAGTTTCAAGAAGAGGTATAAATATTAAATATTTTCTATCCAAAATTGACAGTTGTGGACTCAATTGATGTTGAAATCCTCTTTATAGAAAAGATACTAAAAATTATTTAGAGGAAGAGGAGCTAAACAGAGCATCTCAATTCAAAATAAAGATACAAATAGTGTCAATGAAGCTAAGGATGCATATGACAAGGCCATTTATATGGTATATGACATTGAATATTTGTTGAATAAATTGTCATATAAGGCAATAAATCAATAGAACTAGGTATTTTTAGTGTAGTAAGTTTAGAATAAATTGAAACAAGTGGTCAAAAAATAATATGCAAGAGATGCAACCTTCAACTTGAGCTCTATCCACCATTTTATTAAACACCATAACACATTAGATCAAATGGGAAAAGAGACTCAAGACTATAAATATTTTTGAAGGGAACTCTCTGATACAATAACAGAATGTGAGATAAGAAACCTTTACTCTTTTAGTCTTGACGAAGATAAGATCTTGGAGATCTTCAAGAGATTTGACACATATATTGAGAAAATACAGGCACAGAAGAATAAAGAGTCATCAGATGTTTTGATTGTAGATTAATTATTTCTATCAAAAGCATTCCTAAATTTTTTTTTTTCATTATTGTAAAAATATTATAAAATTTCAACTTGTGAATTATAGCTATCATTTTTATAGCTCTTTTTGAGAAAGAACCATGTGTAATTTTCATGTTTCTTTTTTGATAAGTTGAAAGTTGTAAAAAGAAAACTTGAAAATTACACTTTCCATTTTGACAAGTTTTGAGTTGCTTAAGTTGAAAAAGTACATATTGTAAAATTTAATTCCACTTTTGTCAAAATTGTGTGACTTGAAAGTTGTAAAACTCCTAGTTTAGAATTACAAGTTAGGGGTTTGTAAAAAAGTAACTTAAGTTATTTAAAGCTATCTTTTGTTCTAAAATTAGAGTTTCACTTTGGTGCATCATTTTATGGAAAGCCATTGAAGCTAAACTAAAGAAGATAAAGACATTGCATTAATATTTCCAAGTCTCCTCCATGCCTCTAGTAGTTAAGTGGAATGCCCAGATCTTCCATGTTCTTTTCAAACCATTTTACCTTTTCAAAGGTACCACCAATTGAAGATCATGCCCCTTTTTTCATGGATCTTCTAGATTTGAATTATTTTCAACTAGGCATGGATTTACTTGTTAAATACATATCTTTT
This sequence comes from Torreya grandis, assembly GCA_037957365.1. Lineage (NCBI taxonomy): Eukaryota > Viridiplantae > Streptophyta > Pinopsida > Cupressales > Taxaceae > Torreya > Torreya grandis. The sequence continues at coordinate 218,944 of JARHVA010007877.1, forward strand.
ATGATATTTTTGTATAAATATGGGCAATATGACATAGCCCATTTATATTTTTGTTACTAGAGATATTATTCTACATTTTGAATAACTTGTCTACATGATGTAACCTATAGAATGAGAATAAATTGAGTATTTTCCTTTCCTCTCTATGTTATATTTGTATATGTAATGTTATTTGAATATTTTTGGATGTTTTGATTCTTATTTCAGTCATGAAATTTCAATTGTGGTATTATATTTCCTTTTATAAGATTGTTTGATTAAAAATAAATAATCTTGTCCCTTGTATGAAAAATACCCAATATTGACTTTGTTTTCACATTTGCATGAATTTTTTCTCCTATAAGTTTCAATATGTTTATTTTTATATTGTGTTCATCCAAGCAAGCATTAAAACACACTAAAAAATATTTGGTGCAATCACCATTTTTAGTTTCACAATTTCATTCTCAAAACTTTTTTCCCTAGTCAAACCCTAGTTTACGAGCAAGATCACTATGAATCATAATTTCTCTATAGGCTAATAATTTATTAGTTTCACTAAATTTACTGAAAAGAAGTTGGAATTATATGGAGGTTCACCTTAATTATCCAAGGTACTAAAACTTGAAGTTGATCTCATTGTATCCTTAGATTTTTATGCAATGAGCTACAACATCAACATAGGTGAAAAATCTATGTGATAATAATAACTTTATTTAAAGTTAATGGATGTGATATATAATTAAAATTCTAAATTTTCTCACTTACATTTTTCCCTCTCTTTTTATATTTAATATCTCCCATTCCCTCAAACCCATTTTCCTTCTTGTATTTCCATTCTCCTACATGAAAATCTCCAAATTAATTTATTATGTACATTTGTGAAAATGTTAGGTTTGTAATTTTCAATTATTTTGAATAAAGGTAGCTTTTCCTATGCATAAAATAGGGACTTCATCCCATAATATTTTTGACTACAACATACATGCTAAAGTGTTTTACACTTTTTTGAGCCAATTATTTTTGTCACCTATTGTGGGGCCCAATTTTTACTAATTAGTGCATCCTAAAATTATCTATAGGAATTAAAGTTGTTTTATAATTATATTATAAATATGATTCACTAGAGGTAGAAAAAATAAAAGAATTTTTGAACCTTTATTTGATTTAAAATAATGACTCAATTTTTGATTCAACCCTAAAAAGAAAATAAGAGTTGGAGACTCTGTAAGTTTTCCTACAAGTCTAAAGTCTTCAAAACCATATCAAGGAGGTACTTTTGTGAGTAAAGATCTTGTCCTTAACATAAAAATTATACCTCAAAGATTAGTATTATAGTATAATGGGGAAATACCATTGGTCCCATAGCTCTTCGACAGTTGCATGAAATCCTATGAGGTTCACATAATAACTTCCCTAAGTTTTCCAATGATGGAAAATAATGCTCGAATGAACACATTGTTGCATTCTTTACCACATGTGTAATTTTATGAGTTGATCATGAAGATGTCATAGTAATATTATTCATGGAAAATATTATGGATGAATCTATGACATGGTTATATCATCTGGACATAAGTTTCATTGATAACTAAAATACTATGAAATCCAAATATGAAACTCATTTTAAACCAGATGAATACACACATTCTTTGCTCACCTAATTAACTCAAATGGAAAATGAATCTCATGAACTGATGTATGACTTCATTTCCAAATTAAATAGGTTATTGAATAAAATCCCATGAGCATCCAAGCCTACAATAGAAAACCAAAAGTGTTTATTCATCAATGCCTGAATTCCAAAAGTTGGTATCCTCTTGAGAAGAAATATATTACTTGACAAAGAGGAGACGTAAACATTTTATACTCAAATTGAATATGATATGGATTTCACCAATATTTTTTGAATGGATTATTCAAAATTTATATGGAAAACTTTGGGTGATGACTCCATCAAAATAATTGATTCAAAAATTGGCTAATGACATTGTGGCATTGAAGGATCAGTTACATCAAAGAAAAATGGCATACTCATAATAGGAAATCCCTACAAAAAAATATTTTCCAAAAAATAATCAGCCCAAGCTTCTCAATCCTCGACTAAGGTTAGCCATTTAGGCTCCCCCAGTCAATGTGGTCTTGGATATAGATGATATATATGGTTATGATGAAGATGAAATTCAAAGTAAAAATCCAAGTTTTAAGGCATATGAGACTGATGAACATGGTGGGAACTACAATAATGATTTTCCAAAAATATGAGTGTGAGGAAGAAAATTATGATCATATAATCAAAGGTATGAATGCTTAATCCTATGTTATATTTACAAGGTCTCAAAATGAATATGTTAAGAATAAGAAAGAAGATAAAAAGGTGAATACAAATCATAAGGTTATGAGTAATTATACATTTAAAATAACATATACTCCTACCATATTTCATAGAGATTATCCTCTACCATTTTAAGTAAAGACAAAATAACTAAAATATAAGACAACCATTATGTCTCACATTCTAAATTCATAAAATCTAAAAACTAGTGCAAATCTAAAAAATAAGGAGGCTTTAATTCTTGAAAGCATTGATGCCACATCTTCATCTTAGGTTCCCTCATTTGACATATTGGATCATGTCAATAAATCTAAATTTTAGATGTCATAGATAAAATATCTAATATCTAGTCCAGATCAGTTAAATCATTTATATCATTTCATTAAAGGGGGTTTATGTAATATGAATAAGTCTAACTTCAAAGGGATCTTAAATACACCTCCAAATACCAAATATTATACTTCTATTATGTTTGTGACTAATTCTCCTATAAGTAAACAAAAACCATTCTACCTATCCATTTACTTAAAAAGTTTCAAGTTGATTAACTACATTATTGATATAGGAGCCTCTGAAAATGTTATGCCTACTAATGTATCTCACACTTTAGGCCTCACTTGTAATAAAAATTTTGGTCGATGTTTATCCATGGACATAAAAAAAGTCCTATTAGTTGGCCAAGTTAAATATGTGTAAGTATTTAAATCTTCCTTTCCATAAAAAAAAGAATTAAAATGATAAACTTAGTTGTAGATATTCTAGTTATGTATGGTATGTTGTTGGGAAGGAGTTTTTGTAAGGAGTTAGGTGGAGAAATTTATATGGAATTATCACATACTATTTTTTGAGTAAATATAACTAAGTATAAGTTGGAACCTCTGGAAAAAACTAAGCTTACCATATGCAAGCCCAAAGACCCAAGGGTTGATATTTTTTATGAAGACATGGGTTTTGGATATTACATGATGATGTCTAAGGTAGAGATAGGTATGCCATAATTAGTTTAATTAAAATATAATGACATTTATCTTATTAAATTTGATGGAGTTTGTTCATTTTTAGCTTACATATGTTTTAATAAATGGGAATCCAAAACCTTAAATCATAATGAGATGTTGAAGTCATTCTAATACAAATTAGAGATTAGTATTAAGTGAGGAATGATCATTTAAGGCATTTAAAAGAATAGAGTCTTAGACTATATTGAAGATTTTGATGCTTTTTCGATTGTGAGATTCCAAAAATAATATAATTACAAGGCTATTGAACTTATTATTTCATAATCACTTATTATTCCTCTCATTGAGGTTAAATATGATAAATATAATATTGAAATTATGTCTAGGCCAAGTGTAACTAATAATACTAACCATTGGTAACTTTTCAACATTGAAAAACAAATAATTGCATTATTTAAAAAATAAGATAAATTTAGGAATTTGTATTTAGAAGGAAGTATTTATCCTTAAAAGGAATCACATGCTTGGCTAGATGATAATCAAGATAGTGATGAATCTTTACTAAGACTATAAGAGGATCTAAAAAATTCAGGTCTAGGGGAAATTAAGAGGTAATCCAACTTAAATGTAAAAATATTATGAAAGGATTGGTTTCCCTTGAATATTTGTTTTTATAAACATGATATATACATAAAGGGGAAAGTCTATCCTCAAACCTTGAATTCTTCCAAATATGAATAAGTTAACATTGGTGCTTCTGAGGAGCCCAGGTATGTAAACATTGGGAAATGCTAATCCAAAAAAGAAAGAGATGGATTAATTAATATATTTAATATATATATAAAGATATGTTTTCTTATAGCTATGATGATCTGAAATATTTTAGGCCTAAAGATATGAAGCATAGAATCCCATTGAAACCAAAAACTTCACATTATCATCATAAATAGAGGCACTACAATCTAAAGATTACTTTAACTATTTATGTTAATATTAAAAATATTATAGATGAATGTATTAGAGACCATATTTATCAATCTAAATGGGTCATCAATATTATACCAAATCATAAAAAGAATAGTGAGATTCACATCGATTTTTATTTCAAGAATTTGAACCAAGAATTACTAAAAGAATTATCCCTTGCTAATTATGGATTAAATACTTCAATTTTTTATAGGGTTAAAGATGATTTCCATGTTTTTACATGCTTGATGGGTTTTAAATATATAATTAAGTTGAGTTTCCAATTAAAGACCAAAATAAAAAATCCTTTACAATGCCTTAGGGAACTTTCACTTATAGGAGAATGCCTTTCACTCTCATCAATGTTGGGGAAACATTTTAGAGGGATTTTAATTTGGATTTCCATTATATTATTAATAATATCATAGTGGTTTACTTAGATGATCTCATAGTCTTTTCCAAAAAATTTGAGGAGCATTATGATCATTTGGTGAAAGTATTTGATAAGGGTCAAGCCCATGGTATCTGATTGAATCCCAAAGATACATGTTCATGGTGATGGAGGGAAAACATCTTAACCACATTATGTTGAAATAAAGAATTAAAATTGATCTTGAGATAGTTTAAGCCATTTAAAATCTATCTTTACCTACAACTAGGGCATAAATTCCTTCTTTGGTAAGGTAAATTTATTGAGATCACTAAGCATATCATCAATTTGATAAGAGGAAAATTTAATTTTAAATGTATAAATGAGGGTAAATAAGCCTTTGATGAATTTAATTATTTCATTTCTAGGGCACTGACCCTAGTATGTCCTGATTTAACAAAGATTTCATCATCTACTGCTATGTATTTGAACATACTCTCTCAATAATTCTAATACAAAAAAAGAATGAAGGCATTGAATCACATATTGCTTTTATGAGTTATGGATTTAAAAATCATGAAATCAATTATTCCCCTATTTAAAATCATGTTTATGCCATTGTTCAGGATATAAAATAATTCAAGTACTACATTCTAAATTCACACATTGGTATCCTAGCCCCAGATGTAGTAGTTAAATCCATCTTAACTAGCAAGAGATTTTTTCTAAGAGTGGAGGATGGATAGATAAAGTTCAAGAGTTTTATTTTAATATCAAACCTACCAAACTAGTTCAAGTTCATGGTTTCTATCAAAGAATTTTTGAGAATAAACTTGATCACACCATTGATAGAACTCAAGAGTTAGAATAAACACCTAAAGTTCTATTTGTCAGCATTATACAAGAATGATACTCAGATATAGATTATCATATTATGTAAAAATAATATCTTGAGTAATTGAGTTACAATTAAAAAATAACAATAAAATTTAGGGATGCAAAGTATGTCATATGAGTTAAAACCCTTTTTAAAAGGGGGATTGATGGTATGTTCCTATGTTGTGTTGATAAGGAACAACATAAGATATTATTGGATGATTTTCATAGAAAATAATTTACTTATCATCACATGTGATAGCACATAATATTATCATGGAAAATTATTATTGGCCCATCCTCTTTAAACATGCTCATGATTGGGTTTCTAAATGTTAAGATTGTCAATAATTTTTAGGAAAGTTGAAGCTTGTAGCTTTACCTCTAAATCCAGTGGTACTTGAAGAACCCTTTAAATAATGAGTCCTTAATTTTATACATATATTAAATCCACATTATATTTTGGATCACACACACATACTCACCAAGTGGGTTGAGGTTATCCCAATCAATCAAACTACTTCTAAATTAGTATGCAATATCATTAAAGAAAACATCTTGGTTAGATATTTAGTTCCTTAAAATATAGTGACTAATAATGTATCAAATTTATCTTATTAAAATATCATTGGTTTTAGTCATGGGAATGTAATTTTTTTATCTCACTCATTAGACTATTATCCTTAGGGTAATAGTCAAGCAGAATCAGGCAATAAGAATTTAGTTACCATTATTTGCAATCTAGTGGATGAGAATCAACAAAATTGGCATGAGAAACTATATGATATGATTTTGGAAGACCATATTACTCCAAAAATATATATTTTCATGTCACCATTTTATTTTATGAATGGCATTGATGTTGCTCTACCTATCACATTATAATTTCCAACACTTCAATTGGCCTAGGTAGTTGAAAATTAGAACTTTCAGACTCACTAAATAAGAATATTTTTTACTTAAACATGTTTGAGGAAGAAATAATTATAATTATTGATAGGATTATATAAAATCAATATAAACTCAAGGAAATTTTTTATGAGAAGGCTAAGTATAGGTATTTCCAGATTGGTGACTCTATTCTCCTATGGGATAAAAGCCATGAACCAAAAGGTAGTCACAATAAGTTTTATTGATTGTGGAAAGGTCAAAGATTATTTATTATGTGATGAAAATATATAATATATATCTTACATGTATGAAATTCATCTCCTAATTCCCTAAATAGGGTAGTATCTAAAGCTTTTCAAGTAGTAGAGACTAGTTTTACCAGTATATGGTTTATTTTTAGGATTTTGATTGTGATTGTTTTCACATTATTTGATTTTCATTTTCATTTTCATTTTTTTAATTTTCCTTATTTCCATTTCCCATTCCTATAAAGTGTTATTTCTAGAGTGACTCCATATCCCAACTCAAGTGATTATGAAAATTAAGTCTATATTGACCTATAAATTTTGGAGTTTACCTTGGATCCTTCTAGGCAATTTATTAAATATACTAAAATTAATCCATAAAATAATCAAATTAAATAAATTTTTTTTATTAATACCAACCACACTTCACAAGAGTTTATTATGGAGTTCAACAATGCCTATATCTTCAGGTTTGCATATTAGCTAAACTAATTCATTATTAAATGTCTACAAGTACAAATCAACCCTTATGTAATAATAATGAATTCATGTGTTCTATACCTGTAAAGAATCTCATAACTATTAGATAAATTATTCACCTTCACAAAAAAAATTTAAATGTGTATGTTTGGCCCTTTGAAGAAGCTTAGAACTCTTGGATAGATTCTCCACTTTTCCAAACCACACCTCTAAGACTACATAAAACTTAGAAATAGACCTTTGAAAATCCCAAGAAATAATGGATGGACCTTCCACCTTATTTTCATGAAATTAATTTCACATTCATAAATTTATCTACCAACATTCTTACTTTGAGACATTAAAAAGTGGCTCAAACATACTCAAATCAAGAAACTCAGCATATGGATGGAACCAGCTCTCACTCTAGGTCTCAAATCTATATTTTGGCTCTCAACTCTAAACTCTTTGGCTCTCATCTCTTGGATCTTAAGATATTTCTCTCTTCATCTCTCACCTCTTTGGCTCTTTGGATCTTGGATTTTTGGTTCTCAGCTCTTTAACTCTAGGCTCTTTGGCTCTTAGCTCTTTGACTCTCAGCTCTTTAACTTTGCCATGAGAGATTTTGAACTTTGGAATGAATTCCAATTTTAATTACCAATTCCAATGATTTATAAATAACCCCTCACCCATTTATATACTTATTGGAGGTACATAAATATTGGGATTAATCATTATCCCCACCTTTCTTGATGGGATTGGATAATATCCCATTTCACCATTTTTTATGGGATTTATATTATCCCTTTACAATTTAATATGGGAATTTTAATAATATCCCATGTATTTTAAATATAGGGTGATAATTATTCCCCAATATATGATGGTTTATATTTTAACCATATTAAAATGGCTTTTCATTTACCACATAACTCTATTGCCACGTCACTTTATGGCCATGTCATCACTTTGACTGGTCATAACTTACAAATATGGACTCTATTTTTCAAACTATAAAATATACCAAAAATATCTTAAAAATATATACACCATGGAATTAGTTCATAATCATTCCAAGACATCAATTTTTCTAGTTTGACCAATGTTAACTACCCGTTGACATGCTTTGACCAAAACTTGGACTAGCTGCATAAAAAGTAAACATGCTCTACTTCTAGAGTTTTGTATACTATAGGTCTAAGTCTAATTTGGTAACTTTTTTGAAATGATATTTGGATCATACCTACCCATTGAGAAGGCTTTTGGTCTACCAAAAGCTAGTATCCACTAAAATACCTATCAGTTCTGAAGATACTTCGATGGGTCTTATCAATCTACTCAAGTTCCACAACTGCACCTATACCACTTGGAACAACCAACTGATCACACCTTTTATAATTCCTCTACTACTTCAAAACCATTAATATCCTCTACATAGATAAGCCTAGTGATCTTTTTTTATACATATATTTAACAAGACTCTACATAAAATTTTAGTGATATATTCTATTGTATGATTACAATGAACCTATACACATAAGTCTAGTGATCTCCTTTATTACATGGCTACAATGATCCTCTACATAAAATTTTAGTGATCTCTTCTATTACATGGATATAATGAGCCTCTACATATAAGTTTAGTGATCTCTTCTAATACACAGCTACAATGAGCCTCTACATAGAAGTCTAGTGATCTCTTTTGCGGCATGATTGAAATGAGCCTCTACATAGAAGTCTAGTGATCTCTTTTGCGGCATGATTGAAATGAGCCTCTACATAGAAGTCTAGTGATATTTTCTAATACACATCTGTAATGAGCCTCCATATATAAGTTTAAGGATTAATTCTACTACACAGCTATAATGAACCTCTACATAGATTTGAGATCTTAAATCTCCTCTACTACATGGCTACAATGAGCCTCTACACTAATCTAAGATTCTTCACATACATCCATGTTTTCCTCTACTACACAGTCATCTAAGATCCTCTACACAAAACTTAGATCATAAATCTCCTCTGTTACATGGATATAATGAGCCTCTACATAGATCTAAGATTTTATATGTACATCCATGTCCTCTTCTATTGCACAACCTCAATGACATCTACACAAAAATACACATGTATAATAGCACATCTATCAACATCTTCTTCTATTACATAGCCTTAATGGCTTCTACATATAAATACGCATGTGGATAATAGCACATCCATCAATGCCCTCTTCTATTGCACAACCTCAATGGTCTCTACATAGAAGTACGTGTGTGGACCTAGTGTTTCTTGGGTCTGCTAAACTATTCTCTACATAATAACACTTGATAGAAATAAGAATATAACATAGCCTAATCTACATATACCATTGTTAATGGTAAATGTCTACCAAAGTGTGAGAAGACAACTTGAGTATGATAAACATGTCAATCAATTCTTCTCTACAGGTGACTCCACAATAAAACAAACTATAATTTTTATAATGCATGTATATACAGATATAAATAGTGTCTCTTGGGTCTTTAAAAACTATGCATGGTGTATGACATAATACTGCCCATATGGATCTTATTCATATAACCCAACTAGCACATTATTTATGATAGTTCTATGAGCATACACAAATGGATAAACCAAAATGCTTTAAAGCCTTTAACTACCACCTAAGATTCCTTATTAGCCATTAAATCTTGGTGTGGGCCTAAGTACTTCAATATTCACCCTATGGATCATCATGTAGCTTGCCTTTAGGTTCTTGATGGTCATTGAGTACATACAATTCTGGTGTTTGACTAGAATTATCATGACTGGGTCTAGAGACCTACCCTATCTCAAACTACATGATCCAAGTGTGATCCAGGCAAATCTCTATGCCATCATCTATGAAAGATGTTTTTCAACTGAAGAGATATAAATTTCACATAATAATCTCATTCATATCCAATGGGATGATATTGAGAGTCACCATGTCTGAGAACTATCTCCCAACTAAAAATTGCAAGGTACAATAACATGTTGCCATACCTTGGATAATGTCATTCTACATGCCAACTATTATTTCATATAATAATGGAAATTTTGGAAATATCAATCAATGTACTATGTCAATGATCACATAACCCATTCTGATGTCTCCATGAAATATAAGTCTAATGACACATCCATATAAAATAATTAAAACACTCTACCTAGAGGCTCTCACAGATTGTACGCTAATGTTTGGAGGTCTAGATGGCGTCCTCTATCAAACTAGGGATTCTAAATGTTAACTAGTACTTGGGATAGTAGGCAGCTTTCCTCTATCCATGTTCTTCTATTAGAAATACTTTAGTGCATATCCATTACAAATCTGGTCTCAAAGGCCTAATCTTGACCTATACTAATACCAAACTAATTTCTAAATTGGTACTATTTTTTGTGAAAAAAGTTTACCTTAGATACTTGTAGGCAATTTATTAAATATACCAAAATTAATTCATAAAATAATCAACTTAATGAAAATCAATGCAAGAATACCAACCATACTACACAAGAGTTGATTACAGAGTTTGGTAATGCCTACATCTCTAGGTTCACAAATGATCTAAACCAATTCATTAATAAATGTCTGCAAGTACAAGGTAACCCTTATAGAACAATAATGAATTCACATGTTATGAACCTTTGAAAAATATTGAAACTCTCAAATGTATTCTTTACTTTCTTGGAACATGTCCAAATGTGTATGTTTATCCCTTCAAAGAATCTCATAACTCTCAGACAGATTCTCCATTTTCCTGAAGCACACCTCTAAGACTACATAAAACTCAACAACAAACCTTTGAAATGTCTTAAAAATCATGGATGGACCTTCCACCTTCCTATCATGAAATAAATATCACATTCCTAAATTTTTGTACAAAAATTATTACTTAGAGACATTAAAAAATGGCTCAAACATACTCAAATTAGGAAACTCAGCATATGGCTAGAACCAACTCTCACTCTAGCTCTCAGCTCTTGGCTCTTCTACTCTTGGCTCTTAGCTCTTCAATTCTTTGGATCTTCAGCTCTTAGCTTTGATCTATTTGACTCTTCAGGTCTTGAATCTTTGACTCTTCATCTCTCATCTCTTTGGCTCTTGACTCTTTGATTCTTAACTCTCAATTATTCAGCTCTTTGGTTCTCAACTCTCAGCGCTTGAATCTTTGGCTCTACCATGAGAACTTTGAAACTTTAGATTGAATTAAAATTCAAATTCCCAATTCTAATGATTTCCAAATAACCCCTCACCCCTTTATATAATTGTTGGAGGTGCAAAAATAGTGGGATTAATCATTATCCCCAACTTTTTTGATGGGATTGTATAATATCCCATTTCACCATTTTTTATGGGATTTATATTATCCCTTTACAATTTAATATGGGAATTTTAATAATATCTCATATATTTAAAAATATAGGGTGATAATTATCCCCCAATATATGATGGTTTATATTTTAACCATATTAAAATTTATTTTCATTTGCCACATAACTCTATTACCACGTCACTTTATGGCCATGTCATCACTTTGACCATAACTTTGACTAGTCATAACTTGCACATATGAACTCCATTTTTTTAACTGTAAAATGTGCCAAAAATTTCTCAAAAAAATATACGTCATGGAACTGGCTCATAAACATTTGAAGACATTAATTTTTCCAATTTGACCAATGTTGACTACCTATTGACCTATTTTGACTGAAACTTAGACTGGATGCATAAGGAGTAAATGAGCTCTATTTTTAGAGTTCCACATACTATTATAAATATCTTGATGAGTCCTATATGATGGTATAGGTCTCAGTCTAATTTGGTAAATTTTTCAAAATGATCTTTGGATTAATTACTCTCTTCAACAGGGTGGTGGGCAACCCAGTGGCAAATATTATTACAAGTGCATGTTCTAATATATCTAGATTATTCATGCCAATAAGTATTATATCAACTAGATAAAATTGATTAGTGATTCAATTCATAAGAATATGTGTGAGATAATCACCACTCATAAGTTTTATATGTTTTCATATCTCATCTATGTTATTACATAAAGAAATTTTTATAGTGGCTTATCCACAATGTGTTTAATCTCTACGTCTCAATTATATGAATATTAACCCTAGGTAACCCTCGGTGAAAGTGTAAAACATTTTCATCTTGTAAATGATGATATAATTTAATTTTTTTAATGATATCTTTACATTATGTGCTTCTCCATTCCTGATTCAACTAAATTTTTGAGATGGGGTGGTTAGTTCATTGAGGTTCCCATATTTTCATATATCAGGGTATGTGGATTTATTATTCTCTTTTTAGTCTTCTAATAATTATAGATGATATATGGGCTCTCATGGAGTTAGTGGGTAAGTTTATGGTGACAAAAAATCTATTAGTTTCTAGGCATAAATATGATGGCATTCACTTTATAATGACCTTCAGTAGATATACTTTTCCTACGTTACATAAAACCAAATTAGTGGAAGTATACATGGCATGAGTTACCCTCCAATAATTTCATAGTCTCCATTTGTTTTATATAAGTGGAATAGTATATCATTATTTAAGTGAGTCATTCAAACATGTCCCCTAATATGAGGATTTTTGGATGGATTATGATGATGAAAGGGAATTTAAACTCCTTGACTATACCCATTTCATGTTATTCTCATAAATAAAGGCACTGTAATCCAAATATTACTTCAACCATTCATGTTGAGATTAAAAATATGATAGATTCATGTATTATCTACCATGTTTATCACTCTACATGGGTGACCAATATTTTACTAGTTCTTAAAAATAATAGTGATATTTGCATTTGTGTTGATTTCAAGAATTTAAACCAAGAATCACAAAAGGATAATTATCCCTGTCTAATTATGGATCAAATAATTCAAGAAATTAAAATATTAGAGATTCTTTCCATTATTGATGTGGTTTAAATATATAATCAAGTTGAGGTTTCTATTGAAGATCAACATAAAACATCCTTTACAATACCTTAGGGAACTTTCACTTACATGAGAATGCCTTTCACTCTTTTCAATGTTAGGGCCACATTTTAGAGGGATATGGATTTGGTTTTCCATGATCTTATTAATAATTTCATATAACTTTACCTAGATGATCTCACCATCTTTTCCAAAAAGTATGAGGATCATTATGATCATTTGGTGAAAGTGTTTGATAAGTGTTAGGCCCATAGTATCTTGTTGAATCCCTATAAATTTGTGCTTGTGGTGATGGAGGGAAAACTTCTCATCCACATTATGTTGAAATAAGGAATTAAATTTATCGTGAAATATTTTAATCCATTTAGAATCTATCTTTACCTACAATTAAGCATGGTGTTGAGTCCTTATTTCTTGAGGTCAATTTATTGAGAAGGTTTATACCTAATTTACTAAGCTCACTAAGCATAACATTAGTATGATGAGAGGAAAAGTAAATTTTAAATGGATAAAAAAGGGTAAATAAGTTTTTTATGAAGTTAAGTCTCTCATTTATATGGCACCAAACATAGTATGTCCTTATTTTAACAAATATTTCATCATCTATAGTTATGCATCTAAACATACTCTCTCAACACTTTTAGTACAAAAAAATAATGAAGCATTGAATCACCCATTCAATTTATGATTTGTGGATTAAAAAATCATGAAATCAAGTATTCTCCTATTGATAATCATGTTTATGCCATTGTTAAGTCCATGAAACAATTTAGGTACTACATTCTAAATTCACACATTGTTATCCATGTCCTAGATCCAATAGTTAAATCCATCTTAACTCAGAAAGAGATTGGTTCTAAGAGATGAGGATGGATATATAAAGTTAAATATTTTTATTTGAATATCAAACTTTCTAAAATATTTCAATGTCATGATTTTTTTCAAATAATTTATGAGAATAAACTAGATCACCCTATTGATGGAACTCAAGATTCAGAAGAAATAGATAAAGTTCTATTTGTTGGCATTATAGAGGAATGATACTTGGATATATATTATTTTATTATTTATAGAGAATATATTTAGGTATTGAGTTCCAAATAAAAAATAAAAATAAAATTTAGGGATAAAAAGTATGTCATATGGGATAATATCCTTTTTAAAATGGGGATTGATGGTATGTTCTTGTGTTATGTTGATAAGGAATAAAATTAGAGGTTATTAGAGGATTTTCATAGGAATGCGTGTGGTGGTCAATTATCATCACATGTCACAACACATGATATTCTCATGGAAAATTATTATTATCCCACCCTCTAAAAATATTATTGTTATTAGGTTTTTAAATTTGAAGATTGTCAATAATTTTTGGGAAAGCTAAAACTTGTAACTTTACCTCTAAATCCAGTGATAATTGAAGAATTATTTTTTTAGTTGGGACTTTGTTTTATACGTGCATTGAATCCAAATTATAGTGTATCTCACACTCACATCCTCACCATGACAAATTATTTCACCAAGTGGGTTATGGCTATAATAGTCAATCAAACTACTTCTAAAGTAGTATGAAATTTCATTAAAGAGATCATCTTGGTTAGATATGTAATTCCTCAAAATATAGTGACTAATAACATGTTAAAATTTTATTATTCTAAGCTCATTATTTTTTTATGGGTATGGAATTTTATTATCTCAATCATCAAAATATTATCCTTAGGGTAATGGGCAAGCAGAATCAGGCAAGAAGAATTTAGTTACCATTGTTTACAATCTAGTGGATGAGTATCAATGAAATTGGCATAAGAAAGTATATGATTCAGTTTGGGATGACTATATTAATCTAAAAATAGATAATGTTATGTCACCATTTTAGTTGATATATGGCATTGATTTTGTTTTACCTATCACATTATAATTTCTAGTACTTCAATTGGCCAAGGTAGTTGAAAATTAGAACTTTAGGGACTCATTATGTAGGAGGATTTTATACTGGAATAATTTGGAAGAAGAAATAATTATAGTGATTGACAAGATTATAGAACATCAATAGAAATTAAATTTACTTTTTAATAATAATGCTAAGAAGAGGTGTTTTCAAATTAGTTAATTTTTTCTCCTATTAGATAAAAGATGTGAACCAAAATGTAGTCATGGTAAGTTTGATTATTTGTGGAATGTCCATTCAAGATTCTTACTTGTGTGGTGATAATATATACTATCTAGCTTACATGGATGACACTCATCTCTTTCTTCCCTATAGAGGGTAGTATTTAGATATTTTCAAGTATTAAAGACCATTTTCACTAGGATTTGGTTTAGTTTTAGGATTTTGGTTGTGATTGTTTTCATGATCTTTACTTTTCATTTTCATTTTTGTTTGTTTTATTTTTCCTTATTTCCATTTCTCATTCCTATGAAGTGTTATTTATAGAGTGACTCCATATCCCAACTTAAGTGATTGTGAAACTTAAGTCTATATTGACCTATAAATTTTGGAGTTCATTCTTGAATTCATCAAATGCATGTTCCTAGTCAAAGCCATTTGTTGTCTTCCAAATTTCACGTATGAAAATTTGGTTCACCTAATTAAATTTTCCTAAAAATACTTGAAATATTGGCAAGAAAGAGAGTTTTCATTTTTGATAAAATATATTTTTTATTGATTCCCTTTGGTCGAGGTTCTAAGGCTATAATGCAATCATTGAAACCTAATGACTTTAATACATTCATATTTTATTGACTCAACCTTCATTAATTAGGGTCAATTCTTGCATGTGTGGATGTCTTTTCAACCCCAACTATTTAGTAAATTTAAATCATTATAAAAACACTTAATAAATTTATTCTTAAGCTCCATAATCATGTTTTCTCCATTCTAAATGTCATATTACAATTTATTGGCAATCAAAAGTCAATTTTATTAAGGGTTTCACTATTTTCATTAGTGGTGGTTACACTAAATTTTTCATGTTAGTTTTTTTAGAGTTATTTTATTGTTAGATTATCACTAAAGAGTATTTACATACTCATTATCTATGACTAAATCCTTATCCTACTGTGCTTCACTAAAACCTAAAAAATAGTATTGTGAATCTCCTCTACACTAGAGTTATTCATCTATAACACACACATCCCCAACATTAATATTTTTCCCTTCCCCCATATTAGATTTTATCAATTTTAGTACATACTCACTTCTTCAAATTTGGTATTTTCACCTTCCCTTACATTGGGGTTTCATGACTATACTATAATCTCAAACCTATGATGTTGTAGTTCCTTGGTCTCCACACATAAGGGTTTTTAAGTCATATTATACTATAAAACCTTGATGTTGGAATTTTTCAATTCTCCCACATCATGAGTTCATAATTATGTGTTAGTCTCTTCTTTCTACCTCCCCTCCCTCCACGACTCTTTTATCATTCCCTCATTCCTTTTCACACTCTGTTTCTTTACTTCCCATTCCCCAATCCTTGTTTCAATTAGTATATGTCTATAACTCCAAAAAATAAGGTAAAATAAAATGAAAGTGAGATTAATTATTAGTTCTATAGGGTCACACTCCTAATATAGACTTCAACATTAATCAAGTCACTAACATGATCCTAGGTAAAATTGATATAGAAGACTTATAGAGAATAATAAATTCATCTTTTATAAATAACTAGACATAAAGAATTTATTAAATAAACCTTCCTCAATATGTTTCCTTTCTAGTTTCCATTTGGTTCTCAAAACTCATAATGACCCTATCAAGTCACTATCATAAAGATAGGAGAGAATTATGTACTCCACAAAGAGTGATCTTGAGGCTTAGTCTAGAATATATTGAATAAATGATTAAGATTATTGACCATAAAGGTTTTCTGGACATCACTCTAGATTAATCCTAAAAATTTCATGATATTCATAAGGATTATAGTTTAAGATCACTAAATAAGCACTTGCTTATTAAGTCCAAACCTTCAATATCTAGGGTTCCCATGGTGATCTCTAGACAATATTTTAAGCTTAAAATCAATGACATTATTATTCTCCTAAATAGGGTGGTGGGTAACCTAGTGATAAAATATTATAAGTGAATGTCCCATTATATCTAGATTATTCATGCCAATATTTAGTATATCAACTTGGTATAATTGATCAACAATTCAATTCATAAGAAGATGTGTGAGTTAATCACCACTCATAAGTTTTATATGATTTCATATCTCATCTACATTATTACATGAAGAAAATTTTATAGTGGATTGTCTATAGTGGGTTTGATCTCTGATTCTTGAGTATATTAATATTAACCCCAATTAACCTTGAGTAAAAGTGAAAAATATTTTCATTTGTTAATGATTTTTTCATTTAGATTTCCATTCAAATGTCTGAAGGATATCCTTACATTATGCACTTCTTCATTGATAATTCAAGTAGAATTTCAATATGGGGTGTTTTTTCATTGATTTTCCCACATTTTCATATATTATGGTATGTGGATGTGATTATTCTCATTTTAGGCATCTAATATTTCTATATGATAGATGGGCTCTCATGGAGTTAGTGTGGCAGTTGATTATGATACAAAATCTCTTGGTTTCTAAGCATAAATATAATGGCATTCACTTTTTATTTACCTTTTGTAGATATAATTGTGTTACATTACATAAATAAAAATTAGTGGAAGTAGACATGTCATGCATTAACCTCCAATCATTTCATAGTCTCTCTTCATTTGATATAAGGGGATAATGGAGAATGATTTAAGTAATTCATTCAAACATGTCCCCTAATATGAGGATTTTTTGATATATTATGATGATGAAATGTAATCCAAAATCCTTTACTATACCCATTTCATGTTAGACTAATGAATCAATTTAATACATATGGATATTCCTGATGATGTGGATATTAAAGATGATAGTGAAGTAGTTGAAGAAACTACTTCTTGTAAAGTATTAAAAATGCACATATTCCCAAATTTGAATGGAGTTAAATGAAGAATAAATATTTATAAACTTTAAATCAAGGATATTTTAGGAGGGCCTTTATGTGACTCACTAAAAAGGGATTTTATGTAAAAAATGCTCAATTTCCCTCAATGTTGAAGGCTATGAATATTCCCATAAGACAACATAGAAGAAAGATGTAGAAGATCAACTGGAACCTTAAATTACTATAAGGTACATTATTTTTTTGATTGAATAGACCTAATATCCATCATCTCAACCTAAAAAGAGACCCTTGAAGTTCAATATCAAAAATTGAACTGGTGGAAAGGGTACTCTTGAAATATTGATTGTGTTGAGTGAGATGCCTGAGAAGGTAGTTCATTTCCAAGGCTTGACTAAAAACACTAAATTATAGTTTTTGATTATAGATAAACCATTTTTAGATCCAAAATAAACTTCTTCAGTAGTAATGGATCCTTTCCCTTTAGATAAACAATAAGAGGCTCCTCCTTAGGCCATTTCCCAAGAGGCCATTGAATATATTCTTAAGGAAAGTAAATATTTTTCATAGTTATAAAAAAATTATTCAATATATCATGGATATTTACCTATAATTTAGGAAGGAGAGATAGACATATAGGATACTCTATAAGTATAAGTAATACCTCATCCCCAGATAGAATAAAAAATGGAAACAATGGTGGATTGGACTCTTGTTATCCAAGAATAAGTCTAAGTAGTATCATCATTAAAATAAGAGGTGGATATTAGGACATATAAATATTATATAAATATAATAAAGAAGGGGAATAATATTGTTCCTCCTTTAGAGATTGACTTCAACACTCTAATCTCTCAAAATTCTTGAGCTCCCAATAAACCTAATTTTTTTTCCTATTGTTGTTGTTGTTGTTGTTGTTAATGGTCAAGGTGAGAGATATGTTTCAATTATTATTCCTACTCTATAAAAGTCCAGATAAGATATCACATCCATGTATTATGAGGTTTCATGTGTCAACCTAGGTAATCCTACTCAGGAAGGACTAAAGAATGATGCATTAGCCACCATTAGTTCATTAATAAACAAGTTTGATCAAGACAAAGCCATAAAATATAAATTAAAATAGAAGGTGGAAGAACACACTTTTATGATTAAAATATTAGTCAGTCTAACTCAGCCATGGCTACATTATTATACCCCAAACACCAAATCTATCTAAGTAGCTAAGAGAATAGGTAATATGGGAAGAGCTAATAAGGAGTGGTCTATGAACTTTCTCAAAAATAAAACTATAGCCTTGGCCATTGAATTCTACTCCTCAATTAAATAAGAGAGAAAACATACTTATGATAAAGAGGCTAAGTATAGAGAGGAGTTGGGTAATCTAAATAATTGGTTGCCACATCCACAAGCCCTAACTAGGGTAGATGAAGATGTTTTGGTTGGTGAAGGAATTTAGATAAAAGATGACTTGGGATAATAATTTAGGTTTATATGGTTAATAAAATTCAATATCAAGATTATAGAAGAATCCTTATTAAAGTTTGAAGAATCAATGATATTTTTATGATCCCACTTGTGATATCAGTGAGGTAATTGAGAAGCTTACAAGCTCATTTATGGAAATAAGGTAAAAATGCTTCTTTTGGGAGATATGGAAAGCTCATTAAACCAATTTATCAAACAATAAATAAATTATACTACTCTATTCAACTATGAATCAACTCATAAATTTGTGAACTTCTAGAGAACCTTTGATAATTTGAACAAAGACTTGAATAATTTCAAGAGAATTCCTTTGTAAATGATAAATCTACAGGTAGAGGATGAAATTACATATCATCATTTTGAAGGCCTAGATAATGATAAGTTAGAAAACTTATTATATAATTTTGAGGAATAGGAAGAGAAATGGTATAAAACTATGCAAGAAGATATTTTTAACATTAATGATGAAGAGGGAGATGAGGAACAAGTGTCAAATAAGACCCCCTTAATTTTAGTTTGTGTTTCCATTTTAATGTAATATTCCTTGTAGGCTATGATCTATGTTTTTTAAAGGTTTTTTCAATCTTCCGTGCAACTTGAAAAAGTCAACATACACCTTGAAATGTGTAGCCAAATTCAATTTTTAGGACTTATTTCCTAGAATCTAGGGTTAAAATTTCCTATAAGTATAATGTTTACATTCCTCTAAAGAGATCTATCCAAATTTTTTACACTTTACAATAAGATATCTTTTATGAAGAAAGATAAGGAAATAACTTTGTGTCTTTTTCAAGAAAATAAATAAAGTTAAATGTTTTAGGACTTTGAGCTTGTTTTTAGTTGTGTATAAATGCTCTTATGTTCATTTATGCATAGTATTATTTTCTTCATTATTTATAATATAAATCTCAATTGATGATAACTTTATTTTAAGTTAATGGATGTGATATATAATTGAAATTTTCATTTTCTCACTTATCTACATTCTTTCCCTCTTTTTATAGTTAATAAATTCCCAATATTTCAAAACCATTTTCTTACTCATATTTACAATATCATACTTGAAAATGTTAAAAATAATTTATTATGTAAATTTACGATTATGTTAGTTTTGTGTTTTTATTTTCTTTTGAATAGATACATCTTTGCCTACAAATAGAATAGGGACTTCATCCCACAATATTGTTGATTATAGCATACACGTTGAAGTATTTTACAATTTTTCCATCCAAAACCCTTTAATTTCCAATAATATAATATTCATTTCATTAAAAATCTAGATGCCTCACAAAGTATCCCTCAATTCTACCACATGGTTAGTCTTAATTCCTAGAGGCCCCACATAGAATACTATGACCACTCCCTTGTTGTCTCTAATTTCTCCTCCTCTACCCACTCTACCTAGATTATATTATAACACTCCATTAGAATTGAGATTGGCACATGAGATTGTATGTGTTTTATGGTTAATAAAATTTATATCCACATTTATTCTACCTTAACCAATCATTTTTAGAATATAAAGATCCCATTTATGGATAATAGTTTATTCAAACTTAGTCAGTTTATCAAAACCAACCCCTTTAATGAAATATATATTTTTTAAATAGATGTGGAAATATAATATATCACTCTCAAATCATAATTATTATTATTATATAAAATAAAAAATTTCCTCTCTTTACAAATACCCTAATAAAAATGGGAGAGAAAACTATTCAATAGCTTTTTGAGGAGGAGGTAAGAAAATGGGTTACTCCATTGTGTGATTATAAAAAACCTGGTTTGTTATGACCTAAAAAACACCAAATACATGGATAAATTAGTCTAAAATATTAAATAAAAAATGAAAACATAATGAAATATGAAGATCAAACTTAGCCTCATATTCACATAGGGCATATCTATTTAGGATAAGGAATTCCTTATGCACAAGTTTATGCATTGAGAGAATTTTATTTGAGATACCAACCAAAAAAATAGGTTAAATTAAGTAATAATATCATTTTCCCAAATTTAAATCCATGGGAGACCATCCTCAACTAGATTAAGTTCCACAAGATAGCCTAATTTTATGTTATAAAACCCATCCTTTGAGGTTGACCAAACTGATTCATCCTCTTTCAAAATATAAAAAATATGAAAGCCTTAATGTTTTTTATTAATAAAGATAAGTATATTTGTCTCTTATAGATTATCTTAATCCAAAAAATATTTTTTCAATAATTTCTCCCTTTTATGTCACCTTGATAATTTTTACCATAGTTCTTATAAATTAAGGACAAAGTGTATTCTTAGAAATGGTGTCACTTAGAGTTTAACTAAGAAGGTGAGTATCATGCCAAAATGATGAATTGTTTTCATCCCCCACATTCCATCTACAACCTTCTCCT
Organism: Torreya grandis; assembly: GCA_037957365.1. Taxonomy (NCBI): domain Eukaryota; kingdom Viridiplantae; phylum Streptophyta; class Pinopsida; order Cupressales; family Taxaceae; genus Torreya; species Torreya grandis. The sequence goes on from JARHVA010007877.1 coordinate 240,828, forward strand.
AGTAATTTTATGTTTTCAATAAGGTTGTTCCAAAAAATTGGATATGTGGAGGGTATTCCAAAGTAATAAAATGATCAACTTCTCTATGACCCACATACTTGGATTTAATGACATTATTCCAAAAAAAAATTCATTTTAAAAATATCCAACCCATTTTGGATATGAGGGTTTTTTTCATTATCTTAATATTTTTTAGACCCATGCCTCTATGAGATTTAGGTAATCAAACCTTGTCCTAGGCCACTAGGTGAATTCTATTTTTTTCTTCCACCCCAACTCACATAAATATTTTCCAAATTTGATCCATATTCTTGGATATGTTTTTCTACATTAAACAAAGACATTAGGTAGATGTGAAGAATTTACAGATAAATTTTAAATAATGTTAGCTTACAGACATGAGTGAGTAGACTTCCTTTATAGAATGCTAACTTAATCTAAAATCAATCTAGGAGGGAGTTCTAATACATGGGTTCCATTTTACCTTTGAATAATTTAATCCAAATAAAGGATGAATTAAGGGCCTATGTTTGAAAAATAAAGATGTCAAAACTTATTTTTTATCTTAGAATGTGTGTCAATAAAAAATGGATATTTTAACAAAGTTGATAGTTTACTTTAGACATATGCATAATATAATTAGATTTTTATTATGACTTTAGCTTATTAAATTAAAACCTCTCCTAATATTGATGAATTAGCCATAAATTATTTATGTGAAATAGAAATGTTATGAGTTATATACAAACCACTCAAAGTCCCACTTAATCTTTATTTCTCAAAGATTATCCCCAAATATTTAGCCATAATAATGAAGAGGTACATAGATAGAGGATATACTTCCTTTAATATCATTTTGGAAAAAAATAAAATAATAGAAGATTAATTAACCATTATTAAAAACATAGGTGTGTAAATAAAAGAAGAGATAAGAATTATGAATTTTTTATGAAAGTAAAGTCTTTTCCCTAGAATCCTCATTAAGAATCTATCATAGGGATTTTTCATATAAAGCTTAAATAGAATCCATGATTTATTGGATTTATTAGTGAAATTTATATATTCATGTACTCTCACCACATAATTAGTGATCTATCTATCAATAATAAAATCTCATTAATGGTTAGAATTAGGTTAGGTTACAAAACATGGAGTTTATGAGCTTGCAGATTCATAAAAAATACTATAGATGTTGTTGAAAAAACTTATTAGTAAAAAATAATTTAATTTTATATCTCCTCCTTTTTTTTTGGATTGAGAAAAAGGAAGGTATTCTTAACTTGGTAGATTTACATAGTGTATAAACTCCTTCACTACATCTAACTTGTTATAGTAAATGATATCCCAAATGTTTTGAAGGAAGATAGGGGGAACCTATCGTGACTAGTGTAGTCCCCTTCCATAGAAACCATTGTGAATTTAATCTCATATAACATGGGATGGGTGATCATAGTATTTTTATCTAATTAACTGAGGGTGCTATAAAAGAAATTCAAAATGTCTTCTTCCTTTTTAGGGTAGATTGTGATCTCCCAAAAAAGACATTCTTGAGAAAAGGAAATAATTAATTCATTTATGGTTTCAACATCCAAGCATTATGAACCATTCATATCAATTATAAATCTTATCTTGTTTAAATTTATATGCATAAGATTAGAAAGGTGGAAAAATTTATAATTTTTGTATCCTTCAACTAGATCTTCCTTTATTTCTATCTCCAAAGGGTTTCATCCTTGGCCTTGAGATTGTGGAACTCACTAATAATGTTTTTTATCTTTGGAATATGGTTTGGTCCATACCCTTATTTTCAATAATGCTTTCAATAAATTTAATATCTTTCATTAGCATCTTATTTTGTGTAAATATATTTCCTAATATCTCCTTAGTCTGATTTTTCAAGTTGAGTTTGAAATATTTTAGTTTCTTGACCACTCTAAACATTTTTTATCCATGAACTTCCTCATTCCACCACTCTTTGATCCTCTCTAGGTATAAGTGTTAGATCCACATTTTTTCAAAATTTAAAAGATGGTTGGCTCTTTTACCCTCATTTTGAAAATTAAGATTAAATAATTATTAGGTGGGTGAAAAGTGTGTCATTTAGATTGAGAATCATCTCTATAGACAATACAAATATATTTAATATAACTTGGTTGCAACTCTCTTCTAGTATTTATTTGGATCACATAAATATAGAACCCTTGAGATCCAAATCCACCAGTCCATTATCAACTATGAATCTTGAAAGGTCTTCCATACTCTCAAAAAAGTCTTGTGCTCTTCAAATTTTCTCCTCTAGACAAAGAGGAGTGTTGAAGTCACTAGAGACCATCCAACTAAATAATAAAATATTTACCTATTTTTATAAATGTGTATATCTCTTCCTAAATGATCTTTCTTCCCACTCTAAATTTTGAAGTGTAAATTTATAACATAATATAAACTCGAAATTCAACTTTAATAGTGAATACATGGAAATATGATGTCTATTACTAAGAAGTGTCTCTCCTTTAGCCTTGAGGGGGTTCGACAACATTCATAACCCACATGAAGCTCCTAAATCACTAAATTTTGAACAAACGGACTTAAATACATTATTATTTATATTTATGAGGTTGTGATTATACATCTTGGTTTTTTGTGATATCAACATATCGAGAACTTTTGTTTTTTTCTAAGAATTTTCACTATTTTATGTTTGTTTGGGTTGTTCAATCCTCTAATATTTCATAAGATGATATTAATTTATTAATTTTGGGTAATTTTTGGATCTTATTAACCTATAATGTTCTCTAAACTCCCTTTTTTACACATTATATGTTTATCTATGTCTAATATCATTTTGATTTTGTCTTCCTTTCTTAGAGTCTATACACACATGTGTTTTTTGTGTGTTTATTATTTATCTAACATTGAACCTTTGGATAATGTTTTTAAAACCACCTTTTGGATTTTTTGTATGAGTAAAATAATATAGGACTACTTAATTTAATTCTTCCTATTCTTCCTAATTGTAATCTTTGGAAACTATATCTCCTTTTACATTATCTCTTATATTTCAAATTTCTTCTTTACCTTCATATTATTATTTAAATAAGATTATTCCTTTATATTTTATTCCTTATCTTTGGTTTTCATTTCCTCCTATAGTATGGATATACAATGGGTGTGTAATGTGGATATTGATGGAGGATCATAAGCTTCATCCTCCTTACTCTATTCTATGGTTCCATCTACTTTCTTACATCTTAGAATGTCCTTAACCTTTCCCTATGTTTATACATCATATTATTGAATTATTTTTTGTTATAAGGTATATTTCCTCTTTTCCCTTCTAGATTGGCTTCCCTTTTTGTCTTAGGGATTTAATTTAACTCATGCCCCATATTTTTACATGTGGAGAAACCTCAATTTCCTTTCATATTTTATTTCTTGGATCCATTATTTATGTTTGAATTTAACTTAATATATTATGGGATAACCATATCACATTGGAAATTGACACAAAAATGGTGGAAAACATTAATTTTATTGATTTGATGATAGGTTCATAGGCTATTAGTTGACTAGTGGATTTATAAATTCCTAAGATCACCTATTCTTCCCAATATTCCAAAGGAAATCCTAGAAGTATAACTTAAATGGTAACATCCATAATATTTTATTTAAATGTATTAAATCTTAGTTTCCACTTATTTAGAAAGAGTCTTTTTTTTTGAAGTCATGATCATCCCAACATCATATAGGCACAATATTATTTATTCAAAAATAAAATGATAAATAAACCATTTCCTAACATTGATATGTATACTTGGATCTTTGGTTTTGATTTCCTACCTACCCATACCTAAAAATATAAATGTTAGGATATGATCCAATAAACTTACCTACTAATGCATTCTCCATTCTATAATTCACTCTATCTACTATCTTATATAGGGTTTTCAAGAATAGGCCCTCTCCTTCCATTGATGGACAAAGTGTTTAGGACTTTCATTGGATCATTTTAAAATTTTATACATGTTAATCTATCTAAAAATTATCTTACCCCTTTGTTAGTCTCATAAGTGACGTTAGGCCTATTTTCACTCACTTATATCTTATTCCTTAGTGGTTATATATATGACCTTTTCCATTATATTATTTTATATATATTATCCCGAGCTCATTTGTGTTTCATTCCAAACCCTCTGTGGATTTCTTTTTAATATTTAAAACCATAAAGTGATTGCATGGTGACTGTGTGTGTGTGTGTGTGTGTGTGTGTGTGTGTGTGTGTGTGTGTGTGTGTGTGTGTGTGTGTGTGTGTGTGTGTAATGTTTTATATCATATTATACCATAAAACTTGATTATATATATATATATATATATATATATATATATATATATATATATATATATATAAGGAAGATTGGTAGAATTAATTACAAACTTGTTGATATTATTTGAGTTCCTTTTATTAATACTAGATCTCACTTGAAAAATAAAATGTAATTTTGAAATGTAGCTAGTGTTAATCTTTAAAAAAATCTTTCTATTAAAAAATATAATGATGGGTCTTTATTTGAAAATATTATGAATGATTCTAGATTTGATAGTGCATGTAAAGTAGATCATAATTAACATCCACTTAATGGTGATATTAACACATATAATAATAAAATTTTGTATAATATAATGTATGACAACACAATCTAAAAAATATTGGAGAGCCAAGATGCCAAAATATGCAATATACTCATAATTATAATAAAAACCCTTAAGGTAATTAACAAATATAATATTTAAAACTTAATTTATATTCTTTGCAATGATATTCATATCCTTTATATATACCTATATTATTAATGGATAATTAAACACCTAATCCCAATGTATGCCAACTCACTACCCAATTTAAGTAATTATACAAGTTACTCATTTGTCCCATACAACTAAATAAGGGGTCTGCATGTCACATTAAAAATATCCATAAAACTATATACATTATCATATAATATACATAAGTATATAACATGGTATCCCTTATTGACATGTTCCATCCATAAAACATGAAAATAAACCAAGTTATTGGTGTTATTCAAATCATTGCACACTTTTATCCATGCATGTTCATCCAAAAACTCATATGTGATCTTGATAGGTGATAGTTCATTAACCTCCATGGTGTTACTATGATTACATTAATCATCATATTCCTAACTCCTTCATGTCTATGCATGATAATTCCTATTTTGATCCCATGTTCCATATTCTATTATGTTATGTTATTTTCATGAAGGACCCTATTATATCTAATTAAGATTCTATTCATAACCATAATTATTTATCCATTGATTCCCTATGTTATAATCCAACACACTACTATGATCTCATGTATAGTCATAGTTTTTTTCATTGATGCCATGTTTAGCCATATAAATTATTCATCTAACTCCATATATAGTTAAAGTGATTATTTTCATTATGTTCCCAAACATGCCTACATGATTATTACCTCTCATGATGATATGGATGTATATATGACTCAACCTTAGTATTATTTTTCTAATACTTTGAACTTATGTAAATTTTCTTCTAAATCTTCCACCTTTTCCTTTGGTAGTGTATTTATCTCTTAAAAAGATGAAGTTTTATTCTATACTTATATTTTTTATTCATATTTTTATTCTTCTAAGTATTCCTTATGATATATATAGATGATAATTTTTTATTATGTAGTAGCTCAGTCTTGCAAATTTGAAAAACTTAGACCTTGGCTATTCTTATTACTTTTACACTCTGCTTGATTTTGTAATCCTCACATCTTCTTTATATTATTCCCCTTCGCATATCTATTAACTTGAAAAGTCTTATATTGATGGCTTATATAATTTATCTTGCATATAATACTTAAAATGTACTTATCTTACACCTCTACAAGTTATGATCTTGTACCTTTTTCTACTACCTAGACACTAATGTCATAGATAGATATTAGTGTCAATGTTACTATCCTATCCTAGATCAAGTTTTAAGTGCCAAAAAGTCATATAATATCAAAATGAAATGTATCCTAATGGTTGGCCTAAGTTTTTTAATGCAAGATATAAATCCAAAGGGATTGATATAAATACAAGATCAAACCTCATTCATTCTTCACCTAGAAAAGATAAAAGAGATAAAGGTACTTATCAAAAATCACTCTACCAAGAATTAAATTGATCAAAGCTTCTTTATTTCCATACCATTCATAGGTAAACTACATTTACATGCCTTAAGTACTAAATGAGTAGCTTAAGATTCTAATTTCCCATGTTACAATTTAGGTCACTATTGCACTTAATTCACACATATTTCATGATTCACACAAAAATAAACACATATGAAATAACTACATCAATATGAGGCTCTCATCATAGTTTTGGATATGTAGACAATGTCCTTTGACAAAAAGGATATTGGGGTCATCTCAACACCATGTGCCCACTAACCCATTTTTCCCAAGGTCACATTAAATATGGAAAGCTCAAGTTTTACCATTCTATAAAGAAAGATAGTCCATGACCTACATATTAATGCAATAGAGTGATGGTGAATTAAAACCCAAAATAATCTAGGTGGTTGTATCCTATTTCACTAGATATTTCATATATGACACTATCATTGGACTCAAACAATAGTGTCAATGCAACCATCTAAGGTTGACATAATTGTCTACATATAAAAAGACAACATATCTAAAATATGATAATTTTTATAAAACTATATTCTCACCTAATTTCATCATGTTCCAGATCTATAACTACATTAACATCAGAATAAAGTTCTTATATTATTTGTCATTTCTATATCTAACATCATTTCACTTTCCATATTTAGACTATCTCAACATAATAAATTCAATGTATGCTTATATCTAAGTTTCACATTTAATTGGCCTTCTATAGATCTGATTATCACCCTTGTGCAATTTCATTTCTATATTCTTAAGCCTTAGCTTAAATTGAAATACATACCCACACATTTCATTTTAGGGTTAAAAGTTTGGTTAACTCAACACATGTGAACTCAATTTTTATGATTTCTATAGTTTTAAACTAGTTAAGTTTTTAGATTGAAGTAATTTTTCATTTACTATTTTTAATTCAACCTAAGTGTAGCACTAGATTGGTGGAGGTGTGTATATGTAAAATATTAAGCCTCCCCTACACCCATCCAAAGTCTCAAACCAAAGAGGGGTATAATACCTTGGATTATGATTATACCCATGTTGATAATGAATACAATTTTGATAGGGTTATCATAGAAGAATATTTTGACATTGAAAATTAGAAAATAAATGAAAATGAATCAGTAGACCATGATCAAGTGCATGTAGTTGCATTGTTTCATGAGTGAATTAGACAAAACCTTAAAGATCTTGATAAGATATTGTAAACTATACTTGAAGCCAAAAATTCCAAAACATTATTGAACATATCCTTCCACTTAAACACACTAAAACTAAGTACATCTAATGGGATCCCATATTATGTGTTTAAACTTTTATTCCTTGAAACTACCATTAATACACCTCTCATGGAATTACCTATTGTTTCAACACAAATACTAGTTTCAATGCCTATTACTACTCAAAACATGTTTTCATCCTCTTTGGTTACTATTCAACTTGCTAATCTAAACCCACTAGGCCTACAATTCAATCTTTCTTTCAAGTTATAAAAAACTTTTAGGACAATATTAGAAAAATTGAAAAAAATATTAAAATCTCCTCATGTTATATATTCACAATATGTTTTACATAACCCTCTTTCACTTGAAATCTCTTTTCACTCTTTTAAAACTTGATTTATTTCACCTAAGTTCACATTTTATTATGGCAAGGTTGATCATGAAAAACATATTTGATCCTTTTATGTAACATGCCTTGAATATGCTTTCAATGATAAAAATTTGACCAAATTATTACAAATAAGTATTAAGGAATATACTTTGAGGTGGTTCTATGATCTACCTCTTCAATATGTAAAATCATTCAATCCTCTTACAAACCAATTTTCAGCAAACTTTTCCATTAACATTTTTGAAAATGTTTCTTATGACCAAATTGACAAAATAAAATAAGGAACCAATGAACCTATCAATGAATATGTCTTGAGATATAAGAAAATGTTATCCAAAATAACCAATACTATGGCCAACAAAGAATTATAAGATATTTTAAAGCAAAGTTTGATTTATCAGTTATATGATTGGATTATTTTTAATAATTTTAAATATTTTGATGACATATGCCATATTATATGAGCCATTAAATGAGTCGCATATCATTTAGTAAGATCAAGTATGTAGCAAACACACTGGTTGAATCTACATACAAAATAAAAATTTCAATTAATTCAAGTTATAAGGTAAAACCTCCCAAGTCTTAAAAACAAACAAACACCATGGCTAAAATAATTTCACAATAACTTAATCAACTTGTCTTATGTAATACATCAAGGAGACAATTTACATGTTTACTTAAGTCCCCATTTTCATTACTCCCATGGTTACTAGAGTGCCATCTTATATATCTCCATCATCCTATTGAGGTTGATATGAATAAACATCTACCCAATTGATATGATGTTAATGCTTATTGTGATTATCATCAAGGACTAGGAAATTATATAAGTAGATACTTTACCTTGAATCACAAGATCCAATATCTTATGAATGACCAAAATCTTTCATTCAAGGATCATTCAAAGGAATCAGGTTCATAACTTGGTGATCATCTTAAACAAAAACTATTTAAAAATATTTTGCAGTACCATTATAAAAAATAACTATAAGCCCAAATGGAATATAATTTTCACACTCCTCCATCAAAATATAGACCCCCATTAGATGGGATTATTGGTACTTACACATGACTATACCTCCTATGGCACAAAAACCATCTATTTATTTTGATGATAGTGAAATTCAAGATGATGAATCTGATCTTGATTCAAGCATACCTTGATAAACACACCATATATATTTTTATGATTTATAATTTTTCAAACAAAATTTTTTTCACCATGACATTAATTACATACTTTAGTTATACTCATCATGAATTACACACCTATAATATATTAATTAGAGAATTTTTATGGGAAATCATATAAGGTTATTGGTGATATTGACATGTATTTATATATTTTTATTGTAAATTTGGTTATTACCTTTTTATTTATCCCTTCTATAGGCATATTTGATATGATATTGGGAAGAGCTTCGATACACACTCTTTGAGCAGTAACTTCTATAGTGTATGGGTGTGTCAAATACATTCATTCCAATCAAGTAATTCTAGTTTTTATAATGCCATATGATCATACACTTAAATAAAATAAACTTATACCCAAAAAACTAGATATCAAGCTTGCTAATGCTAATCCACCATAAAAGGGTAAACAATAGGCAATACCATTTACTAGGGGACTGGTACTTGAGAGACCATTCAGTCAAAGACATATAGTGGATTGAATGGAATCCCAATCCTATAATACAAACCATGTTTAAATATATATATCACCTACACATGTTCTTATTATTAATATTCCTAAGCACTCAATGATGGGTTCTAAATACCCCTACTCCTATTACTCCTAATATTACTTCATGACTAAAGAGTTTGATTTTACATTTGTAAAGCATCACTAATATCATAGTGAAATATATTACACCTATATATGTTCCTTGTTTGTGTATATGGCGTATTACACCATATTTATATTAGTATATATCTATGACCATTAGTTATATGGCATCATAGTATGATCTTTCCTATCTTCAAAAACATAAAAAAATACCAAAAAATACAAAAACATTCAAAAATTCCAAAATCATTTTAAGAATTTGCATGTTTTATTAGTTCTTTGGAATCCATGTGTTATTTACATATTGATATATGACATAATAAATTACTCCTACATATACATATCTATCACACTTCTACTTGAGTGCAATATAAACATACACAAATATATGATACATTCCTATTTTGGATGTTGGGCCTTCTTTTTACTCATGTCATATGGACATTGGGGGAATATAATTATTTAATAGTAATACACATGTGTTATGTGATTAGATTATTACTCTACATTATCATGTTTGAGCTCACATATATACTTATAAATGCCTATTATCCATGAGTATATCTTACATAAGGTACTTCATAAACTATACACTTGACATACTTTTATAATACATATATTACATGTTTATGTTGATCGATTATGATTTAATTTATTCACTTCCTTGATTTTATTATCTTTCTTGTTCGTGCATTTGAATATGCTCCTTTGATTGTGGCCCCCCTTCATGTGTATGCTTTATTTGGCATTATACATCAAGACATTATTTATAGTATAGAAATTTGAATATGTCATCCTTACTTTCATGGAAATTTAACTATAAAATTTGCCTTTGATTTTGTGGTATTTGAACATTCCCCTTATTTTTAGTCTCTTTGGACCATTTCTTGTTGACATAATTTTAAGTGCTCTTGTGTGTGTATTTTTTTGCACTCAAATTCAACTAAAGCAAAGACAAGGTGTGCATACACACCCAAGTACTTATTTATTTAATTTAAATTGGTAATTTCATTACTATATTAATGGGGAGAAATTTAGATAACATTTTATGATTATGTAGAACCTTAGTCTTTTACACTTGTAAAACTCAGACCTTGGTTATTATTCTTAGTTATACACTCTCCTTTCTTCTACAAGCCTCACATCTATTTTTTCTTGTGCCCCTTGTCATATCACTTATCATACTAGTATTATATTGATGACACATACATTCTATCTTGTCTATAATGGTTAAAATATAGTTATCTTAAACTTATGCAAATTTTGATCATGTATCTATTTTACTACTCCTTGGACACTAACATCCTAGATAGACAATAACATTGACATTATTATCATTTCTTGACACAAGTGTCTAATTCCATAAAGTCATAAAATTTATAAATTAAATGCATCCTAATGGTATAAATTAGTGATTTAATGTGAGTTAATAACCTAGAAGGATTGATATAAATATACAAAATCAACCCTCATTAATTCCTCACCTATAAAATTTAAAAGAGACCAAGGCACTTATAAAAAACACTCTATCAAGAATTCAATTGATCAAATCTTCCATATTCCCATACCATTCATAGGTATAACACATATACAAGTCTAAAATGATAAAGGAATAACCCAAGATCATAATTTACCAAGGTATAAGCCAAGTCATTATTTTACTTGCTTTACACACACTATTTGATTCACACACAAGCCAACACATAGAGTGTTACATCTTGATTTCCTCACTAAAATTGATTTTTATAATTAATATATATTATGGGGTCAATGTTGTTTAATTAATGATGTAGCAAACTATTTTCATTTATGTTGATGTATGGATAAACATATAATGATTATTTTTTATGATTTGTTACTTGATTAGTTATCTATATATGAGTTTCATATGCATGTGGATTATGCTTATTCAATATTTTTTTTATTTAATTTTTTTTTAATTAATTATCATGGTTATGGGATAACTACCATTTGTATTTATGATTCAGATGCAAGATAAATTATACTATCTATATAGGTATGAAGGGAGAGTATCATCAGGGAGGATGCTACAGATGGAAATGTTAGATTTGTTGAGATTCGAAAATGAACCTAGAACACACCAAATATAAAAATAAATGCATGATTAATTTAATTTAATTGTGTTGATTAATATGTGTTTGTTCATAGTTGATATGTTTTATATTTGTGTTTTGATGCTAATCAATTTTATTGCAATTGTTACTATTTTCTAGATTATAATGTAGTTCCCATAAGGGAATGTTTTAATTATATAGTTCATAGATGACCTTATTTTATGTTGTATGCATAATATATACAAGCAGATACCTAAAATAATTCAAAAAAAATAGTATTTTTATAACATTTATATATATGTTAAGAAAATTATTTGCATTTTATTCATGAAACAAAATGGTTTTATTAAACTTATCTAACCTAGAGCTAAGGTGGGTAACTAGGGTGACTTAATTCCTAAATACCTAATGGTTAACTATGATTGTAACTTAGATTATTTAATGTTTATGTTGATTATTTAATTTTAAATTATTAAGTTAGAATATGCATTCAAATTATTATTATTAAAACATAATTATCATTTTTAATTAACATATTGTTATGTCAATCTTAGTTATAGAATTATCATTTTATTTTGGTTGCCTTGGTCATTTTAACCATGTAAACTTGGAATGGTGAGGGTTTGAATATGATTTGGAAGGAAATGGTGAGGATACTATTATTTATGTGGTAAAACTATGGTGATGTTGAAATCATGCTGAGAATTTATTATTTGATGGCGAGTCTTTTTTGGATAAATTATGGAAGGAAATGGGTCACCATGACATTATGGATTTTCAAAATGCATGTAATAGACTATGAAAAAAATAAAAGATAATGGATTTATTTGATTTTGCATGTTATCCATGGTAGATAAAGGAGAATGAGAGGAAAGAGAAGAAATTTTAATTACGGACAATGGTAGACTACTTCAGGAAATATAGAGGTAGGGTTTCATTTTGGTTCACTCTAAAAATTTGTATTCTTATTATATAGTTTGATGAAATTATTATGGGGTTATTTAAAAGGATGTTTATAGGGTTTTAAATCTAGTTAGAATCAAGGATTTGACCCTATCAGATAAATAATTCCCCCACAAAATAACATGCATGCAAATGGTTAGGGTAACAGTGAAAACAAAATGATTGTGTGGTTATTGCATGACTAAAAATTAATTTTCTTGGTTTATTTATATAGTTGTGTGTTTTTTAATATGTATCTATGTATTATTTCATTTATGTCTAAATATATGGGTATTAACTAAATTTATTAAATAGATTACTTTAGTTTAGGGTTTAAACTAGGGTTTCCTATATTCATTATTGGAGTATGTAAATCTTTGATTTAGTGAAACATTGTGAAAATACTATGTATCTATTGGATTTGTTGAAATATATAATGAAATAAATGTGAGTTTATTACCCATATGGATTTTAATATTGTCTTATGTTTGGTATTTCATTAGATGATATTTGACTATGTATATATGGGTGTGTGTGTGTTGATTGAGTATAAATAGTTTTGTGTTAACTGTGTTGACTTTTAGTTATCAATGTCAATTTCCATAACTTAGGTTTTATATTTTTTGGTGTTGTATATTTAATAACATGTATAAAAAATTTTGGTATTCATTACAAGCCTGATTCAATATAAACAACTGGAAGTTATTATAAGATATACCCAGGTTAGATAATTGACTATGTATGAAATTAATAGTTATTTGGGAATACGTTATTCTAAGTTGATTAGGTATAAAATTTTATAGATGATTATGAATATATCATTATAAATATACTATGTTTAGAGGAATTTGTGATGTCTAAGAATAAACATTTGTATGACGACTATGTATAATTGGTTGAAGGTCAATTGTGTATAAAGAAGGATGTTTGGAATGTGTATAAATGATTATTTGTTGAGTTTGATTAGTCAATTATATTTGTAATAGGGTTAAGATTATTTGGTTTTATTTATATATTAGTGTATATTCTTGTGTTGGGTTTTCATAAAATGACTAAGTCAAAATATGAAATTTAGTTATTTATAAGGATTTGGATGGATTATTATTTTTAATATTTCTCTTTGAATAGGACTATTATATAATTCATAGTGAACAATGTAACCATATATGAGAGAAAAATTAGAGAAATAAATGTCCATTGGAGTGTTTCCTTATTTAAACTATCTATGTGTAATATGGTTAAATAAATATTTGATGGATGTTTATTAAACTATATTAATTATTTTGTTTATATTGACTTTATATTTATTAAGTAGGAAACTTGGAATATGAGACTAAACTTCAACATATATAAATATGTAACTATATATTATACATAAATATTATATTATATTATTTATGAATAATTCATAAAAACAAATATATGTTTATATATAAGTTATCACTTACAATTATATGCAAATGTGTGTGTGTGTGTGTGTGTGTGTGTGTGTGGGGTGGGGGTGGGTTACACACACACACACACACACACACAAACACACACACACACACACACACACACACACACACACACACACACACACACACACACACACACACACACACACACACACACACACACACACACACACACACACACACACACACACACACACACACACACACACACACACACACACACACATGACCATTTATATGTATATATTATGCCATTTAGAAATTAGTGGCTAAGGGTTTTAAATGTATATAGATACAAGTGGACATACTTGATATACATGTTTATGAAAATAACTTGGGTTGTGACTAGATGTTTGTTTAAAGTGAATAGATTTGTTCATATACAAACTGATATTTAATCATTAATTTATAATATGTTGTTCAATTATAAATTATGAAGAAATTGATTGATTACTAATTAGAATAGTAAATTTTGTATTTATTATTGTTAATTTTCTTAGGATTTATTAAGAAATTCCTAAATTTTATTATTTTATTTATAATACTTGTGAACATGGGATGTTTTAAAGGAATTTTTAAATTCTTAAATATTATGAAGATTGTTAGAAAATCATTATATATGGAATATTGCCTTAATATAATATGGACTTAGGGATGTATTGAAAATTATGAAATATTTAGGTGATAATAATTTATTATTATTTAACATGATATTATTTCAAGTATTTCTTGTATTTAATTAATATGGTATTAAATACTAATTTTTATGAGAAATCCATAGAATTCTTGTATATGGATTATTTAGTAAATCTAGTATTAATGACACAAACAATTATTATCATGAGATGGTTCTCATGCATATATTTAGAATCATTAATACTTACACATACATACATACATACATCTGTGTGTGTGTGTGTGTGTGTGTGTGTGTATTATGCCATTTAAAAATTAGTGGCTAAGGGTTTTAAATGTATATAGATACAAGTGGACATACTTGATATACATGGTTATGCAAATAACTTGGGTTGTGACTAGATGTTTGTTTAAAGTGAATAGATTTGTTCATATACAAACTGATATTTAATCATTAATTTATAATATGTTGTTCAATTATAAATTATGAGGAAATTGATTGATTACTGATTAGAATAATAAATTTTTTATTTATTATTGTTAATTTTCTTAGGATTTATTAATAAATTCCTAAATTTTATTATATTATTTATAATACTTGTGAACATGAGATGTTTTAAAGGAATTGGTAAATTCTTAAATATTATGAAGATTCTTAGAAAATCATTATATATGGAATATTGCCTTAATATAATATGGACTTAGGATGTATTGAAAATTATGAAATATTTAGCTGATAATAATTTATTATTATTTAACATGAGATTATTTCAAGTATTTCTTGTATTTAATTACTATGGTATTAAATACTAATTTTTATGAGAAATCCATATAATTCTTGTATTATTATCATGAGATGGTTCTCATGCATATATTTAGAATCATTAATACTTAGATTAAATGAAATCCAAATGTGTGTGTGTATAATTATGTTTGATCTAATGGATCATTAAACTATATGAAAACTTTGGCCAAAGTAATTTTTATAGTTAAACATTATAATTTCACCTATTTGATTATATGTAGGTATGCACGATGTCATGTTAAAATGGATCTATTTATGATATGCTACATGTAGTTAAATTATTACAACACACGGGTTATAAATGACTTCTCAATACCTGCACCATTATCATCTACTCATCCATGAAGGGAGGGTCATTCCCTAGTTGAGAATTATGTGGGGGATCTATGGTATATGGTAGATGTGGAAAATAACTATAATGATATTCTCCCTCTCCTTTAAAAATCAACCAACATATACTTTTACTCATGATTTTAGTTTATATACTTATAACAAGCTTATAGATACTCGTTAGTTCTATGTAACATTGTATTTATTTATATACATTTTGATGTAAAAACATTGTATTATTGTAGTTGATAAATAATATATTAGATACTCTTATTTTATAATATTATTGTATTGACTTTTATCATTTTCCTAAGTTATTATTCAATAGTTATACATTTTATGATGGATTAAATTTGTAATTCTATTGAATGTGTTAAATTAAACATTATCTAGATGAATCATAATGGGTTTATTATGAAATATGAATTTAGATAAAGATGAATTGATTTATCTTATTTGGGAATAATATTATATTATTATTAAAGTAAAGTTTTAAAAAAAAATTACAATTATTTGAGTTAAACCCAATGCGGTTCTAACATTGTGGTATTAGAGTTGATGCTCAAACTCTAGGACTTGATGAGTATAGTAATGTATTCATTTCCCTATTAATCAGAAAAGAGATTGGAGTATGATAGACCCAAAGGTGAGGGTACTTCAAACACCAATCCTCCAATAGATCCAAACTAATCTTCCATAGAGCAAGCTATAAAATTGTGAAATAACCCCCCCCCCCCACAATTTTTTTTTTTTTGATAATTGCTAAATTTTAGAGTGCAAAATAACACTGTATGTAGGATCCACACACAAAATGATGTCATGAGACAACATAATATTTGGTTACATACTCACATTATTATAACCCACATACTATTAGGTGGTAGTAGACACATAACTAGGGATAAATCATTATTAAAGAGTTTTATAATGGTGCTTCTCATTGAAAGGGAGGCTATAGTTTACGGTGTATTGGTGTGTGCACACACACTGATATAATAAGAACTCTATAATAAATGTAGGGAACCCTAATAGGAACATTTAATGGTTTGATAATTATACTTAAGCATCTTGATCTCCTTAGAGAGTTAGGTTGAAAATTCACAGAGTAAACATTACTCATTAACACCTCCACCACTATGGCATATGGAGCAACAAGGTATGCTAGGGTAGACAACTCTCGAATTCCACTCAAGGTTAAACCTTATCATAAATAAGGAAAATAATAGGAAATCATCTAGATAAATATCAACTCACAAGGATCCAACCATCCATAATGTTGTTATTTTTGTCCCAAAAATGTCAATTTGTCAAGTACTCTAAGGGAGACCCATTATTTTTGTAGAAAAATGTCTTAAATTGACCCAAAACACCCATGTACCTAAATTTTCATAAACTAAAGATTAAATTAAAATTTAAAACTTAAAAAATGCAATTTGCTTCTCAACCTCTACTTCTTGTAATACATTAATCAGAAGAAACTAGAGACCTAGGTGCAATTTTCAACTTATAAACTTGAAAATTGCATCTAGACCTTCGCTTCCCATAATACACTAGATGACAAAAATTGGAACCCTTCTTGTAATTTTTAACTTATAAAGTTTCAAATTACAAATAGAGTTTCATTTCTCATAAACCAAGTACCCCACAAAAATTAGAACTTGGACTAAAATTTTCAACTTGAAAAATTTTAAATTGCAAGCAAAGTTCTACTTACTCTACAATGCTCCAATAAAAAATTGAAACTCCAATTACAATTTTCAAATTAAAAAGTTGCAAATTGCAATCTAATTTTTACTTCTTGCCAACCACCTTTCTTACAGAAGCTATAAATCCAAGTGTAAATTTTAACCTGTAAAGTTTCATATTGTTCCTAAGTTCTACCTTCCCATTTTTGAAGGGTCAAATGAACCAAGTTCATAGAATCCAAAAGTCAAAGTGCAATTAGAAAAATTGAAAATGTGTTCATAGACTCTAGATCTCTACCACCACCACCCTTGGGGCATTTATTATAGGGATCTTATATAAAGGGAATTAGGGTTAAATAAATCATTGTTTAAATTTCCTAAATCAAGTTAGAGCTCTCGTATACTAGTTTGGTAAAATATATCTATAATAGTTTGATTATCATGGTCAAGGTTTGGGCAAGAAGACCAAAGGTATCACTACTTTTATTCTATAATTTTATAATGTTGATCAACTAGGTTTGGGATTTATTGAACATCTTAATAAAAAACATTCATAAATACATTTTATAAAGGTAAAAAGTCTAGATACATAGAAAATGTTACCATACGAACAAGAACTTAAGCTGAAAATCAAAAATCATGCTAAGCCAATAAACATTCTCAAAAAAACACTTTCTAGAAAAAAAGCCACCATAACAACATATGCATATAATAAGCACATTTTCAAAGGGAAAAATCACAATCAATATTCCAAAGCACAATTCAGAAAGGTCAACTCCACATTATGAGGTAATTCCCTCTAGCATTCCAAGTTATTATGATTATTATGATTTATATGATGAACAACACCTAGATTCATAATACAACACTATTCAACTCTAACATAGCAATTACACTACATGATAGGTTACCATTCCTATTTTTGACATAGGACATAGTGATAGTGAGTTTCCCATGAGACTCATTGGTTAGTATTTTTCTTCCTTTCTTGTACATATAGTCCTTATTTCTCACTCCTTATGTATAGTTTTATTTTCATGTTGCTTGTACATTACTTATATCCAAAAAATTTAAAAATAATATAATATTTCAAAAACATTCAAATATTACTCAAGAAATAAAAAATTTATAGATTATTTACATTACTATGTTTACACTTCTTATATTTTATAGACACTGTATATGCTAGCTATCTTCATATAGTTGGTTTTATCATACTACATGCTTCATTTGTTCTTGTTTAGTTTCTATATATTTCTTACAAGACTTAGGTACACTACACAAATGTAACTTTCTATTATCTACCCAATGGGGGCATGTAAACTAAGTCATGGTTATTCATTTGACACATTTGCTCACTTGGGGGCATCCTATACATAGTTTCTATTACCAGGTTCTATCCTTACATACTGTACATTCCATTTTTAGCATTGTTATATCTTGATATTGATCATTGCTACTCATACTCATATTTTTTATCAGTTATTACTACTTTAAACTTAGCATATGTACATCTTAGATCTTAAATAGATTTGTATTACATTTTCATGCAGGATTTAATTTATATCTGTCATAGTTTAGACTTGATTATATTTTTTTGATTTTTTATATTTGAGGGCATTTGAATATTCCATTGTTCTTTAGCTCTATGCCACTTCTATTCACAGTATTTATGCCTTAGACATGTTCTCATGTCCTTTATGTGTGTTTTCATGATTGTGTATGTAAACATTTGAGCATGACCTTCTATGTGGATCTAATCTAGCTTTCTTGTTGATTGTGTATTTGGGCATTTAAACATGTCCTTTTATGTATTTTTTTCTCAAATTTAGTGACATGTACTCATGTCCTTGTATTATGGCCCCTTGGCCTACTTTGTGTGCCTCGTGTATTTTGTATGTATATTTTCTTATATGTGTCATGGCCATGAGACTTGCCTTTATTTATTACACACAATATTTTTTGATTCCATGAGGAATCTCATGCATCTAACCTTTCTACTTGGGTGTCATGATGGACATCATGCCCCATTCCCTTAGGTAACTACTCGATTTTACTTAGATTTACTATTACATATATTAATTACATCTATCTTGACACCCTTTTACAATGTTATACATGACATAAATATTAAATTACATATTTATCCTTATATTATCTTACATTTTTATGTTATGTTTGTATATTATATTGGATTATCATGTAGTTATCATATATACTCCAACTAACATACATTTTGTAGATATTTTTATTTTAAGGATAGCTCTTGTATAGTTTTAATAACTACACTCAGAAGAGGGGGCATTCACAGGGGTTTTTCATAGAGATCGGACTCCTATATTTCATTCACATAATAGTTTTTTAGCACACAGGCTCAATTTTAGAAAATTAGAAACAAGTAAACATAAAAGAAACATAGTGACTCAAAAAGTAGTACAATGACATAAATTTCAAACTAGATAGACATTAGCACCCAAATAGGTAAATTATCACCACATGAAACTAGTTTCCAAGAGGTGGTGATAATATCCAATAGTCTCAATTTAAGATAACTTAGATTGGCCAGAATAGTACAAGTTTGCACATATCTAGTTATAGGTTTGATAATTATACTTAGTTTTTACTCAGATTTACATTAGCTTAGTTCATATTCATATTAGTTGATTATATTGGGGGAATCATTCATGGCATAATCACTCCCATATTCATTTTAGATACTTATATACATTTATTATAACTCATTCCATTAATTATATACTTAGATACTAGATTGTGGGCATATACATGGCACATTGTTTCCATATGCTTAGTTACATACTAGTTGATCAAATGTAATGGAAAAGTCCATGTCATTCTCTAAATTATATACACTTTAAATCCTATTTTAGGTTATCAACAGTTTCATAGTTAATGTATTTGAGTGGTTGAAAAACTAACATATAGTTAAATATACTCAATTAGACATTTATAATACTTTACATATTTTAATTTTATTTTAGGTTAAAAGTCAATGTATTCGAGTGGTTTAAAAACTAACATATAATTAAATATACTCAATTAGACATTTATAATACTTTACATATTTTAGTTTTAGATGCATCTACTACACGTGTGGAAAATTATGGAGTCATAGCCTACTTGAGTTATTGAGCCACCAACAAGAGAGGGTTGGACATACTATCAGTCTAATCCAAGCTATTCACGGGTCATAATCCACCAAACAAGGGTGGGCAATGATGGATTCAAAATTGGATTAAATTATTAAACCACCCACACATGAGGATTGAGAAATCTATTAGCTCAATCTAAATTATTTAATGATTTATCACTATATACATGCACATACACATAGAGATTATCACTAGGTTCATGCATTGATTCACGTACCTAATGAAGTGTATTTATTCCTTTCCTCTTTACTATCTCTTTACTTAGTTTTACTTAGTTACTTCTTTACTCATCATAGTATTTTGATTTTGATATCTCTTAAGGATTTTTTATGCACATTTAATTTTTAGGGCATGATTTGGATAATGCTTCACATATGTAGACCTAGCTTCACATACTTAGACTCATATTCATATGCTTTACTTCCTAGGTAAGTCTGGGTATGCTTATTTTTCCTTTATATTAGCCATTTCACTTTGTTGCATTTCTAACATATAAGGGAGGTAAATGTAAACACCTAAAAGTGTTATTTGATTTCTAAGATTGATACTTTAGACTACCTTTCCCTATCTTAGCCCAAGACCTATCTTAGATCTTATTATCACACTTTTTCATCTTTTGTATAGGCCATAGGCATCCCTAGTCAGTTCAAACATAGTCCTAGACCCTTATTTCCTATTTTTGGACCTTTTTGCCTAGTGTCCTATTATCTAGACATTAGCACCACATTAAGGACACTAGTGACATGTGGCACTAGTGTCCCAAAAAAGGTACCTATGTCCTTTAACCTATCTTTCTTGAATATATATATTTTCAAAGGGAAAACCATCCTAAGATCAACCTAAACAACTTTTATTATCCACACAAGCAATACAACACTATAAATACATGACTTATATCCCTTTATCCACTAGATAGAAATTATATTCGAAATACCTATTCAAACATGAAATGAGTTGTGCAAAATCAAGGTTATTAATCCCTATTCTATCCTACTTCTGCATACTACCATCTACAACTAACCTAAGCTCATATTTTCAATCTCAAGCACATTTAGGGAACTCAAGGCCACTATCATTATAGCATCACTTTCACTTTCACTAGAACTTCGGTGGGGAGAAATACATCAGGTATGATCCCTCTTCAAAGTATTGGTATGTAGGAAACTCTCTTCACAGTGGGGTGTTGAGGATGTCTAGCCTATCTTACTAATGAACACACTTTTTATCTCATGCCTTAATTTCTATGAGGATTAGTATTTTATCATAATAATATATTACAAACAAAATATATAGGTATAGAATTTTTATGTGTAGGAACAAAACCCAAAAACATAGACACAGGTTCACCTAGAAATTTAGGATAGTCTTGCATAGAGGACATTAGCACTATTATCAGGACACTAGATCCACATGGTGCCTCTATCTAAGTGTGGCACTAATTTATATGAGGGTTTTGATATAGAGATCATTTTGATTATAATCAAACCTATTTTTATGTAAATTTCAAACACTTAAATCATTTGTATCAGGTGTTTTCTAGATAAGTCTTTATTTACACATATTTATTACTATTTTTATAAAATCAAAGCTAGTCAAATCTATAACAAATCTAATGATGTATATCTATTTCAAGGATATAATATGAATAATAGAATAATATTTCTTAGATAATATAGTATAGCTAATGTAAGACCATAGGGCTTAATTCAATTTTTTTGGAATTATTATGTGGCTTCCACCTTTAGTCTACAAGTAAACCCTATTGTAAGGACAACAAAAACTTAGTAGTGACATAATATATCCTAATTTTATTTATATTTTTATCATGTAAGATTTCTTTTATATTTTTCCAATTTATGACCAAAATTTAAATAAACAAGTGGATATTCACAGTGAGTAGAAATCTAAGGTGTTTCATGTTTTAAAAAGTTCAAAATAGGAAGCATGATAAAGCAAAAAAGAAGGTTTTCTTTGCGATAACAAAGACCAAGATATCTCCTTTAGTTACTTCTGATAATACTACAAATAAAACTAACATCTATGAGATCCCAGTGCTAGACTCTGAATATCATAAATGCAGTGGGGATTTTAAGGTAAATATAATGCATATATCTAAAAAGTATGCTTTGAAATAGATACCTATAACAAATTACTTTTGGAATATTCATTTGTATAATATAATGAATCACATCATGCATAGACAAACTTTATTAGTATAGTAGAAAGCATAAACTATCAAGATGCATTCAAAACACTATTATGAGATTTAAGCATTGAAAAAATGAAATCATGTATTATTAACAAAGCTTGAGAAAATATGAAAATGATGAAATAATGAACATATTATAGGAATTATTGTCTCTATTTGAATTAGTTTTAAAAAAAATTGAAGTAAAATTGAGAGGGAGGGACCCTATATATTGGCCTTCTAATGCCTAAGACAATTACAAAAGAACTAGATATATGACATCTATCAATGGACGAAGCCCCTAATGTCATAAAATAAAATAATATTCCTTATATAAATAGGGGAATATTTTGCAATGCATTAAATGTAATTAGGACATGATATTCATCAATAAAAATCCCAACAAATGGTTATCTTATTCATGAGGTGCTTAGCTAAGATATTGTTGGTATGGTAGATTATAAAGATCCTAGTGTAGAAGAATATGAATGTGAACCCACAATAGTTGAAGGAGTGATCCCTAGTGTTACCAAAGAATAATATATTCCAAGAGGGGTTGAGGAGGTAGAGGTTCATGTGATGATAGTTTATGGCATGTTGCCTACTTGTTTCTCAACTTTTATCTGTCGTCTCCATGCTTTAGATCATCTCTTATTGTCATTTTTGATCAATTTTAGATCAATAATAGATTCCTTAAACAACTTTATCATAAGACCTACCATTGCATCATAATTACTCAAGAGAGTTCCTAAAACTTCATTTATTGCCATAGATTTTTCTATTCTCTAGTTGGTAGATGTAGCCAATTATATCATTTTATTACCAAAGTTACTCCATTGGTCATTACCTATTTCCTAAATTTGACAATAAATTTTTATAATTGGGATCAGAAGGCATCCTTGGTAATAATGGAACCATCCTTGTTGGAAATGTGTGTGATCTCATCCTCATTAATAAAATTTATGACTCTATCACCTTGTTGGGTGAGAGACTAGCCCAAGGATCTCATTTCATCAATCCACTAATTTAATGACTTATTTCTACCAATTATATAGGATCAAGTAATGCTTAAATCCTCAAAGGGATTCAGGTTTAAATATTTAAAAAATTTCATTCTAATCAAATTCACCAAGTTGATTATCTTGTTGTTGTACGTCCTATATGCTCCTTCTTCCTTGAGAATCATATTGTAGATTTCATCCCATTTTACCTTGTACTAGTCTAAGTTTTTCAACATATTAAACATCACTTACACAACCCATTCCATATTGGTTATGGTCTCCTTTGGAAACATGGTTTTTTGTTGTTATTCCATATCATTTTCTCTCTATTGCATTCCCTTTACCAATTCAGTAGCTACATCACTATATGCCTTTAGAGCCAAGAGGGGGTCCTCTTCATACTATTGTTTTTACCTAAGCTTGGCTCTTTTCTTCTTGGTTAGCTTAAATAAGGTCTCCTTTGACTCATATACAATTATTTGGCCTAGATGGGTGACCTTCCTCTTGGTGAACTTCTTCATGGCTCCAACCTTCTTATCAAATTCTAATATGACCTATGGAGGATCCACTATGACCAAATCTTGGTTGTCCATTATAGATAACTACATTTGTTTTATCCATGAATTGTTTGAAGAACCACTCAAAGGTTGAGTAAATGGAGGAAATTCTTAGGTTGGTGTTAATACCTATAGGGTAGACATTTGGGAAGAAATTATATATGTGACTAGGACAAATGTAGAACTAGGGGATGAAGTGGAATGTGTCATTACTAAATATGAATAACTAATGCTAGTTAGATCACTAGTTGGGAATATTTAGGGAATGACAATAATGGGCCTTTTCATTCATAATTATGGACCTATCCTAGATATAGGCCCAGTTAGAATTGGAGGAAGATTGGCCATTATTAAGACCCTAAAAGTGGATGATATGACAAAAGGGTTGATAGTGAGCAATGACATAGTCACAAGTCTAATTACATGTCTAGTGAGGGGATTTTAGGGTAAGAAGTTCATATGTTTTGGAGTTGAGGGTTCATAACATATTCCCAAGGGTTATTTATATAATAATGAAGGAGGTAAACAAACATACTCTTGACCTATTATGTGTGGTTCCTCTCTGGCAGGAATCAGGGGAGGTGACCTTGATGCTAAAGTTGTTGGCATTGGACTAGGTGTAACTACTACCTCCACTGAAGGTCTTACCTACACTGAGGTAATGCTTTTTTCCTAGGATGGGATGATAGATGTTTATCCTAATATAGAAGCTTGCTCAATATGATTTTTTGTATCAGATCCTCCCCTATATAAATTAGGAGATAATGCCTATATTATTCTTTGACTAAGCTAGGGATCAGTTGGTCTTTCCTTCTAAGAACTAAAAACATGGACTATGGATGTAGATGCTCATGATGTTGGAAACCTTAAATCCTTGTTTCACCTCTGTGTCATTGTCTACATTGATCTAAAAATTATCTTAATCTTCAGGTTCATGAGGATAGTTGATTCTTAAATATTCCTTGTGCTTGATGTAGTTTTTAAAAGTTAAATGTTTAACGTCTAATTCCCTATTAGTATCTCTCTCCAAATCAAAGACATGCATTTTCTTGGTGGAAACAATGGCTAAGTTCTAGTTTACAATTTTAAACTGACTAGTATTGGATATATGAGGATGAATCAATCCTATTTGCTTATTCTTGCATAGTCCATCTACCTTGTGAATAGTTGAAAGGCAATATTTTATTCTTCCATCTTGTCTAGCACTGTGATAGGCAACCTAAAAGGGGTTGTCTTAATTCTTATTGACCTTATCACTATGTAGTATAGATAGTACTAGTAGGCTCCCAAGGTGCTTAAGGTTGTTCTAATTTATTCTAATAACCTGGGCATGGGCATATCATGGATGAACCTATACATAATTGAGTAAAAGTTATCAATAATTACCCCCATCTTTTGCTTATATTTGTATGTTATTACCCTTGAGAAGATATGAGGCATGGTCCACTTCATCTTTAGATCCTAATTGGTGAATTGGAATAAATTTTGTATGGTGCAAATGGTATCCACTAGGTAGGACATCATATAAAAATGATCCCCTTATTTTGCCATGACCTTCCTAATATATTTTTCCATGTTGTAGGATATGATTTCTCCCAAAGGGGGGGTTTTGGAATCATCTATTATCATTGATAGAAGTGGAACCCACTCCTCATCTACATGGCCTATGTCATTGGCCCAATGTAGCCTATTCATCATATTCATCCACATTCTTACTCAATTACTAAATTAGGTGATGGAGATCTGGCTAATTTTGGATTTATATGAACCTCCCCTTGTTCTTTTTTTAACCCCTCAAAACTTCTCTAATACTATGTGTTTTGAGCCATTGGGTGACAACTCTTAATTGTAAACAATCTCTAGTCTGGGAAGGTCATAATAATATTCAAAGGCTAGCTCATCTATGAAATTAATGTCATTACTTAAACTAAAACACTTAATCATATTATCAACACACTTGGATTTGAGAAACATTTGGTAGACTCAGTATACACAAGGGAGTACCTCTAGATTAGATGCAGCATTTTGTAATCCCACATATTTGAGTGCCAAGATATCTAACCTATATTTTACATCATTTAAGCCTTATGCATCATCATTATCTCTATCTACAGTCATTTATACATGGTAGAATAAATCATTGTAATTCTTGTCTTTAGTGGATAATGAAATAGAATTGAAACTGGTATCCTAAAAGATGATTTTAATTCCATATGAATAGAGTAATGGAACTTGTTTTGGCTTGGTGGATTTAGATGTTCTAACTTTGTACATGTTTTATAATTTTTTTGATGAATGATATTGTGTATTGTTTTAATGGTTAAATAATGCACATAATTTTTTAGCAATAATCACATAATACTTCAGAGTTATTATCTTATAAAAACTAAAAGTGAATGAAATGTCTTAAGACATCAAGCTTCAAACTCTGATTTTTAGAATTTGAACTAAAAGATATAAGTCATAAATGTCAAGTATATTTATCTTGCTTTGATTTAAAGCCTGGGTGGCTCTTCAGCTTTGTTCTAATGGCTTCAAAAACCCATTTTGAAAAATTAACCAATCACTATTATTGGCTTGTCAACATGGCCTTTCATCATAGGCTTGACTTTCCCCATGAATTGACTTGGCTTTGTAACCATCAAAATAATATCTATTAGCATTTAATTTACACCAACAATTAGTGTTTTATAGATAGCTATGTGTCACATAGGTGTCATACTTCACATGTACTCAACACTTGGCACTTTTTATTATGAATATTGGGTTATCTGAGTGGATTGTGTGATACTCTACCAAGTATCACCTTCTAATTAGATGACTCTTCCTTTTGATGTTGTATGGAATATACCCCTTTTATTTTGGGCTAACATGGATTTAGGACCTCTACTAACTTTCCAAGTGTCAATCTCTCATTACCTCATACTATCATATGGCTTTGTTAGATGAAACCTTCAATAGACCTAACTACCACAACACTTTTCCATTTGTCATATTTTTATTGGATCACTCTTCATTGGGTTTTGTATTTTTATTTGATAGAATTATTACCATGAGTTAAGGGGTCCACATGTCATCATCCCATTAGTTCCAACATGGCATCCAACTATCTAAGTTTTAAGTGACTATTTTTTAGGTGTCATATTTTCATACAATCATAGTATTTTTGAAATTGAACTTTGCACCTTAGTTGTAAGGGTGAGAAAGGCATGACATTCTACCAAGTGGAATGATGTGATTGGATTTCTCTATCATGGGAATCATGAAATAAATTGGGGTCCCTAAAGGTCATGACTAGGTGCCACATGGCATACTCTAATTGGGACATTGGGTCATGAGACTTGAGAAAATAGTAGGATCCTTGGAACACTATGACTAGGTGCCAAATGGCATGTTACAATTAGATCACTAGGTTACAAACCTTTTTGTAACTTATCTTTGAAATTGAATGTTGTGACTGAGTGCCAAGTGGCATACCCTAATTGGGTCATTAGGTCATGACTATTTTAAAAGGAAAATATGTATGCAACTAAGTCCCAAACTTTATATGATTGGATGACTAATGCATGTAATATTATCATGTGTCAATTGAGATTGAGATGGCATCAACTTCTTGCATAAATGAAATAATGTGAAAGTTATCAAATTATGTAATAAAATAAAAGGGGCAAGTCTAAATTTGTAAACTCCAAGTACAGAATCTAACTTGGACCCTAATCTAAAACATAAAATCAAGTTACGTCATTGTATCAAATTAGGATTTTCAACATAGCCAAAGTAATACCATGATTCAAAAACCTCAATTAAAAAATTTTGATCGAGTCTTAGGGATCATTCCTTGGAGTTTTGAACTATAAACCCTTGTAAGATCACTTTTTAAACAAATTAAATCATTAGAAAACCAATGAATTAGACATTCATAAAACATTTTAGAAGTCACCCATTAATATTTGTCATGGATCAACATTACTTTTGAAGTTTTTAAGTCATATAAAGGGTTTTTTAATCATGTAGATTCAATGGTAAGGTATATCCTAGGGTGAATGACCAAAATTTCACAGGGTCCTCATTTTTTAGGAAAATGGGGCATGTTAATCTCAACAAATGGTGAGCTTTATGGGAAACATAGTAATTTGTTAGAATTCAAATATTCTAGTTTTAAAATGTAATCATTAAGTAATCATCTTTTGGCATATGTAAAAAATATTATAATTAGTTCTTTAGAACTAAAAAAATCACTTGAAGGATTAAAGACTAAAAACTTGAATGTTTTAGTATTTTTTATGATTTTTCAATGTGATCTAATTAGCTAATAAAAATAAATTATAAGCAGGGATTTTAATATTACCTAGAGATATGGATGGTTGGTTGTGCACCGTTGATTATGACTTGTGGGAAATCCTCTTTTGTTGGGGAGGAATGACCGACAAATCACACTAACTCAAAAAAAATGGATTAATAGGAAGATGAGTGGGTTTCCTGGTTATAAACCAGTCCTGAGAAGAAGCATGCTTTCTCAGATGAATGTTAGCCCACTATTTTTAATTAAGAAAGATAATAAAGATAAAGATTACAAGATATAAATTATGTAAAAGATAATTTGATAAAAATAAATTATTGTGGATTATTCAAGATAATATATAAAATATACAAGATAATAGATGTAGGTATAAACAACACCAAAATATAATTTAATAAAGATTAGATAAATATAGACTATCTATGATTAAAATATAAGATAAATGGATTATTCATGGACAAGATGTATAAATGCTTTGCTAATTTTTATTAATGGATATCAATATATTAGGAGAGATATTTAGAAAATAGAATTCAAATTATGTAGGCTTTAAAGATTGAGAATATTATGAAAATAGATTGAAAGAATGTTTTGAAAATTTAGCAAGGATTGATGATGATCCTATAAGATCGATGTCGATTCAGATGGATCAACATCGATTCTATGTAAAATGCCAAACTTTAAAAATAGACTATAATAAAGACTTGTATTATTAATAAAATAATTAAAACTGAATGTAAAATAATGATAGATAGATGTAAAAAACTATAGATTTGAAATATGAATGAATTGAAGTGTAATACTTAACTTGAAACAATCTTGGCATGATGTTGATATTATACATTCTTTTGTCTATATTTGGGCAACAATTCACTAGCAAGGGGTCTAAAAATAAACTATGAGTCTCTTAGAGAAATTTTGTCAGTGTTTTAGGGTCTAAAATTGCCATCTTGAGCCATGAAGTCTCACTGTGTATATATAGATCGACATCAATCTGGGAGAATTGATGTTGATCATGGAGGATTGACATTGATCATAGAGGATTGACATCGATTGTGGAGGATTGATTTTGATCAACCCAATTTGGTCAAAAGTTAGCTTAGGTTGTTTTGAACCATGTGCTAAATTAAGTGAATGTAACACTAAGTTGTTTGCATGGGTTTTTAATGAGAGTAAGTTGTTGGAAGGGTTGTTGGGAGGTTGGATGGGTTTTTTTTCTTATTTGTTTAAAGGATTTTTGGTTATTTAAAATATTTTGGGTGGTTTGGGATGGTAAATAGTAATTAATAAGATTAATTACCATGGGTAAATAGAGGGTATATACATAAAATAAACATTTAGTTATGGATATTTAATTGTTTATACTTTATGTTATATTTTATGTATATACTTTTAGGATGTTTGAGAGTGGTTTTAGAGCTCTAATAGTTAAGATGCAAACTATAAATTTTTGGAGGTTTCTACCACATTTCAAACTTAGCCTATTTTAGGAGTTTAGGATTTTATACTCGGCTTATTTTAGGTTTTTAGGCTATGGTGCCATTTTCTAGAATCTAAATTTAATTATTAAAGTGATAGCCTAAAATATGGCATAATAGGGCAAGGGTGCTAAATTTTGGTGTCTACACCATTCATATTATGTGTGTGTTTTGAATTGATTGACCAATATGCCTTTGGTTTTTAGAATCATTGGCTTTAAACTTTATGGATTTGAACATAGCTTCTAGGAAAATATTTTTAGATATATATAGTTATGCTCATCTTTAAATGGGATGGCTTAGGCATTGCTCTGCTGCTAGATAGACATTCATAGCCCCGATAGGGATACCTTTAGCTCCATTTTAGGCTTTATTCCACTACCATCCAGGAATCTATATCCTTGATGGATATTACTTGAATCATCCTTAATGTAATTCAACTTATAGTGTCAAGTCTATTTTAACATGATACACGCATTTTTTATAAACCCTTGGAGGTTGGGAACTAGTTTGTTAGCCATGTTTTAAGGAATTTTAGAACTTCTACTCAAGAATCATTCACTTTTAGGGACTGAGTTATACCTAAGAAATATTATGCTATGAGATTAAGTGCTAGTATGTATAGACATTTAGAATTTTAAGACCTTCATCCAACCAAATACATGTTTGTTAAAAATGGATTACAATTTGAACACCTATTCCATGAAATGACAATTTTAAAATTAAATTATTCCATATTTTCTAAATCAACACATATTACAGTCTCTTACTTCGGACAACCATCTATTAGGATGTACATAGGCTCAAACACCTCAATTCTTCAAATTTTAAAACTTGGGACAAATGCAAGAGAAAATTGGGACCTTGATCGGAGGGCTTATTTATAAGCTACAACACACAACAAATACTCTAAGGAAAGAAAAGAACTGAAAGAAAACACACAACAAGAAAGCAAATAAAAAAGGAAAATAATCTAATCTAACCTAATACTACACAAAACCAACTCATACTCCTTTTGTGGGGATGCAAGGGGTAGCCAAGAAGTAGTGCTTTAAGTACTATCTATTCATTGACAGAGCTAAGTCATTTCCTTGTAAGTCTTTTAGCTTGATGCATTATCACCTAGTATCTCTACAATTTGATATGTACTAATACAAACACACATGAATTTGTTATGCTGGCATTTTTTCTCATGGGTTTTATCCCATAGTAAGACCAAGTCTAAAATTTAGAATGTTTTGATTTTTACCCTTTTGTCAAACCACCTTTTGACTATGTCCTAATGTTTTCTAAAATTCTTAAGGGATTCATTTCTAACATCTTTCATCTAAATGATATTCAATATTCTTGATAGAATTATTTCATCATCATCTATGTATTCATCCATAAACTAATAATTAGGAAGTTGCAATGTAATGGGAAATATTGGTTACTACTCATACACTAATAAAAATGGAGATGAATTCGAGGCTTACTTATATCTTGTCTAATATGCCCAGAGAGAATATTTCAATAATGACTACCACTCCCTTGGTTTTTTATCTGCTAACTTCTTTATTAATTTATCAAGTTATTGTTTATCTATTCTACAACACTATTTCATTACGGATAGTGATTCCTAGAAAAATTGATAATAATCTTCTTGTCATGATCCCATTTTGTGAATTATATGGATTGAAAATTCAAACCATTATCTCATATTAGATACAAAAGAGTCTCAAATCTGGTTATGATGTTCTCCTCTATGAATTTGATGACATCAATTACCCTACAAATCCTAATAGAAATTACTTTAGTCTACCTAGTGCAATATTTAATGGCTATCAGCAAAAATTTATGGCCCACCAAAGAGTTAGGATTGATGAATCCAATGAATTCCAATCCCCATTATGCAAATGGCTTAGTTTTGATCACTAGTTATAAAGGCATGGCTACCCTTAATTATTTTCTTTAAAATACTTCACATTTATGACATGCTCAGACATGAGCATGTGCATATTTGAATATGATAGCTAGTAATAGCATGTTATAAGTATTTTTTGGGTAGTGGTTCTACCTAAAGGATGTTCACTTCTTAATTTCTCATAGAAATTATTTATTGTGTTTATAGCTTCCTTCCTAGAGATGCATCTCAAATAGATTCCTTCATAGTTATTTTTATGGAGCACTCCTCTTTTGATCATGAAGTGAGAAATTTTGAGCTTGAGTTCTCTTGTTTTCCCTCATTTCAATTTTATGTGGAAAGTGACATTCAACAGGTAATAGACAACATCCTTATACCATTCCTCACTTGAGACCTAGGTTTTTTTTTACCTGTGAAACATTAATCCAAGGATTAGTCTTGGTAATTAACTAAATTAAAGCATGGACCCATACCATCTTGGTCAACTTGATCTCTATGTCATATTATTTGATCTTAGTCATCCATTTTCCTCATCTTTCCCCTAACTCATTCTGGTTAAGCATAAGATTAACAATAGGGTCAAGTACAATGACATGAGTCTTGTTTTCAAGGATGTAATGCTTGAACTTATTTATGGCCTTCACCAAGGCATATGCTTGATTTTATAAGAGTGTGTACCTTAGTTTAGCATCCTTTATGTTCATACTCATGAAGGTAACTGTATGTTATTTGTCATATACTTTCTATGTTAAGATACTAGTAATCATGTGGTCAGAAGCAAAAGAATAAAGTTAGAAATCTTTACCAAAATTAAATTTAGGATTATTAGCATGGGTGCATATACTATGGATTATTTAATGTCTTATAAATATTTATTATCCTTATATGTATAATCAATCTTTGTATCCTTTTCAACATGGTATTCAAAGGTCTAATAATTTTAGTGAAACTTGAAATAAATTTATGTACAAAGTTATTTTTTCTAAAAATGATTTTAATCCTTTTTATTATTGGGAAAATAAAACATAAAGATAACATTAATTTGGTCAAGGTCAATATCCATACCATCCTTCATGATTATGTTCCCCAAAAACTTACCTTTAATTACACAAAATATACTCTTCTTAAGGTTTAATGAGATACCAAAAGTCCTACATTTCTCCATAACTTGTTGTAGGTACATCATGTGATCTTTCTTATTTTTATAGAAAATAGTTTAGTTATTCATGTAAATAATAATTCACTTAATGATTAGTCCCTAGAATGTATGATCCATAGCACATTGAAAGGCATCATCTTGTATGTGAACATTCCCCAATTGATCATGAAGGTAGTCTTCATTATGTCTTTTTTGTTGACCAAAACCTAGTTGTAACTAGAGAACCCATCTAAAAAGGACATCATTTGAGAGATTATAACCATTTGAATTACCTTATCCAAATACTGAAATTTTTAATTAACCTTTTTTGAGGATATAATGATATTTCAAAAGTCTTCTAAGAGTCTAATTTAACCATTTTTATACTTGATTGGGACTAAGTTAGCCACCCATGTGGAGTATTTGATCAAGAAGACTATCCTTTCATCTATTAATCTATTTACTTCCTTATAGATGAGAGGCTCTATAATGGGGTTTATGGATCTTTGCCTTCATCAGAAAGGTTTACATGTTTCCTTTAAGTTATCACATGAGTGATGACCCAAGTGTCAAAGACTTTGATATCTTCATAATACCACACAAGCACATCATTGAATTTGGAAAATATATTAGTGGATTTATCCACTCCTTACTTTATATATATATGCCTGATATTGATATCCTTTGGATTGCTTAATGAACCTAGATTAATTTGCTTGTAATCTTTGTCATTTACTTTGGGCACTATTGACCATTTTGACCACAATTCAAAATAGGTCAACCCCATATAGTCAAAAATTTATATATGGGTCTAATATAATGTCATAGGGTGTGTCATAGTTAATTATATGTGATTTTGTCATTTTATACTCAGTCATGGTCTAATTAATCTTTATGTCATTTTAAGTCACTTAGAGATCATAAATGAGTATTAAATGTAAGTGATGCAGTTTTTAAGGTGTATATGTGTTTATAACTTCCTTCCAATGTCTTAGGTGTTATTCCTTATTATAAATGTCATATTATAACTAATAACTTGTAGGTTATAATCGAAAACCAAGAAAATAACTACAAAATAAAGAGTTTTAAGAGGTGTATGTCCTATGAGAGAGAGTGGCATGTGGAAAAAGGTTTTGGGATGGATATTAAAATTAACCAAACTCATTTATATGATTTATATGCTTTGGAAGTTATAAAAATGATCTAAAACCATTCTAATCCTTCATAGCACTTCTAGACATGTAGAACCAGTCAACAAGTTTTTGGTTGGTATGACCTATAGGAAGACTTACACATCAAATTCCTTTGGGCATGATAGTACACTTATTTATATTCAATTTTATGCTTAATTTTAGGTATTATTTAATATTTTAATGAATCATCATTTATAAGTTGACTATGTTTTTTTTGCTTGTTAAACCCCATACCCTATAGGTTTCTTTCTTGTATGGGCAAGTTATTATAATCAAGATAATGGAATTGACTCCAAGGGACATAGATATATTTAAATAATTTTCCCTATTATTGTTTTCATGTTTCAAAGTGTTTTTATAGGCAAATCATCTTAATTTGTAGGTAAAGACACCTTTCAATGTTGCAGGTAGGCTTTCACAACTTTCAGTGTTTTCATGTCTTCGTAGTGGCCTCAGAGGATGGTATTGAATAATGATATCACTAATCATAAATTATATAAAACCCTTCAAGTGAATTTAATATACTTTCAAACCATATATACCCTTGTATAAGATGGACTATGTAACGGTGTTATGTGATTGAATTCATAATTGCATCAAGTAAGACTTTCATAAGGCTTAGGTACGAGTTGAATGTAGGGATAAAAAGTGTCATAATCTTATAATCTTAAATCAAATAACAATGACACATAGCTTATCTCCTAAATTCAATAGGTCAAAGTCTCCCAAATTAGGATTTATGGTGCTTATTCTTACATACAAATTTTGTTTGATAATCCACATTGAAGATTAGGGTCAATAAGTCAAAAATATCAATGACACACATTTAATAATGCAGATGGATATGTAATATAAATCCTAAATTCAATAGGTCAACATATCCTAAGATTGAATTTGATGGTGATGTGTGGCATAAGAGTGTTAACTAGATGGAGACTGATAGTAGGGTACATAGAAGGCATGTGGGGCTACCAAGTGTCATAATCTTAGAAGACCAGATCAAAGATCAATGACTAACATTAAAATTCAAGGCTAGGAGACTCTCGAGGATATCGATGAAGTGAATTTTATCAATTTTTATGGGACATGATATGAATACATGTGTTTAAACTAACAATAGTCATATTTTAAAATTAAATAAACAGTGTGAAAAGGAGATGCCACATAGATAGATAGTTCAAGTCAAAAGATTTCATAGACCCAAGCATGTAAATATATAAACATGAGATCAAAATATGATTTGGGTTACCAAAGCAAACACTTAAATTTTTTTTCCACTATTAAAGCTTAGTCAATACCACCTCATAAATCCTATAATCCTAGGAAACCACATGTAATAAGTTCAACACAGTCATAAAGGGTTCATGACGAACATCAATCCTAAAATGATAGGGATCTCTTTATACTAGTCTATGTAAATGACCTTATCAAGCTAACAATGGATGCCTCCTTTTCAGTGAAATGATGAGATTTGTCTCGATTCAGTGGTGGGGCATTCTAAAAGGGCCATATGATCAAGATAGTTTTATGATCAAGCAAAATGAGGTATGTGCCATATTTCATGAGTTTCATGCCTTGGAGAGACATTTTTACTATCAAACCCTATATGATCCATCTTTCACTTCATTATCCTACATGCATAACTCATTTTCTTATCATGAAACATGTTCTTATGACTCTTTGACTTCTCTCTTCTTACTTCTCTCTCAAATTCTATAAGTAACATCCATTTTGGGTATTGTAAACTAATACTACACCATGTATGGTAAAGCCCTGCTAGAATGACATTGTATTTTGCCTTTTAACAATCAATATAAGTCTATTTTTGAGTTCATGAATAATTTTCTAAGTTTTCAAAGTGATGTATGGTGGAGTTAGTGAGAATTCTCTATCCTTCCTTTATCCTCTCATGTTTATGCAAGAGTTCCTATTCTAATAGGTCATATATATTGTATTCAAGTGTGTTAGGCTAATTTAAAGTGTTTAATTTTTCTTAGAGTGTTAAACATACACTTTGGCTGATTTACCTTATGTTGCTTCATGCATCTCACCTCTATATTGAAACATTGATGTTAGAACCTTCTAGAATTTTGATTCTAGTTTGTATGCCTTATTCCATTATGATAGAGTATGATAGTCTTATGGAAAACATATAGGTGTATCACCCCCTTAGAATAGGTCCATTTCATGCAATTTTATCATTCTTTTCTCAAAATATAGAACTATTTTAGGTTATAATAATTTTAAGATATATTCAAGGATCTAGCCCCTTAAATCTAAAGGCTCACTTCCACCATAGGTATACCCACATACTTATAACTATTCCCATGTTGCCTAAATCTGGAAGAGGCTTGAACACCCTCTTCTAGGGTGTGATATTTGGTGACAACATTTCTATCATACCCAATGGGACCAATGTCTTCAAGACAACTTTTCAAGGTAAATGCTAGTCTTAACAACATTAGCTATAAATTGGTGTGCTACTCAGCATTTGGTGACTCCATAAAGGTAAAATATGGTTCAATGCTAGTTTTTTGTCATATACTTTTTCTCATGCTTCATGTTTCTTACTAGGCCATCATCTATTATATTATTTGATCCTATCAATCCACCTATTTAGCCTGAACTTCCTCTTAAAGTTTAATAGCCTCATCATAATCTACCCTTTGAGGACCAAAAGGATTTTTCTAGCTGAGGAAGTGAAGAAGTGTAATAAATTGAAGATCTTAAAGAAAACATGGATAGTCTACATGCCTTCCCTACCTTCAATACTAAAAATCTAATTCATATTCAAGCATATGATGTCATTCCCCCTAATGCCATGAAATGTGTGTCTACATTTAATGGTGAGATTCACGTTACACCTAGTGAACACATTAGGTATATCTCTAACTTTTGTAGCTTCTACAATGTCACTCAAGAGAAAATTACTATTATAATATTTAATATTTCCCTAAGAGGGAAATCTCTTTATTGGCATAGGACTTTAGAAGGTGGATGCATCACATCATGGGATGAATTTGGAGTGTTGCTAACTTCAAGGTTTAAAAATTAAAGTGACCATGCCTCTCTCATACATCAGCTCAATGTGATAAAAAGAGGATCTAAAGAAAATGCATGACTTCAATGAGAGTTTTAAAAATACTTGGTATAGATTGCCTCATCCCATGAGGCCACCTAATATTTTTGTGTTGCCTACCTACTTGAGGGCCATTGGTACTAAAATTTCCATCATGCTTCAATCCATGGGTGTTTCCACTCTTCATGAAGCATATGAACTTGCCATCCAAGCTGAAAATGGTCTCATTCAAGATAGAAGGTTACCTCTTAATGTTTTTATGCCTCCATTATTTCATACATCTACCAATACTCCAATTGTGGCCCAATTTTTCAATGCTAATACCAATTCTAGAGCTATTCCCAAGAAGGAAGATAATGTCAAGGATAAATATGCATAAATTCAAATGTTAAGAGCTCAAATTAGGCAAGCTAACATGAAATAAGGTACTCATCAAAATATTTATCCTTACCAAAAACAATATGGTCAAAAATATGGAAGAGAAAGAGGTCAATGGCACCCTAACTATATTAGGCCTACCAATGTGTATAATACTAATTCTACCACTCATGTAAGGGAGATGGAATTGGTGTATAGAAACTTGGTGCAAGGAAAACATTGGAAATAAGGCCAATTTATTTATTCAAATGAGATTGGAGATAAATATCTTGTTACTCAAGGAGGATTCACTCCTCTTATATTGACTAAAGATGAAGTTATGATGTAAATAAATGAAGGTGGATGGCCTCACGGAGATATATTCACCAACTTCCTAGTTTAGGATACTTTTGTTCAAAATCAAGGAAATTTTGTTGTAGATAAAAATAGATCAAAGATAAATTATTTAGGATGTGATAATAATTTTCTTACAAGTTCATATAATCCTCCTATAAACCAATAAAGCATGACAGTTCCAAACAATCATGCACATCCTCAAAATTAGAATGTTGGAAGGACTATTCAAAACAATTCAAATACTCAAGTTCCAAGAACTTATTTGGTTCCAAGGGTCCCAAAAAATGTAGGTATGTTTGATCTAAATATTAGAGAGTCATTAAATAATAACAAGACATCCATTTCTCTTTGGGATGTCCTCCATATGTCTATCCAAAAAGAACTTCTACAAAAATAACTATCTATTATCCCTACTAGTCTTTCACCTTCAAATAAAATTCATAGAAATGTTGATCTCAAACATTCCCCAAATACCATTGTTGAACCATCTACTAAATTTGAGAAACTTCCACCATTCTACCTCACTCTCATTGTGGGTGACAAGTTGGTACATAATTACATAGTTGATAGTGAAGCTTCCAATTCAGTCATGCCCAAGGTTGTAGCTAATAAGTTGGGTCTAAACTATGATAGTCATAGCAAAGTAATTTTAAAATTATATGTTACACCTTCTAATATAATAGGACTAATAAAAAACCTGAAGGTTTTCTTGTATGATTGTCCTAGTTTTCCTATCCTTCAAGACATAGTTGTTGTTGACCCCCCATCTCACTTCACAATCTCCCTTTCAAGAGACTTTAAATCTAAGATAGGTGTATATCTCATATATGATTGGTCCTTATTGGACTTTAGGACAATTTATGAGACCAAGGTGACCATTACAAAATATCCTCTTGCAAGGTTTCATATTAAGCCCTACATTGAAACAAGTTCTAATTTGAATTGTGTTATCCATGAGCAAAAGGATTATATTATAGATGATGGTATTTCCTCCAAGATTTAAGTAATTTATAATTTATTTATTGATGAATAAGTTAATAAAACTTATTATCATGATCCTTATTATTTTATGGATTAAACTGATATAGGAGTGTATTGTATACATGAACAAGGAATACCAATAACTCTACTGACCAATGAAGGAGGTGAGGATGATAAGATATGGAAAATGTTTTTTGATGGTTTAAGAATTAAAATTAGTGTAGGATTTAGTGTCATTTTGGTATCCCCATGCAAAAAAAAAATATATATTATGCTTCATATATCTTCCATTTTATTTTCACTTTTAATGTGGCTAAGTGTGAAGGTTTGATTCATGGCCTTCAATGGGCAAGGAAAAGAGGAAT
Source organism: Torreya grandis (assembly GCA_037957365.1). NCBI lineage: Eukaryota > Viridiplantae > Streptophyta > Pinopsida > Cupressales > Taxaceae > Torreya > Torreya grandis. The sequence goes on from JARHVA010007877.1 coordinate 280,439, forward strand.
CAAGAACTTACAAGTATATGGAGATAGTGAATTGGTTGTGCATCAAGATAAAAATTTGGTTAATTTAAATAACCATTTATAAATTCATATAATAATAAGTTATGGGATTTAATTCAAGACTTTATTGCATTCAACATCTAATCAATTCTAAGTGAACAAAAAAATCATGCTGATAGACTAGCTGCCATAAGAGCTTAATTTGATACACCAACTACCATAAAAGAGGATGGAAAGAAATGTAATGTTAATTTAATTGTTATACATTCCATAATATATAATTATGTGTCTTGGTAAGTTTTCTATAGTGAAAAACACATTTCATACTTCTTTCAAAATGAAGTTGAGTTTTCCTCAAGAAATCAAGAGACTCCAAGAATAATTTGATGATCTGATTGTGTAACTAAGAAAAAACAAGATACCTAAGGGCTTGGTGATATTATAAATTATCTTAAATTAATATGATAAAAATAATAAATAAAAGGTGAGTATGTATATAAAATAGGATAACTATGAAAGATTCTTGATTTTCAAAGACAAACTTCTCAAACTAGGCAAGGTATGTTCTACATTAGAGAAGCAAACATTCATTGATTTGTGTAGATATTTTTATGAAATATTTTCTTGAGAGTATAAGGACATAAAATTATGTGATCATAGCCTATAATACCATGCCATTTAATTGGAACCTGGATTTAAACTAGTTAGGAAAAAACAAGGGCCCATCAACCCCAAGGTTGAACAACTCAAGAGGATAGAGCTTACCAAACTTCTTAAATCTGAAATTATCTTTCCTATAAAACATTCAACATGGGTGGATAAAATTTTACCTATTATAAATAAGAATGCAGAGATAAGACTTTGTGTGGAATTCAGATATCTTAATATAATATCACTCAAAGATCACTATCCTTTACACTTAATGGAGAATATTTTTTAAATAATTTCAGATTCTCAAAAAATTACTCATCTTGATGGATATTTAGGTTATAATAAGATTCTAGTGAATGAGGATGATCATTTTAAGATAAAATTCACCACAGAATGGGGAAATTTTTCTTATAAGAAGATGCCCTTTGTTTTTTCAAATGCTAGTTCCACGTTTTAAAGAGAAATGGACATGGCCTTTAAAGGTTTGATTAATGAGATGTTGTTGGTTTATCTAGATGATATAATAGTGTTTTATAAATATGCTAATGATTTTATGTCACACTTGAGGCAAGTTTTTTAAATATGTAGGTAGTATGGATTATCTCTTAATTTGAAAGAATACATTTTTTGTCCATGAAGGTAAGCTCTAAGGACATATTTTTTCTAAAGATGGTTTGAAAATTGATCCTAAAAGGATAAAAGTTATTCTAGGCCTATCATTTCCCTTGCATAAGAAAAGTCTCCAAAGTTTCTTAGGTAAGATAAATTTTGTAAGGAGATTCATACTTGGTTTTTCATCTTTGGTGAAACCTATCATAGACATGCTCAAGAAAAACCAAGTATATTCTTGGACTGAAGAAGGTAAGAGAAGTTTTGAAGCCATTAAGAAAGCAATTGCACAATATCCAACTCTTATGAACCCTAATGTTGTGAAATAATTAATGATGTATTTATTTTCTAACCTTGATATTGTCTCAATAATGCTAATGCAAAAGAATGATGAAGGTATGGAGAAACCAATTGCATTTTTTAGTCAAGGTTTGGAAGATTATGAATTCAAGTACACCTTTATGGAGAAACAATTCCTTGATGTTGTAGTAAGAATAAATAAGTTTAGGAATATGGTTTCAAACAATAGGATTAATGTTATGATTTCTCCTCATAGTACCAAAGATTTTATTTTAAGTAAATACCTTAGTGAAAAGAGGGTAGGGTTGATTACTAAGGTAATAGAATATGATGTTTTTATAAAATTGAAAAAGGTGATAAGGGGTAAAGTACTTTGTGAGCATCCAGCTTCATATCTCTATGATTCAAAGGAAGATTCTCTAGTCAATCATGATTACTCCAAACCATTTGGTATGTTGCCTCTACAAAGTTAGACATAAGATGTTATCATATTTATTCAAAATGGTGAGTATCCTAATGGTATTAATAGATAACAAAAGAGATATTTTAGATTTAAATCTATTACCTTTTATCTTGTAGATGGTGTGATTTTTAGAATAGACACTAATGGTGTGTTATTCAGATGCATTGATAATGATCAGTTTGGAGTGTTGCTTGATAAGTTTCATGATGGGATAGCAGGAGGTCATTTCTCTCTAAGAACCATAGTTTCCAAGATTATGAGGGAAATAGATTATTGTCCTAGCCTCTTCAATTACTATTATGTCTAGGTGAGGTGTGTAAAATGTACTTTCTTTGTAAGAAAATAGAAGTTTCTAGCCCTTCCTTTGAAGCATATCCAAGTAGATCAACCTTTCAAGTAATGGGGTATTGATTTCATTGGCATGATAAATCCTCCATCAAGTGCTATCCACAAATGGATACTCATAGTAATTTAATTCTTTACAAGGTGGGTTGAAGTGGTGGCATTGAAAGAAGCTAAAGATAATGTTATCTTGCAATTCTATGAGAGTATCATAACAAGGTTTGCTACCCCTTCTACCATTATTTTAGATAATGTAATTACTTTTATGTGTGTTAAGATGGCTAGTTGGGAAAAAATTAATGGAATATACTTGAGCATGTAATCCAATTAATACCCTCAAGGTAATGGTTAGTTGAGTCTACTAACAAGAATTTTAATAAAATCGTGAAGAATACTTTGGAAGATAATCAAAGTTCTTGGTACACCAAATTAAAGACATCCCTATGGCATAATAAAATAACTCACAAGAGATAAATAGGGAATTATCCTTTTGTTCTTGTCTATGGAAGGGAGGCTAGGTTGTCTATATCACAAGAGCTACCTACCTTAGAGTTGGCACATTAATTAGAGTTGTTTGAGAACACTCCAATGGAGTTAAGGTTAGCATAATTAATGGAGTTGAAAGAGACTAGAGATAAAGCTCATCAAACTATGGAACATAACCAAATATTAATGAAGAGGTATTTTGAAAAGAAGTCAATTTCAAAAATATTTAAATAAGGTGACATAGTGTTGAAATGAGATGAAGATAGAGCAAAACCAGGGAGACATACAAAATTTGACACTTTATGAAGTGGACCATATGTAATCATCAAGTGAAAACAAATAAAATATTTCCCATTAGAAAGGATGAATGGATAGAAGATGCATATCCATATGAATTGGATACATTTGAAACCTTTTTATTGAGTAATTAAAGGTTAGTCTTGTAAATATTAGGTTAGGTGTGACTTTTCTTTCAGTTTTGTTGTGTTCCCTCAGTGCTCTAGTTGAACACATGTGTTTCTTTTGAGTATCTTCCCATTGTGTTTTGTGTGTTCTTAAAGGAATTTTTTGTGTCAAATCTGGTGTATATGTGACTCCATGGCCCAATGGATAATATTAGGCTACTAGTCATGGTATAGCAAATATATTACCCTTGGGAAATCACCAAGAATGTTGACCATTTTAACCACAAGTCAAAATGAGTCAACACCCTATAGTAAAAAAATTATATATGGGTCTAATATAATTTTATATAGTGTGTCATAGTTAATTAGATGTGATTTAATGTCGTTTTAGCCTTGGTTATACTCTAACTAGTCCTTATGTCATTTTGAATCACTTAAAGATCATAAATGAGCACTAAATGTAAGTGGTGTGGTTTTCAAGGTTTCCATGTGTTCCTAAATTCCTTACAACATAAAATGTGTAATTACCTATTATATATTCCACAATATTACTAAAAACGTGTAGCTTATAACTAAAAACCATGAAAATAGCTACAAAACAAGGAGTTTTAGGAGGTGTACAGTTTATGAGAGAGAATGGCACATGGGATAATATTGTGGGATGGATATTAAACTTATTGAGATTAATATAAATTCTTTAAATTCTTGTAAATTTTTAAAAATGGTCCAAAATCATTTTATTCCTTCATTACCCTTTTAAACATATAAAACCAGTCAACAGGTTTTTGGTTGGTAAAACCAGTAGAAAGAATACCAAGTTAAATTACTTTTGAGGGTGATATTAAACTTATTAAGATTAAATTTAATTCTTTTGTTTCATTTATTGGTCATTTTCACTTTATGAATCATCTTTTACAAGTTGACTATGCTTTTCTGCTTGTTAAACCCCATACCCTATAGGTTTCTTTCTTATATAGGCAAGTTTGTATAATTTAGCTAATGTAATTGACTCCAAAGGACATGAAAATATCTTCCTAATGTTACCCATGATTTATTTTATGTTTTAAATTTTTTTTATATTTAGATAATCTCAATTTGTAGGTCAATACACTTTTTTGTGTTATAAATAGGCTTCCACCACTTTTAGTGTTTTCATTTCTTGGTAGTGGCCTTAGAGGATGGTATTGATTGATGATATAAATAATCATAAATTATATAAAACCATTTAAATTAATTTAATATACTTTAAAACCTTGTATACCCTTGTATAAGATGGATTGTGTAACTACATTTGATAATTGAATTCATAATTGCATTGAGTTATAGACTTCCATAAGGCTTAGGTATGAATTGAATATGGGTATGCCAAGTGTCACAATCTCAAAATCCTAGATCAAATATCATATATAACATGGATGATATCCCAAATTCAATAATTTAAAGTCCCCCAGATCAATATTGGTGATGTGTATTCTTACGTACAAATTTTGGTCAATGATTTGCATTGAAGATTAGGGTCAATAAGTTAAGAAAGATAAATGGTGCACATTCAACCATACAAATGGAAATATAACAGAAATAATAAAGTCAATAGGTCAAAGGATCTTGAGATTGAATGTGATGGTGCCACATGGCATAAGAGCATCAATTAAATGGAGACTGATAGAAAGGTACACAAAGGGCATGTAGGGCTACCAAGTGTCATAATCTTGGAAGCCCAGATCAAAGATCAATGACAAACATTGAAATTTAAGGATAGGAGACTCCCAAGGAGATCAATAGAGAGAATTTTATCAATTTTAAAGGGACATGAGATGAAGACACATGTTTGAAGTGACAATGGTCATATTTTAAAATTAAATAAATTGCATGGCAAAGAGATGCCACATAAACAAATAGGTCAAGTAGAAAGATTTTGTGGACCCAAGCATGAAAATGTATAAACATGAGATCAAAATACAATTTGGGTTACTAAAAAAAATACTTCAAATTTTTTTTCCATTATTAAAGCTCAGTTAAGACCACCTCATAAATCTTGCAATATTACGAAATCACATGCAATAGGTTCAACATAGTCATGGAGGTTTCATGATGAACATCAATCCTAGAATGATAGGGATCTCTTTATATTGGTTTATATAAATGACCTCATTATGAATATAATGGATGCCTCCTTCTCAATACAATCATGATATCTATCCCCATTTAGTGGTAGGGTGTTCCAAAATGGCTGAATGATGAAGATAGTTTTCTTAGCAAATAAAAGTAATTATATACCACATTTCATGAGTTTCATGTATTGAAGGGATAGTTCACCTATCATACCTTGCATGGTCCTATCTCCCACTTCATTCTCTTACATGTATAACTCATCTTCTTGTCATGACACATGTTATTATGACTCTTAGACTTCTCTCTTCTCACTTCTCTATCAAATTAAACAAGTAGAAACATTTTTAGTTATTATAAACTAATACCACACCATGTATGGCAAAGCCCTACTAGAATGACATTGTATTTTTCCTTTGAAAAATCAATATAAGTCTAGTTTTGAGTTTATGTACAATTGTCTAAGTGTGCAAAGTGATGTATGGTGGAGTTAGTGAGAATTCTCTATCCTTCCTTCCTTTATCCTCTCATGTTTATGCAAGAGTTCCTATTTTAAAAGGTCATATAGAGTGTAGTCAAGTGTGTTAGGATCTTTTCAAGTGTTCAATTTTTCTTAGAGTGTGAAATTTTCCCTCTATTTCATTTACCTTATGTTCCTTCATGAATCTTGCCTCTATATTGAAAAATTTATGTTATAACCTTCTAGAACTTACAAGTTAGTTTGTATGCCTTGTTACATTGTGATGGAGTATGATATTCTTATGGAAAAAATCTTGGTGTATCACACCCTTATAATAGGTCCATTTCATGCAAGTTTTTCTTTCTTTTCTCACAAGCAATCACTATTTTAGGTGATAATAATTTCAAGATATATTCAAGGAGATATCCCCTTAAATATAGAGGCTCACTTATACTATATGTACACCCACATACCCAGAAGTCTTCACATGTTTCCCAAATTTGTAAGAGGATTAAACACCCTCTTATAGGGTGAAAGATTTGGTGACAACAAGCACCTTATAATCACTTTCATTATTATCTTGGTTGAATATCCTTTCTATATAGATCACACCCTTATGAATTTTATTCTTCTTTAGTTGGACTACACCATCTTCATCAATTTTGACCTCCTTTATAGACTTGTCATCTTGCTCATCAACTATGTGTGATTCAAAAACTCCAAAACTAGTCATGAATTTGATGATTTACTTATCATCATCAAATACCTATAAATTATTTATTTTGTATTAGATATAAAGGAATGATATCATTTTTCCTATAAACTTATATAATTTGAGGGCCTTAGGAGGGACTAGATTTGCTTCTACTAAAGCTAACACATCTGCCAAATGATTTTGATCCCTAACTACAAAGGTGATGTTAAATTCTTCAAAACTTTAAATTAAATCCCATGCTCTAAATTTATATTAATTTAGATAAGAAATCTTGAATTGGTATTGACTATGTACCTACTTAATGACTAATTCTAAATCACCATGTATGAACAATTTCCTTACCTTATGTTTGATGACAAATTAAAGTCCTAAGATTAGCACCTCATACTATTAAAGATTATTAGTGCATGAAAATTGAAGTCTATAAGATTATAAGTATTTTTTACAAACTATATTTATTATTATGATACCTACCCCTGAGCCTTGCTTAGTTCTTGCACCATCAAAGTACATCATATAAAAACCTTCATCTTGGGTCATCAGGTTACTTTCATTCAAAACAACAATATCAAGAACATACACACCTAAGTTGGTAGATTGTAAGTTTAACTTTTCATTCTTGTCATTGTACTCTATTATCATGAACTTCATCCTTGGATCTCACTTGATCCAGATCTAATTAGTCACACCCCTCCAAGGTAGCCACATATGTGAGTAGTCCATGGACATATATTCATTCAAGGATTTTGTTTAGTCTCTACTCAATAACATCTTGTAGTCATATAAAATGCAAAAATTAGTAACTTCAGCATGGCTAATGACACCCAACCCTTATGTCCCTCTTACTTGCTCGCATGACCCTCATAGGCATCTTTTCACTAATTACCACTCAACTAAAGCCTTCTAGACTTAATCTCAACTGAGTTAGACCCCTCTTTCCATGATATATCCATCCTCCTAGGTCCCATCTACTTAGGATAATAGTGTTACACTAGGACTATAGTTTTGGTGCCACTCTTGTTCACTTTCAGCATTATTTTCCAAGTCCATTTTTGGCCTCAATGGTCAATTTATTCTAATTCCCCATCCTTGTCCTTATTGGCCTAACATGAGTACATTCAACCCATGACTAATAGATACCTATAAAATTCCATTCAAAGATAATTTTGAAATGGTTGGTAATTATCACTAAGCAAGCAAGAATACAAGTAAGACTACTCAAGCAATCTTCCTTATTCTCTACATATAGCCAGCCAACACATTTACAAGCTTATTCAAATCCTTACACCAGTCCCTTACCACCTCAAACACATCTATTTTAGCATTTTTCATATTCATACACACAATTGCATAAAGCACATCAAGTGGGAGAACTATATATGGCTTTATCTCTCTTTGAAGTATTAGTATGTAGGTAGTGTGCCCACACAAGGGGTGTGGATCCATGCCAAGTGAATCTTACATATAATAAACCCCCCTTATTTCTCAAAATTGGTCAAAGCACAATGAAACATGGGGTTTGAATAGAAAATATTATCTATAAGGATCTCTATAGACTTCTAGCTATAAAAACTTCATGGGTAGGGTGATACAGACCTGGCGAACAAAACCTAGAAAGCTCAGATCCTTAGGAAAACAATAATAGAGGTGGAAAACAGCACTGATGCCACTCTTATCTAGTTTTGGTTCTCTTATCCAATCATAAAATGAAGTTTATATCTTAGTTTGTGATAGTTTGCTAGTCTAGCATAGTGAATTACAGCCTCTGTCTCAATCGAATCAATTAGGTTCTAGCTAAATCTTGTTTTCTTGTCTTTATTACTATATTTAGAAAAGTTTAAATCACAATAAAATTTCATAAATTAGTAGCTTAATAATTTCATATTTATTTAATTATTTTACTACTCAGACACTTTAACTAAATAAAAAATAAGACTCCAATATTCCCAAAATTGTTAAATCATTTGGTGAACCTGACTTACTTCATTTGTGCATAAAAACCCTAGAAACCCTAGAGTCAATTTACTACTTATTTTTGCTATATTTTTTTGATTTTTTACTTGAATAAAAAAAATTATGAATTTGCATTAAATTTTAAAATTTTAGAGTAATTTTAAAAGAAGTTTTCTTTCAAACCTTACTTGTCGATACCAGGTCCCATTATTTTTCCAGTAATTTTCCAATAATTTCTAGATTTTTTACTAGTATATTAAAATCAAAAATTCATTTTAAATTTTAAAATTCAATAGACATTATCAGAAATATTTATTTTTCCAAACCTTATTTGCATATACTAGGTCCCTTTAAATCACAAATTTTCCAATAAAATTATGATTTTTTACTTGCATATATAACTCAGACATTCACTTTCAATTTTAAAATTTCATAGTAAATTATTCAAATAATTATCTTTCAAACCCTAGTTGCATATACTAAGTCCTCTTTATTTTTGAGATATCACCTTACGTTCTAAAATCATATTTCAAAAATGGATCTTATTTTTTACAAATTGTTTTTACATTTCTTACAAATAATAAGGAGACCATCATTAGTCCTATCATGTACATAAATGATGAAGTTCATCATATATTATTACAAAGTTTCATTCTTTGTATTTCATGTTTACTCTTTATAATCAATGATGGTATTATAACATTTATTGCTAAAAATGCACAATCTTTCAATATTCCTTTTTCATATTATCTCTCACTCATGTGGAATAATTTCTAACTCCATTTTACTAAACATGTTACCAATGTTGTGATACATGTCAAAATTTTCTATACATTCATGCACAATTTCATGTTCTCTATCCTTTCCTTTCTATCTCTCATGTGGAAAAAATTAAACATTTATCATGCTAAACACATTAAAAATTTCATAATACATGTCAATTTTTTTCATGCATTTATGCATGAATTCATGCTCTCTATCCCTTGCTTGCTATCGTTCCTATGGAATTATTGTTATAAACATATTATTGTACAACTCATTCCTAACATTTCATGCATTTCATTCCACATTCATGCTTTTTACCTAGATGCATATAACTCATTAGATACTTTTGAGTATCTTCTTATCACTAATAGACAAAATAAAACACTGGTGGTTATATCTATCCCTCCTCCTTTCAAAATTGGTACATCTAGCTCTTATCCCATACCTACTACCAACTCTATGGCTATAGTAGATCATGTAGTACATGATATCACCCAAGTTTTAGAAGATAGGGAAGTTGATTACACCCATGGTTATATCTTTATCACTCAAGCTAACACCCCTTCTGATACAATATCAATTATTGAGCTCCTTTAGTGATTGTATGTTTACAAAGATGTGTTATATGCAGCCCTTCACAATACTAGAATTCCCATTTCTATCTAACTAGCTTATGTTTCATCTATCCTCAACATCATGAAATGGACTAAAGAACATATTTCTTTTGAAAAAGATTATTTACCCCCATACCACATAATTGAATAAAATCTACCTCTATATATTCAATTAATAATTAATGATGTGGGGATCAAAAGGTTATTAGTTTATAATGGCTTAGGACTCAACATTTGCAACATTTTTTTCTTAAATGTCTTAATATATAACCTCAAGATCTTGACCATTCTGATATGAACATCAAAGGTTTTAACAATATTCCATGGAAATTCATGGGTCAAATAACACTCAATCTTACCTTAGGGCCTAATACACTACCAACTACTTGTCAAGTCATGCTAAATGACCTCAACTATAACTTATTACTTGGTCAACCCTATATTCATGATATGCATATGATCCTTTCTACACTCCATGCTTGTTAAAAATTTAGTCACAAAGGCTAAATTTACACATGCCCAATAGATAAAAAACCTTTTAAATATTTTCAAGTTGTTGAAACTCCACAAAATTATATTCCATCCTTTAATCTTAGTAATATACTAGCATAACCTATTATTCACAAGGTACCTTCAGACCATGCAACACATCACCAAACACTAAGTTCTATAACAACATCGATATCAAATCACTATTTTACTTCTCCTTTCAAACTTAAATGTCTCAATAGGATGGGATATCATGGCAAAGGTCCTAGAAATCATAAACAAGGAATCATCAATCTTGTCAAGGAATCTACACAACATAGAACATAAAAGCTAGGATATCAGTTTACCTACCTTCATAATAAGCCTTGTTCTACCACTTCAAATCATATAAAGTTTTATCCACCCACTACACCAATATACCACACCGTTAATCATACTTCAACATTATCATTGATATATCCCAATCTTATTGATGATGTAGTTTCACTAGACATGCTCATATTAGATGAATTCTCTAATGATGAATCCCTTCTACAATTTATTGGAGCATATGTGGACATACCATATTTCTATTATAAAAAAAATATCATCATCACATAAATACCCATGCATACTATGGATAAAATATAGATTCTCCATAAGACATACCAGTTGATTTAGATGATATTATTCCTACCACCCACCACACACTTAATCATTAAAATTTTCAATTTTAGAACTGATCAAGATCCCCTAATTGTTTTATTAGTCACTTCCCTATGAAAGGAATAATATATATATATATATATATATATGTATGTATGTATATATATATATGTATATACATATATATATATATATATGTATATACATATATGTATATATATATATGTATATATATATGGATATATATCTATATGTATATATATATATATATATATATATATATATATATATATATATATATTTATATATATATATATTTATATATATCTATATACATATTCATCAAACTTTAACATATTTTTTACAACTCTTTGCTTGTTCTTACTCAAATATACTAGGAATTGATACATCTATAGCAGTTCATTAGATTCTTTTATTCCTAGATGTTAAACCTATTATAAAAAATTCATAAAATGCATCCCTAAGGTGGTTCTCCTAGTCAAAGATGAGATCCAATGCTTCCTATATGCCATTTTCATCGAACTAGTAGCACACCCTGAATGGGTTTCCAATATAGTCCCTATCATCAAACCCAATAGATAAATTTTATGTTGTTTTCATTCCTAAGATTTAAATAAGTCATGCCCAAAATATTATTTTATTTTACCTAACATTGGCATGATCATCAATTACATAGCCATATATGAAGTTTTATCATTTATGGATAGATTTTTAGGATACAACAAAATCAAAATTGCCAAAGAATATCAAGACAAAACATCTTTCATAACACCTTGGGGTACATTTTGTTACATTATCATGCCTTTCAGATTAAAAAATGTTAGATCCATACACCAGTATATCATGACACATATATTTCATGATTTGATTCACCATACTATCAAGGATTATGTCAATTATATCTTAGCCAAATCTAAAAAAAGACAACATCATGCTATTGATTTATGAAAAACCTTTCAAAGACTCAAACAATATAATGTTTGATTGAACCCAAAGAAGTGTGTGTTTGGAGTTACATCAGTAAAAATCTTAGGTTTCATTATTTCTTAGCATGGCATAAAGGTTGACCCTAATAAATTCAAAACAATCATCAACATGCCACCTCCTATGAACTTAAAGCAACTTCAATCCCTACAAGGTAAGATCCAAGCAATCCACCATTTTATAGCCCAATTTGTTGATGAAACTCATTCATTCACTTGATTATTATATAAAGATATAAAAAATTTCTGGGACCAAGCATGTCAAGAAAGCTTTGATACAATCAAAAAAAATCATCTCAACCCACCTATCTTAGTACCACCTACCCCTAACAGGCCTTTCCTATTATATATCTTAGCAATAGACCATGTATTAGGATTACTCTTAGTATAACATGCCGATCAACACACCGAATAAGGAATTTATTATATCAATCACACATTATATGATTATGAAAATAATTACTCTGTAATAGAAAAGTTATGTTTAGCACTAGTTTTTACTACACAAAAACCTTGACATTACATGGTAAATAATGAGATCCAGGTTATCAAAAAATTAGATCCCTTGAACTTTCTCATGGAAAAAACATATATCTCTTGTCACATTGTAAAATGGGTTATGTTATTAATAGAATTTAACTTAAAAATAGCTCTCCAAAAATCAATAAAGGGCCAAATCATTGCAGACCATTTGGTAGTCACAACACTCATGGACACTAATCCTATTAGTGACACATTTAGAGCTGATTTCACTACCTATTCTACTCATTTTAATACTTGGACCATGTTATTTGATGGTTCTTGATGTGCATCTAGTGTAGGGGTAGGCATTATCTTTGTCAACCCTTCTGGTCACATAGTTCTCATTACATATTGATTAAGTTTCTCCTACACCAACAACACTACAAAATATGAAGCACTTATTTTAGATCTATTTTCCACCCAATCTCTCCAAATTATATCTATTCAAATCTTTGATGATTCCTAAATTGTGTTCAACCAAGTCAATGATGTCTAATAGATAAAAGAAGAACATTTTATCCCATATCGAAACATGGTACAATTTTTATCATCACAGTTCAACTACTTTTCTATAGAAAGTATACCAAGAAAAGATAACTTACATGTAGATGTAATGGCAAGCTATGCATCTTTGATTCTTATCAACATTAATGATGATCAAACTATTTTCACAATTAAATTATTATAATCACTATCAATATCCAACATGGATTTGATTACACTATCTATTTTAGCCACTACACGTAGTTCCACATCTCTAGAATGGTCATATGATATCCATAACTTCTTAAACAAAAATATTACACTAGACACTTTTTCTCTAAATGACAAGCACAAGTTACACAAACAAGCACTCCATTATGTAATCATTGGTAGAGACATTTTAAAATGATCCTTTGACAAATAATTATTTCAATGTTTGATGTCAATAGAAGCCAAAATTAATCTTAAAAATATACACAATAGTGAGTGTCGGCCACTTCAGTGGAAAATTCCTGTCACACAAATTGCTTTGACAAGGGTAATATTAGCCCACCATGGAATATTAATGTTTACAACATGAAAAACAATGTGATAAATATCAATGACATAGTAACTTACAACATGCACCATCGTAACAATTATAGCTTATTGTCTCTCCAGGGCCATTCATGTTATGGGGATTTGATTTTATTGGAAAAATTAACCTTGAATCTACCAATGGACATAAATTGATAATCATATCTATATAATACTTTACGAAGTGGTTAAAAGTGGTTTCACTTCAATCTATTACAGGTGATGACATTTGCAACTTTCTCATGACTCACATTATTTTACACTTCAACTTACCTATAGCATTCATTTTTTATAATGGAACATCAATCAAGAACAAAATTGTCAAGAAATTTTGCAAAAAATATAATTTTAAACACATATTCTCCATTCCATAGTACCCACAAAGAAATAATCAAGTAGAAGCCACCAATAAAACCATCAACAATAATTTTAACAAAATAGTGACCAAATTTGGAGATGATTGGCACAATAAACTAGTCTTTGCATTATGGGCATATTGAAAAATTATTCACACACCCACATGAGCCACTGTTTATTTAATTATGTATGTCATGGATGCAATTTTATCATTGGAATTAGAAATCCCATCTCTTTGTCTCCCTCAAAGGTATTATCACTAATGACCAGTATAATGAAAAGAGTCTACACCATCTCAAGTAGTTAGACTACACATGCATTCAAGAAATAAAACATCTTAGAATCTACCAAAAATGTGTATAATGATCCTAAAATATATGATTTCATGCCAGATAACTCAAATTTAATGATCTCATTCTCAAATAAAATATTTTCAATGTCAATGCTAAAGAAGAAACCAAAGGAAAATTCAAACCAAATTGGCTAGGTCTATACATTATTATCAAAAAGATTAGGCCTAAAGTGTATCATATATCCTTACTTTAAATAAATAATCTCAAATATCTAATGAATATTATGTATCTATGCATATTCCATGTCTAACATTTCATTTCACACATTGTATTGTACATAAGTTTTCAAAATTACCTGTACATAGTTTTTTCTAGCTTATTTGTACATAGTCCTTTTCAATTCTTGCATATATTCTTCATGCGATTTATTGTACATATATTATATCAAAAATACCAAAAACATTACAACATTCAAAATTCCAAAAACACTCAAATAGTCCAAAATATAAAAACATGTAAATAATTCAAAAACACCAAAAATATTTCAATTATATGCATCATCCATGCTTTACATTTCTACTATCATGCTATACTTATATTTGTTCTTATATTCTATTGTTTTTCAATTTATCTACATTACCATGCTTCACTTGATCTCTTTTGAGTGTGTGCAGTAACATTCATCTCTTTGATTACTTCACTCTACCTATTGAGGGGGCATCTTACTTTTACATTGTGACATACATCGATATACATACCCATTGGGGGCATCTTCTACATGACTAAACCATCAAGGTTATGTCATTCCTACACCACACACTCTATTTATCATGTTGATGTACATTAATTACTATCTTACATAGATTAATCTATCAACATTTCACTAGTATAATGCACTTATGTATTTATTAGCATATACATAGTCTTGTACTCCATGTCTTACATACTGTCACTCTTGCTTTGATTAGTTAGATGTGATTGTATTTCTAACATTCACATGCTTTCCTTTCTTGATTTTCATAGCTAGATTGATTTCATTTCTTAGTTCTTATTTTGTATCCTTTATGTATCATAGGACATTTTACAATGTCCTTTACTTCTATTCATGTGTGTGCCTTATGACATTTGCCAATGTCCTTTGCCTATAATATTCTATATGATTATGGCTTCCATGCCAACTTTTCTTGTTTCAATTGTATGCGTATGTGACATTTGAACATGCCTTGTATGTTTTCCTTCTAATATGAGTGACATGTTCCCATGTCCTTTATTTATGTGGCCTCTTTAACACCCTTTTATGATTCTTTCTTCTTTACTTGTATGCTTTTTTCTTATTTGTTTCTTATTTTTTTATAATGCCATGATCCACATCATGCATTATCTTGCTATCTTGGATGCCATGATGGACATCATGCTCCATCCCTCTTTGCTAACTAACAACTAATATCTAACTAGACTTATAATTTCAATTTATTACATTACCCATACTATTACATTATTATATCTATATAGGAATAACCTTATTGATCTAACAATCTCCTTTACAAACTATGTTATATCTTGAGATATCTTGTCAATTATCATTGCTATATCATGTATTTCATAGCATAACACACTTGTAAGGCTATTTATTCTAAGGGAATTCATTTTAGGGTCTTCATTCCTATCCTCAAAAGAGGGGGCAACAAACATGGGTTTTTTCATAGAGATCAGAGCTCCTAACGATTAAAAAAACAACATTCAACACACCTAGAATAACAACCAAACATCAAAATACTCATAATAGACTAGATAGATAGTATTTTGCTTTCTATTTTTCCTTGTCAGCCTAACATGAGTAAATTCAACCCATGACCAATATATCCCTATAAAATCCCATTCAAATATCATTTGGAAAGGTTTGGAAATTATCACTAAGCAAGCAAGAATACAAGCAAGACTACTCAAGCGATCTTCCATATTCTCTACATACAACCAACTAACAAACTTAAAAACTTACTCAAATCCTTACACTAGTCCCTAGCCACCTCAATAAAATCTATTTTAACATTATTCATCTTAATACACATGATTTCACAGAGCACATCAAGTGGGAAAACTACATATGTCTTGAACCCTCTTTGGAATATTGGTATGTAGGTAGCATGCCCACACAATGGGTGTGGATCCATGTCTAATGAATATTACATACACTAACCCCTCCCCTCTTTCTTAAAATTAGTTAATTCACAATGTAACATGGGATTTGAAGATAAAATATGTTGTATAGGGATATTTATAGACTTCTATCTACTAAAACTTCATGGGTAGGGTCACACAAACCTGGTAAATAAAACCTAAAAAGATCACATCTTTAGGACAATAATGGCAAAGGTGAACTAAAGCACTGGTGCCACTCATATCTAATAATATCACTCCTATCCATTCATAAAATAAATTTTAAATCTTAGTTTGTGATAGTGTCCTAATATAGCACAGTCAATTCTAGCCTCTATCTAAGTTGGATCAATCAATTTCTAGCTAAGTCTTATTTTCTTCTCCTTATTACTATTTTTAGAAAAGTTTGAATTGCAATCAATATTCACAAATAAATAGCTTAATCATTGTTGATGTCAAAGATTTCACCCTTGGTAGGAGGTCGAGCTCCTACCTTCTCATCGCAACTATGGAAACTCCCCTCTTGCCTGTGGGATCGGTGAAGCTGGAGGGGAGAGTCTCTAGATAAGGGCTAGCTCCCTTTGATGCATCATATATGTTCTAGCAAGTGAAAATACATACATATATAATGGAGGGTGATAAAAAGGGAGAGAGATGCAGGAAAACAAACTACTCTAAAGAGGTGATGCACCAAAATAAGTCGACCTTCTCACATCCACACTTGAATCTAGATAAACACATACATACACTTCAGACTTGGAAGAAAGACCAGGTTGCTAGAAAATAGCAGGGAGGCTTTCATGAAAACACAAAAAATATTCACCAAGGTACTATGAAATGCACACTGTAAGTAACTTCCTCTATTTTGCACTTCCAAATACTACTCTTCTCCTGTTAGTTGTAGAGATGGCACCTTATAGACAATAGGTATGCTGGTGTTGAACCTGTGAAAGCATCAAGAACAATGACTGAACACAAACAACACTCAAGACATACTCAAATATATCTATCCAAGAGAGAGGTAAAAACTACATTTATGGATTCGGGTGGAAATTTTGCTAGGGCTACGCCTTACAAATGTGGAAGATGTTTCTTAAAATTGTCAAGTCCTCAATATATAAGAGAAGAAAGGAGGCCTTTTTGGCACCCCTTTTTACAAGTGGCCAATTTGTGTCCCCTCATTGGGAAGAGGAAAACACTATTGCCAATGTCATCCTTCTAAAAGAGGCATGTTGGAACCATGTTGTATAATCACTAAATTTGACATTAGTGTTCAAACATTAATGTGGAAATATAGGCTATGCCTCTTTTCTGTAAATAGATTAAGATTTGTCCCTTTTTAAATGCACGGGCCATGCTGTTCATGTCTTCTAGTGGTCAATTTCAGCCACTATTTCACCTACTAGAGTCACTTCTCAAATTGGTGCTACCACTTGGGCTGCTCTATCTATTTTTTCACCTTGTCATTCTCCTGCTTTGTCATCTGGGATTTTGTCCTTCTATCTTGTCTCTTATGGCTCCTTGGCCCTCAGGGGTGGACTTCTGGCAGGTCCCTACATTTTGGGCTCTCATGATTAGTGCTTTCTCACTTTGAAAGCAAATAGCTATTTCATTTTTTTAACTTTGATGGCCCTTAGGACGTCATCATCCCTGTCAAAACATCATCAAGTCCTTCACTTGCTTTTCCACGGCCTTGTCTTCCTTGACATTCTCTGTCGGCACTCTTGCCTTTGTTTTCTCCTTAACACTTTCTCAAAGGGAAAGTGACCCCTTTAGCCTTTGAAAATGTCCTTTGTCTCTTGGTCAAGAGTCCCCCACAAGAGCACCTACCCTTTGGGGGCCTTCAGTGGGTCGTTTGGTCCTCCAGATTGCCCCCCGAGTTCCCGTAGATATTTTCTCAGGTTTTGTTTGCTTTGTGTATTTTATGTGGGCTTTTATCTGCGAACATTTTCTCATGGACAAGAATTTTGTGGAAATTCTCCCCAAGTCTGTGCTTTGTTTAGAACTATGCCTAAATTCCTTCTAACTTTTTGTCTGAAGGAATTCCTTCAGACAAAAAGTCTGAAGGAATTCAATACTTAAACCGATTTGAATTTAAACAAATTTGGGACTTACCTGATCTTTTCCATTAAAGCACCTACCCTCCACAAGGGCATTTTGAACTTGAAGACTCCCCCTTCAGCCAAGGGCATACCCTTGAACCATGTCATTGAACCAAAATGGTTCAACCGTTAAAGTGGTTCAACCATTGCACACCGATGAACCTACCAAGTGAGCCAACTATTTGAATTGGGCTGATGAACCAAGTGTTGAACCAAGCCATTGAACCAAAATTGGTTCAATGGTTCAATGGTTCAACCATTGCACACTGATGAAACAAGTGTTGAATATTGAACCACTCACTTTAAACCAAGCTTTTTGAAGCAAGCCATTGAACCAAAATTGGTTCAACGGTTCAATGGTTCAACGCTATTTAATCAAGGCATTTGAACTAACTGATGAACCAAGTGCCGATTGAACCAGGGATTGAACTAGGATAAAGAACCATGTCATTGAACTTGTGCAACCTAAAATTGACTAGTTTTGAAAAGCAAGGGAAGAAGGGGACCAAAATTTTTCCTGTTGGGCAAAATTGGTCAACAAATTGGCGACTCACAGGGGAAGCATGCCTGCTATGCTTAGAAGCCAATTGCCTTGAAAATCCATTGGGCATAGAGTCAGATTGTAACTTTAAAATTAGAAATAGCTCTAAAAGATCTGAGAATCAAACATGAAGCCTTTTACCCCACATGCAAAGGGAAACACACAAGGCTAAAAAACACTACATGCGCAAACTGCACTTAGGGAAAGTAGGGAAAGAAACTAAAAACAAACTACTATATATAGCTAACTAGGTATTCTCGCCTCCCTCCTAGATCGAAGGGAAATTTTCTTAAGTCCCCTTCCTGGCAAAAGGACTTATGGTGCTAGGCAAGTAGCTGAATGAAAAAGAGATTTGGTGACCTGCTCCTTTTGCCTGCCACCTGAGTTGGCTTATATCCGAGTGGATCAGATTCAAACATGCCTCTAATATACATGTATTCTTCTTGTCCCTAGAGGCTTGTTAAATTTTTGTCCTTCATATTGGTGCTCCTCACCAAGAAATAAATGGTTGCTAGCTCATCACCATAAGACTTTTGATTTGCACATTCCCTCTATAATGTATCATGGTCTGACTTGTTTCCTTCTACCTCATTGAAGACTCTGTTAGACTCATCCCTTGTTTCCTCTTGGCCTTCTTTAAGAAGGGTGACTGTGGTGATGTCTGAAATGGACTCACAAAATGATTGTTCATCCCACATAACATCACCTCTCTATTTAATGCTCTCTTCTTCAAGGCATTCCTCCAGGAAGATAGACCTCCCCTTCTCCTCCTTGCTGATCAGGATCTCTATATTTTCAAAAATATTCTCTTGATCCTCCTGCAAATCAGGCTCCTCAGTATAGTCATCCTCATCATCAAAATAGCAAGGAAGTTCAAAAAATAGAGGGGAAGAGACCTCACCATGATTTTGTTCCTCCTCATATTGCTGGAGCATCTGCATATATGTAAGACCTGTGTCTTCTCCATTGCTGATAAGGTCTTCACAATTGATGATAAGGTCTTCACAAGGAGCATTAATGATGATTTATTCTTCATTATCGCTCATGATAGCCTCTTAAAGAACTATAGATTATATCTTCTGCTCCTCACTCACCTCCTACAGAATAGGTTCTTCCTTGAGAAGGGGTGAAGTGGAGAAAACATGTGGAAGATGAGGCAGTTTTTGAGCTAGATCAAATGATTCTCCTCTTTCCACTTGGTCAGCACTTCATCAATATTAGGTATGGCCTGATATCTCTCTTAGAAATGTGTAGGTGGGGTGTGTTCAGACATAGAATGTGTTGTTTAGTCTGAGCCATCCATCACACATTGGCTGAGGAATCTCTCTCTGGACTCCAACTCCACAATTCTCCTAGCTAGATCTTCTTGGAAGAGCTTTTCTTGGAGGTTTTCAGCATTATCATGAGCAGGAGTAGCTTCAGCTTCTTTAAGGTTTTGAGAAAAACCTTGCTTCTCATCCTTCTTGCCCCATGATTCCACTATCTTTCCCTAGTTCAAGATCTCAGAATTGAAATTTTGCTCCTGTGAACAACCAGCAATTTTGTTTTCTCTAAGGTCCTGGGGCTCCTCTATAAGGTCTAGAAGTTCTAATTCTCATTCAAGAAATAGCTTCATCCTAGCCTCTAAATATTCAATTTGTTTGGCTAGATTTTCCTAAAAGAGTCTTTCTTGGAGGTCACCAACATGATCCTCTTCAAAGCTCTGAGCTGGTCCCTGGCATTCCTTCCTCCAACTCAGAATTTGCACAACATGCTAAAAGATTTGGTGAGGTTGAGGAATGCTAGGAAGAGACCATTGATGCATTGAAAGAGCCTTTAGAAGAGGGACGTGCTAGCTAGTGGTACTCCCCCCAATGGAAGATTCATAATCTAAGGAGTTTAGAAGGTTCATCTCCATGGGAGGTTGCTCTGATGCCCTCTGGTGTTGGAAAGCCAGGTGCATGGGATTGAGAGTGAATGTATTTGATGAGCTAGAGTGAGTAAGTGCAATCTGATAGAAAGGATTTGGCACAAAAAAGGGGGCTTTCTTTAGATTTAGGAGGGGGCATAAAAGGTTGACTACCTTGAATAGATGGATTTCTCCATTTTGCTACCTCCTCCTCCATGGATTGCAAGGCCTGTGCTTGCCTAACAAACACTCCTCTTCATACATCAACTCCTACTGATATCTATACTGCTATTATATTCTATTAATTTCCAATTCTAGGGCCACTTCCCTTATCATTGTAGGGCAGCTAGGAGGGCTACTTGAGGGGATTGCATAAATATTTAGAGCCTGATCGAAACCATATGAAGGAAAACAAGATCCATGGTCTTGTGCAAAAGAAGTATACATACAAAGAGTGATTTTTGATGACACCAGGCTGCTTAACCAGTAGATTTAACTTAGAGTCACTAGATTCTAAAAATATTTGATTTGATGTAATAGGACCAATATCAATCCTGAGACCTTACTGAGTTGTAAAACTGTATCATACCAGGCATGCCAAAACTATTGACATTTAAGATTTCACCCTTGGCAGGAGGCCAAGCTCCTGCCTTCTCCTCACAACTATGAAAACTCCCCTCTCACTTGTGGGACTAGCAAAGCTAGAGGGAGAGTCTCTAGATAAGGGATAGCTCCCTATGATGCATCATGTTTGTTCCAACAAGTGCAAATACATACATATATAATGGGGGGGATGAAAAGGGAGAGAGATGCAGGAAAACAAACTACTCTAAAGAGATGATGCACCAAAATAAGTTGACCTTCTCACATCCACACTTGAAACTAGACAAACACATACATACACTTCAGACTTGGTAGAAGGACCAGGCTACTAGAAATTGGTAGGGAGGCTTTCATGAAAACACAAAAAATAGAGATTCACCAAGGTGTTGTGAAATGCACACTGTAAATAACTTCCTCTATTTTGCACTTCCAAATATTGCTCTTCTCCTGTCAGCTACAGAGATGGCACCTTGTAGACAATAGGTATGTTGGTGTTGAACCTGTGAAAGCATCAAGAACAATGACTGAACATAAAAAACACTTAAGACATACTCAGATATATCTATCTAAGAGAGAGGTAAAAACTATGTTTATTGATTTAGGTGGAAATTTTACCAGGGCTACACCTTACAAATGTGGAAGATGTTTCTTAAAATTGATAAGTCCTTAATATATAGAAGAAGAAAGGAGGCCTTTTGGCACCCCTTTTTACAAGTGGCCCATTTGTGTCCCCTCATTAGGAAGAGGAAAACACTGTTGTTGATGTCATCCTTCTAAAAGAGGCATGCTGGAACCATGCTGTATAATCACTGAATTTAACTTTGGTGGTCGAGAATTAATGTGGAAATACAGGCTGCACCTCTTTTCTACAAACATATTGAGATTTTTCCCCTTTTAAATGCACGGGCCACACCATTCACATCTTCTAGTGGTCAATTACAACCACTATTTCACCTACTAGAGTCACTTCTCAAATCAGCACTACCACTTGGACTACTCTATCTCTTTTTTCACATTTTCATTCTCCTACTTTGTCATCTAGGATTTTGTCCTTCTTCTATCTTGTCTCTTCTGGCTCCTTGGCCCTCGGGGGCAAACTTCTGGTGGGTTGTTGCATTCTGGGATCTCATGGTTAGCACTTTCTCACTTTGAAATCAAATAGCTATTTCATTTTTTTAACTTTGATGGCCCTTAGGATGTCATCATCCCTGTCAAAACATCATCGAGTCCTTCACTAGCTTTTCCACGGCCTTGTCTTCCTTGGCCTTCTCTGCGGGCACTCTTGTCTTTGTTTTCTCCTTAGCACTTTCCCGAAGGGAAAGTGACCCCTTCAACCTTTGAAAATGTCCTTTGTCTCTTGGCTGAGAGTCCTCCTCAAGGGCACCTACCCTTTAGGGGCCTTCAGCGGGTCATTTGGTCCTCCGGATTGCCCCCCGGGTTCTCGCAGACATTTTCCTGGGTTTTGTTTGCTTCGTGTATTTTTCACGAGATTTTTTCTGTGGACATTTTCTCATGGACAAAAATTCCATGGAAATTCTCCCTGATTCTATGCTTTGTTTAGAACTGTGCCTGAATTCCTTCAGACTTTTTTTCCAAAGGAATTCCTTTGGACAAAAATTCTGAAGGAATTTGGGACTTAAACCAATTTGAATTTAAACAAATTTAGGACTTACCTAGTCTTTTTCATTGAAGCACCTACCCTCCACAAGGGAATTTTTAACTTGAAGACTCCCCCTTCAGCCAATGGCATACCCTTAAACCAAGCCATTGAACCAAAATGGTTTAACGGTTTAAGTGGTTCAACCATTGCGCACCAATGAACCTACCAAGTGAGCCGACTGTTTGAACTGGGCTGATGAACCAAGTGTTGAACCAAGCCATTGAGCCAAAATTGGTTCAATGGTTCAATGGTTCAACCATTGTGTGCTGATGAACCAAGTGTTGAATATTAAACCACTCACTTTGAACCAAGCCATTGAACCGAAATTGGTTCAACGGTTCAATGGTTCAACACTATTTAATCAAGACATTTGAACTGAGTGATGAACCAAGTGCCGATTGAACTAGGGATTGAACCAGGATGAAGAACCATGTCATTGAACTTGTGTAACCTAAAATTGACTAGTTTTGAAAAGTAAGGGAAGAAGGGGACCAAAATTTTGCCTGTTGGGAAAAATTGGTCAACAATAATTTCATATTATTTATTGATTTTTCTACTTAGAACCTTTAACTAAATTATTAATAAGACTCCAATATTCCCAAAATTGTTAAATCACATCCCATATACTTTTAGGATTTCTACAACTTGAATGTCTATGAACTACTAAATCTAGGGTTCATGGGCTAACTATATATAAATGTTCAATAGTTCGCATACCACCTTGACCTTTGACTTGTTCAATTATACAATAACTCTTTAAAACTTGATTGAAATTAGTTCTAAATTTTCATAAATACCTATAGGCATTATGTTAGTAGAGGCTCCAAATTTGAGTAAACAATTATGCACATTCTTCCTAAAGATTATAATGGTTAATAAAAATGGAGGAGACTCATAATTGCTTTTATACATTAACACATTTGCATTCATAGATTTAGATCTACCTTTGTCCACTTTAATGGTTAATTATTTTAGAAGAAAATGACATTTCTTAGTTATTTGAACAAGCTCATGTAAGGTAATTTTGGATTTAATCTTCTTCATATCTTACACAATTTTGTATCCACCTTTGGATCTAGTTGTATCCAACTATATAGTTAGTTGAGTATCATTTCCCTTTGGATGAGGAGGATCATTATGAGTCTTATGATTTGGAGGTGGGTTGATTTTGTTGGGAGGTTTGGAAGTTATTATAGGTTCCTTTTGAGCTCTACTTCTCAAGTCATAATTACTCTTTTGGTACTACTGAAAAACATGGATCTTATCTATGTTAATTTTAGGTTCATTATATTCTTGGTTAGGAAACTCATAATTTTTTACCATGAGATTCATTTCAATGGTGTTGTACCCACTATTAGGTGTTCTTATATTTCCTAAATTCTTAGTATTGTCTTGATTGTCTGGGATAACATCATAACTTTCCATCTCACCTCAGAACATCTCAAAATTATTATATAATTTTATGTAGTCTAACTCTCCATGTTTGGTCCTATTATAGACCCTACACCAATTAGGAAAGGCCAATTCATATACATTTATATCAAAAATCATATTGGCTAGGGTTTCATTATTGTCATTATTATTTTTAGACTGGTTGAAAGGTTTGTTGTACTTTTGAAATGTGTAATTTTTATCAAAACTATCTCCTATGTTTTCCATTTGCCTTTACCAATTTATGAATTCACTACCTAATTTTTGGACCATCATTTAAATTTATTCCAAGTCAGGATTAGTATTCTACATTGGGATTTTGACAACACTTTGGTTGTTAGAGTTGTTGATAGTGACCATAGCTTGACTATTATTTTGGGGATGAGCCCCAACATTAGATTAATTGAAGAATCTTTGTTTTTTACTAGGAAATGGATGGATTAAAGGAAATTTATTAATGCCATGTATTTAATTTAATGTAGGAATATTTTGATTTGCATTAAGGACTAGATTTAGAGTTGATAAATTTGGGTTAATATTTTGAATAGTGAAGGCAAGATGCCCTTGTGGGTGCATTTTCTCATCAATATGTATAGCCTATACATATGCATGTGGTAGCATATTGATGTTCATATCCCTATGTAGAAAGATAATAGTCATTAGATCTAGTGTGTTCTTATAAATTTCAAGTGTTTGGTCAATTATAGGCCAATAAGGAGTTGTGGTGAGGCTATACATCTTCTAAAATTTGGAATTAAAATCTATTATGGGCTCATTCAAGTCTTGATTTAAGATGTTGAACTATTGGTAAATGATCTCAAGACTAATAACCCTTCCAAATTATGTGATGAATGTATCATTTAAATGGTTTCATCCTTTGATGGAATCCTTTGACAAATTAAGGAACCAGTCGTAGGCTTCTTCCCTAAAGGTAAATGGGAAGAGTCTATGGGCTACATCCTCATGGATGATACTTATAATCCTAAGGGATACCTTGAAAGACTTGATATAATCTTCAACATTTATACCCCCAAATAAATTGAAGAGAGGGAAGTACTTTTTAGGGTTCTTGGGAAAATCATGCAGAGGGCTAAGCACATTTATAGAAGGTCCTCCTATCTATGCCATGACTGGCTGGATGTAAAATAGAGGATGTGTATGTTGGCTTATTAGAAAGGTAGGGTGGGATTTAAATATCCTACATCTCCCTTTATCATCCCAAGCTTTGTAATGGATTTTTAAAGATCCAAGGGGGACTCTAGTTTTGATTTGAGATCTAGTCTAGATCTTATGCAACTCTAGGATGCCATGCAAAGGATCTATGTCAAAAATTTAAAATACTACAAAGGTTCATCAAATGTTACTAAATAAGGAAAATATTAGCCAAATTAACATAAATTAACCCCATAAAAATTTCCAAAATTAATTAAAGTGGTCTTATTTTACCTTTAATTATATGGATCCTTCAAATCTTTGAAACTTGCACAAACTTTGTTAGAAACTTGGTTTAGCCTACAAAGATCAAATTGGACAAGTTATTTTAAGCAACCTTTCATGTTTTAAGCTTATTAAAGTGCCTCAGAGCAAAAAATTTCAAATAATATGTTAATGTTATGTGAACATACTCAATTTAGACCTCTAAAGTCTTAGCTCAAAGATCTTTCAAAATAATCCACTTAGATACTGATCTTTCACTTATTTACTATAGACTAAAATTTCTTAGTTTAAATCATGTATAAATTTAAAAATATAGATGAAACAAATCTTTATCCACTCAAATAATTTAATGAAAATCCTATCTTTAATTATTTTAGATGAAATTTAAATAGATCAAAGGGAAAATGTTATAATATCATTAGAATTGAGCCAATATTTAAAGGATCTTTTGGAATAAAAACTTTTCAAAGGGATCTTTTAAAGGTTTCAAATATCTTATAGAGTATGAAAATAAATTTTAATGTTTATCCTATTATTTATGTATTTAAATAAATTATGCTATATTCCAAACAAAATACACTACAATTTTACTTAAAATAAATAAAGGCCCTCCTTCTAGCACTAGTTTCCCTCCTGTTGATGTATATATGTGTCAAGGATATAATATGAATAGAAGAATAATATTTTTCAATTTATAGTGTAGGTAGAGAAAGACCTTAGGTTTAATTTAGTTTTTTTATATTGATTATGTGGCCACCACCTTTAGTTCAAAAGCAAACCTTGATGTAGGGACAATAGGAACTCAGTAGTGACACAATCTATCTAGAATTTCTTTATATTGTTATGATGTAAATTTGATTTTATATTTTTATAATTTATGCCCAAAATTTAAATAAGCATGTGGATATTTACAATGAGCATTAATATAAAGTGATTCATGTTTAAAAAGTTCAAAAAGGGAAGCAAGGTAGAGTAGAAAAGAAGATTTTCTTTACAACAACAAAGACCAACAGATCTCCTTTAGTTTCTTCTAACAATAGTGAAAATAAAACTAACATCTATGAGATCCTAGTGCAAGCATTTGAATATCATAAATTCAATGGGTATTCGAGGGTAAATATAATGCATATATCTAAAAATTGCTTTCAAATAGCTACCTATAACAAATTGCTTTCAGCACATTCATTTGTAGAATTTAAGGAAACACAACATACATAGACAAATTTGGTTAGTATAAAAAAACACAAACTAGAAAGATGCATTCAAAACACTATTATCAAATTTAACCATTGAAAAAATGAAATCACATGATATTAGAAAATATTAAGAAATAATCAAATATGAAAATGATGAAATAGTGAATGAATTAAAATAATTCTTCTCTCTATTTGCATTAATTTCATAAAATTTTATTTTGAAGTATAATTGAAGGGGATGGACCCTATATATAGGCCTTCTAATGCCTAATATAATTATAAAGGAACTATATATATGGCATCTATCAATGGACAAAGTCCATAATGTCCTAAAACTAAACAATATTACCTATTCAAATAGGGGAATATTTTATAATACATTTAAGGGAATCAAGACATGATATTCATCAAGAGAAATCCCAATAGATGGCTATCTTATTCTTGAGGTTCTAGGATGAGATCCTACTAGTTTTTTAGATTATGAGGCTCCCAGTATAGAAGAAGATGAATGTGGACACACAATAACTAAAGGAGTGTTCCCTAGTGTTGTTGAAGAAGAAGATATTCCAAGTGGGGCCAAGGAGGTAGAGGTTCATGTTGTGATAATATATGTCTAGATACATAAATATTTCTTAGCTTTTATCTACCCTCTCCATGATTTAGATAATATCTTATAGTCATTATCAATAATTTTTAGATCAATAATAAGTTCCTTCTACAACTTGATTGTAAGACCTATTATTAAATCATGCTTGCTTAAGAGGGGTCCTACAACCTCATTAATTGCCATAGATTTTTCTATTCTCTAGTTGGTAGATACAACCAAGTCTACCATTTTTGACCCAAAATTTATTCCTCTAGCTTTTGCCTATTTCCTAAAGTTGATAATAATGTTTTGTAACTAGGCTAGAAAGCATTCTTGGTAACAATGGAACCATCCTTATTGTCAAGGTGCATGATCTCAACCTCTTTAAGTAGATTTATGAATTTATCACCTTGTTGGGTGAGATATTGGCCCAAGGATATCATTTCATTAATCCACTAGTTTAATGCTTTCTTTCTATCTATTATATTGGATTGAGTAATGCTCAAATCCTCTAGGGGAATTAGGTTCAAATATTCAAAAAAAATCATTCTAATCAACTTCACCAAGCTGATTATCTTGTTTTCACATGTCCCATATGCACCTTCTACCTTGAGAATATTATTATAGATTCCATCCCCTTTTACCTTGTACTATGTTAAGTGTTTAATGTATCAAACATCAGCTTCATAGCCTATTCCACCTTGGTTATGACATAATTTAATAATGTGGCTTTGTGTTGTTCTAAATTAATAGCTCTCAGTTGTATTCCTTCTACCAATTTAGTAGCTACATCACCATATGCCTTTAAATATGAGAGGGGGTCCTCTTGATACTATTATTATTGGCCAGGACTGGCTCTCTTCTTTTTAGTCAGCTTAAATAAGGTCTCCTCTAACTCATATACAATTGTTGTGTTTAAATGGGTGAACTTCCTATTAGTTAACCTCTTCATGGATCTATCCTTCTTATCAAATTATAATGTGACCTATGGAGGGTGCACTATGACCAAATCTTGGTTGTCCATTAGAGCTAATTGCATTTGTTTTATCTATGAGTTTTTTGAAGAACCATTTGGAGGATATGTAGATGGAGGCAATTGATAGGTTGGTTTTAATCCCTAAAAGGCAGACATCTGGGAAGAAAATATGGATGTGACTAGGATAAATGTAGAATTAGGGTTTAAATAAGGGTGTGTCATTCTTGAAGATGAAGAAGAACTAGTGCTAGCTAGATCACTAATTGGGAGCAAAGGAACTTAGGAAATGACAATAGTCAGCCTTTATTTGGTAATTGGGGACTTGACCTTAGCATAGGCCTAGGTAAAATTGGAGGGAAATTGGACATTAGTGACACCCTAAAAGTGGATGATATAAAAAAGGGGTTGATAGTGATCAATGGCATAGTTATAGGTCTAATTACAAGTCTATTGAGGGTCCTGTAAGTTAAGAGGTTCATATGGTCTAGAGTTGGAGGTTCATAAAATATGCCCAAGGGTTGGTTATATAAGAATGAAAGAGGTAAAAAAACATGCTCTTACCCTGTTATACCTAGTTTCTCTCTAGCCAAATGTAGGAGAGGTGACCCTGATGCTGAAGCTACTAGTGTTGGAGTATGTGTAACTACTACTTACAATAAAGCTCTTGTTTGTACTAAGGTAATGATTTATTCATAAGATGGATTCTTGATGTTTCTCCTAAGATGAATCCTTATTAATATTCTTTTTCATATTACCTCCTCCCCTTTCCAAAGCAAGAAATAATCCCTATAGTATTCTTTGATTAATTTTGGGGTCAATTGGTCTTTCCTCCTCAACACTAGCAATATGGACTACGAATGTAGATGCTCATAATTGAGCACCATAAGGTTTGAAAACCTCATAAAACCAACATATTATAACCTCCCCTTAACCTATGGGATGTTGGAATCCTTTAACCTCTACTCCACCTCAGTATCATTAGATGCATTGATGTATAACTTGTATTCATCTTTAGGTTCATGATGATACGTAATTCATAGATTTTCCATGTGATTGATGCAGTGTTTAAAAGTTAAATGTTTAGGGTCCCATTACCTATTAGTGTCTCTCTCCAAATCAAAGTTAGGTCTTTTCTCAATGGAAAAAATGATCAATTTTTTGTTTTCAATTTTCAATAAGCCAATGTTAGATAGATGAGGATGAACTAATCCTCTCTTCTTATTCTTTCACAATCTATCTACCCCTATAAGTAGTCTTAGAATCACTTATTATCATTAATATAATTGGAACCCACTTCTCATCTATGTAGCACATGTCATCATCCCCATGTAGCCTATTCATCATAGCCATTCTAATCCTTACTCCTTTCCTAAATTGGGTGATGAGGATCTAGTTGATTTTGGATTTGCATACGAACATCCCCTTATTATCTACCGATTCCTTCAAAACTTCTTTGATGTTATGTGTTTGGAGCCATTGGGTGATAGTTTCTTGATTGTAAA
This sequence comes from Torreya grandis, assembly GCA_037957365.1. Lineage (NCBI taxonomy): Eukaryota > Viridiplantae > Streptophyta > Pinopsida > Cupressales > Taxaceae > Torreya > Torreya grandis. The sequence continues at coordinate 310,755 of JARHVA010007877.1, forward strand.
TATTCTCTAGTATGGGTAGGTCATAATAATCCTAAAAGGCTAGCTTGGATATAAAAGAAATGTTGTTACCCAAATTAAATTACTTAATCATATTATCAACACACTTGTATTAGAGAGAAATTTGGTAGAATAAGTCTATATGGGAAAGTACCTATGGATTAGATGCAGCCTTGTGCAATCCCATAGATTTGAGTGATAAGATATCCAGCCTATCTTTTACATCATTGGATCCTACTTAATTGTCATTGTCTCTATATATAGTTCTTTCTACATGGTATAATAAATCATTGTAATGATTTTATTTAGAGGTCAATGCAACATAATTAAAACTAGTGTCCCAAAAGATGATGTTCATTCTATATAAATAGAAGAATGGAACTTATTTTGGCTTGGTGAATCCAAATGTTCTAGCTTTGGCCATTGTTTCTAATTTCTTTGATGAATGAGCATGTGTATTATTTTAATGATGAATGAATGCATAAAAGTTATTAGAAAAAAATGAAAAATACTTTAGATTTTTTAGCCTATGAAATCTAAAAGTGAATGAAATGCATTAAGATAGTAAGCTTTAAACTCTAATTTTTAGAATTTCAACTAAAATATGAGTCATAAATTATAAGTATCTTTAGCTTGATTTTATTTAAAGCCTGGGTGGTTCTTTAGCTTTGTTCTAATGGAATTAAAAATCTACTTTGAAAAATCATCCAATCCTACTTTTGGCTTATCCACATGGCCTTTCATCATATGCTTGACTTTTCCCATGAAGTGACTTGGCTTTATAACCACTAAAACAATCCTTATTAGCATTTAATTTGAACCAACAAATGGCACTTTGTGTATAGATATGTGCTACGTAGGTGTCATACTTAACATGTACTTGACACTTGGCACCTTTTCATGTACCACAACCTTTTATTTCAAATATTGGGATATCTAGGTAGATTGTGTGATATTATATCAAGCGCCACCTTCATATAGGATCTCTATTACTTTTGATGTTGTGTGTCATTAAACCCTTTTATTTTGGGTTGATGTAGACTTAGGACCTATATTGGTTTACCAAGTGGTAATATTTCATTTTATCATGTTATCATTTGGATTTGTTATATGAAACCTTCAATAGAACTAACTAATATCACACTTTACGACATGTCATATTTTTATTGGGTTGCTCTTTGCTAGGTTTCATGGTTTCCTCTGATTATATTATTATCATGAGGTAAGGGTTCCATGTGTGATTATCACACTCATTCTAACTATCAGGTGGATTCTACATGACATCTAGCTATTCAAGTTTCAAGTGACTAGTTATCAGATGTCATCTTTATATGCAGTCATAGTATTGTTGAAATTAAACTCTGCACCTTAGTTATGGGGGTATGAAGGGAATGAAATTATTCCAAGTGGCATGATTAAATTAGATCACTCTATCATGTGAATCTTGAAATCAATTAGGGTCCCAAAATTTTATGACTAAGTGACATATGTCATGCTCTTATTGGTTCATTAGGTTGTAAGACTTGAGAAAATAGAAGGATCTTTGGAAGATTGTGACTAGGCATCAAGTGACATGTTATGATTAGATCACTAGGTAAAAAACATTTTTGTAACTTCTCTTTGAACTTGAATTCTATGACTGAGTGCCAAGCGGTATGCCCTAATTGGGTCACTACATCATCACCATTTTCAAAGGCAAATCAATGGTTATTTTATGCATATTATTTCTCTAATTTAGACAACTTAACCCTTTAATCAAAAATAGGAATTAAATTATTAAAACCCTAAAAGGTTAAAACAAATAAGTGTATTCAGTAAGTTTCTACCCCATCCCAACATTACTTTCTTTCTCTACTAAAATGACTTTTTTTATCTTTTTCCTTATCCAATTCTTGCTTAAGATTGATAATTTTAACTTTAAGGTCATTATAGTATTTTATGAAGGAGGCCATAGCCCTCCAAATACATTATAGTTTCTCTATAAATATACCTAGATTCCTATTATGTCTAGTGTTGTTATCTTCCAGTCTACTAAATTCCATGATCCTAGGGCCCTCCTCCTCTTTCTAGGGAATGACAATAGATTTGGGTTTTTTTTGTGGAGTTGGGGGGAAAGTAAATAGGGTGCTTGAAAGGAGATGATGTATAAAATGGGGAGAAGGGTTTATGGAATGAATGGGTAGGGTACCCTTCCTCTTTCTCTGGTAGGCTATATTCATCCATGGAAGGGTCTTCAGCTAGGGTGTCTTCATAGGGGTATCATAAACAAGGGTGTATTTAGATGGGAAGTCTTCAACTAGGGGGATAGTCTTCCCATTCATGGTTTTACCATGTTGAATAATTATAAATATGAGGCCATGGTTGATTATTTCATTATTATCACTAATTTGATAGCTAGGGTTGTGGATTCTAATGACTTTAAAAGGTAAAATGATAGATTGATTTTATACCCATAAAATTGATTAAGAAGTAAAAATGGTGGGATAAAATTAGTGTATACTTAACTTCAAGGTTTAATTATTTATAAGCATATCCATGACCACCATCAAGGAAGATCCTACTCCAAAAATCCCTTCTTATCTATTTTTAGCATGGTGTCTATTTGAAAAAACTTATGCATCAACTCTAGCTATTGACTCTTATCATTGTAATTTTTCACCCCCTTGTAGGGCATCCTAATAACTTCTCTAAAACTTTATTTAGTCACTAAAATTTTCACTCTCCCCATCCTGACTATCCATTTATTCCATGGAAGAATAAACTCCTTTGAGATATTATTATCATTTCCCTTAGTCCTCTGTATAAATTCATCTAGACCCCCTTTACACAGTTTCTTCTATACCTTATTGTTCCCCTAAACTATGGTATATGAAATATGTTATATGTGGTCTTATTCACCTCCAATTTTAGTTGAATACTATTTCTCATTTTTTTAAGAGGATAATTCTAGACTTAACCTACAACTATAGAGCTTGAAATATGTTATTAATATCTTTGATGAAAGATTTGTATTCCTTTATACACTAATGATAATAATGTGAGGGGAAGAGGCTTTGCATGCCCAAAGTTAAATTTCCCACTTTTGATCAAATTTCATGACATTTATGACTTATCCATGCCATCATTATTAATAATATTTAAAAATTGGGTTGGGATGGATTTGGTACCATCCCATGTGGCCATCCTATCAATTTTAACTCCACAATTGGATAACTAGTCAATAGTGATGTTTACTCTATGGTAAATGTGGATGATAAAGGTATTAGTGAAGGTGTAAATAATAAAATGGGCATCAATAATTATGGATTTAATGGTGTGGAAGGGGATGATTTTGATCGATAAAGTGTTTAATATATTGAGGGAGTCACTATCAATAATAAACTTAGGGATGCACGAAATGAGAAGAAAGTTGAACACCCCATAGGGATTATATAGCTTTATAAACATTATTAGTTTAGAATCACAAAGTTTTGTCATATTTATTGATCACCTTCCCTTCATGGTCCCTGATAACACCACCCTTTAGCACTACCAAAGTTGCCTTTAGATACTCCATCAAATTTGAGCTTTGTCTACCTAGTTAGGGGGGCATGACCACTTGGTTGAGTTATTCAATTACATATAATTAGTAATTTAAAATATTTATGAGAGATTCTAATAGTGTAAAATTTAAGACTCAGTAGAAGCATAGTTAACCTATCCTTAGGATCAAAATCTTGCAAACTCTTAGACACTAAGGAACACAAATGCCAAAAAATAGAGCCCATATAAGAATTTATATTTGTGAAAAATATGATCATTTATCACTTTATAAATGGCCCATATTAATTAAGGTAGATGAAGGTACCACAATAAATTCATGTAAGGTAGATCCCAAGGTGGTTTCTATTGAATAACAAGATCCTGTAGAAAACTAGGCCACACTCAAGAAAGAAGGAAGCATTGAAGCAAATGGTCCAAGATAGATGAGATGAAGTTGAATTCCAAGAAGATATGATTAATAAAGTCTTCATAATATTAGTAGAGGTCACAATAATTAGGGATATATGTTTCTCATTTGACTAGCTTATTAGCAGTGAGTATAATATTCTTTATCACCATCTAGTAAAATATGTTGATCATAGCATTTTTTAAATTATGTAGGTATGTAATCTAGATTTTCAATGATGTCACATGTGAACTAAAATTATAATTTTGCTTCTATAACTCTTATATTAATTTTTTCATAGTGATGATTTGATCTTTAAAATCCTCACAAGTAGAAACCCTAGGTGGTTCAATTTGAATATGCATACACATGCCATCTGACAGAGATTAGGGAGGTGGAGATTTTTGAGGAAAGATATGTAAAATATGATGGGTGACCCTAATTTTTAGAGTAGTGATAACATGGACCAAGTTAGAGAGATGGTATCTATTCACTTACTTAGGGTTAAGAGGAGGAAGAGGTTTTGTGTTATTCATTTTAAATTTTCTAAAGATTGAGATGATAATAGGATAAGAAATACATACAAATTTTATGGAACAATTCAACATGATATGAAAAATCATAACTAGATACTTACTACAATCTAAAACCCTCAAAGGCTAAAAACCCTAGAGTAAGCTAGGAACTGCATGAAGAGACACAATTTTTAGGATCATCAAATATTTTACCCTAAATTGAGGTAGTGGAGGGAAGGGTTAAGAATATATAAATAGTTCAAGAAAAATGATAATAAACTAATCTATAGTAATTCAATTTATTACAAACTTAGAAAAATGAATGTTTTGAATTATAATACTGAGATATGCTTAATATAGAAAATGCCAAATTTTAAATATGTTAAATCAATTAAAATATTAAATAGAAGTGATATTTAATTATTTCATTATGCACAAATAGATATATATTTTAAAAAATTGGAAGGAATGTAGGATTAGTATTCTAAATTAGTCATTAGATTCCACAAATTATAATTGTTATAGTTATAACCATGACTGTCAGATCTTGACACTATTGTTGATACTTGTATCTAACTCTAACACATTAATCTATTATGGAATAATGATTGGATCTCGATCTAAATAGATTCATTATTATAGGTTTTCTATCACCTTTCTACTGATAAATTTATTTTTTGGATATAAATTATTATTCTTTACCAATTGATCAAACCCTGTCTCTTCACCCTTAGAATAAATCCATAAAAAATGGGTCAGTGTGATCATGGTGTTGAGCTAGCTTCAATGACCCCTCTATCACTTAAAACTAAATACATAGCTAATACTCTAAGGAAGACCTCATACTTAATTATGTATCCCCTATATGTGGGAGTGTGTGTACACAAGGGTAAAATATAGTAGATGAAATGCATGTAATGATCTAGTTTGTAACCTGATAAATATCGTTGATGGATTGTTCTTTGAATTATTTAGACATTTTATATAAATTATCCTATTACTGATAAATAAATATATATGAATAGGTTATAATAACTTAGTTTTTAAAATTATTGAATGAACCTTGGTAGGTGCTTACTTGGTATTTTCTATATGAGGGATGAGATAGCTTACAATTGTATTTATACCACACCTTCTAAAAATATCGCATAGTGAGGTTCAATAATACAAATAAGCCAACCCATAGGATTATAAATATTTAAAATTTAGATGACTTATGGAAACTAGATAGTATATAAGGATATGGACACTACCACCAATTTTAGTGTCCCTTTGTGGGTGATAGTGTCCAAAGGGTTATAAAATAGTTATGGGGATAAAATTAATAGTGAAAGATATATATCACATTTTAATATTTAATTATAGTGTATGATAGTTGGGTCATCAAAATTACATGTATCAAAATAAAATATAATCTATTAGGCACGGTGAGATGGTGAATGTGAGCCTTTCAATAGTACAAATATCTAAAACTGAAAGGTAGATCCCTAATTAATATTTGTCAAATATACAAGAATAAGATGATATAAATATTTAATTTTAGTATCTACAATGTTGGATTAAAAAGTATATGAATTGAATCAATCACCAATAATGTGGAACTAAAAATTTGATAGGTATGTGTTTGGGCTTAGGCTTGGAAAAATAAAGTTAATCCTTGTTTTTATTTTAAACAAGAATATGAAAAAATAATTATCATAGTATTTTAAATGCATTACATGTTTTTAATTGGAAAATATAATAAAATTATCATCAATTTTTTCTCAATTTTATAAGAAGGATAATGGCGTCAAAAAAATATATTTTGGGCATGAAAATTAGAAGGGATTGAGTAAATTGTAAATTATGGTTAAATATAGAAATTACATTGAGATTATACTATAAAGGTTTATTATTTAGGAATATATTCTTATAATTACTCAATTTATTATTTTTAAAATTTTATTTATTAAATAATGTTCTAAAAAATAAGAATAAATTGAGGGAATGTATGTAGTCTTGTATGCTAGTGAAGTTAGTAGTTTGATATATCCAATAGTTTATATTAGACCTAACATTTCTCATGTAGTGGGAGTTGTGATAAAATTTATGTAAAATCTATGAAAGTAAGACTAGAATATGGTTATTATGGTATTCATGTATTTTTGTGGGACATCAAATTGTGAAATATGTTACTAGAGTAATGCTAGTGAAAGTAAAATATTGAATCTACATAGTTTTATGGATTCATAATAGTATGGAGATTTTTATTGAGAAATATCTACCAATGGGTATGTTTTAAATGATTTTTTTGGATCTATAATTTGGATGAGAAAATGGTAGGCTAGTGTTTTAATATCCACCATAGAGTCTGAGTACATAGAAACTATTAGGCAACACCTTCATGTTTTATTTTTCAGCATTTTTACTTCACACTATTATAGTTAGCCTTATTTTCCCTTGTGAATATTTTTTTAGATACTAAAATCTGATTTTATATGATAAAATAGTCATTTACGCTTTACAAATACCAATCATGGCTCAACCCTTCAATTCATGACCTTTCTTCTGCTAAAAGGCTCATGTTCACCATCTCATTGTGCCTAAATGTGTGTCCTATATTCTAAACCTAACATGATGATTACCCAAGTCACTTTTAACCCATATTATACATAAAACCTAATTTATATCATACTATGGTAGTTATATATCTTTAATATCTGTAATCCTCTGACACACTACCATCCAAACTAGGACACTAGTGTCATAGGTCTGATGCAAGTGTTTGAGCCTTAAAAATAATCAAATTTTTAAATGTTTTGACATTCATAGGTAAAATTATTTTTCATAATTAATCTTCATATTATATAATTTAAATATGTGTGGTATAATACAATTAAAATACCACTCATTATGGATCAAGCATAAATCAAGCAATATCTAGTAATTATCAAGAAAACACGTGTAAAACTCACACTTAATCATTTACATAGCTAAGTTATACTACCCTAGTTTTATTATTTACAAATAAGTCATAATAAAAATATTATTATAGGTTTTAATCATTTAAATATTATCCCATGAAAACTATTTGTCAAGTCACAAGCTAGATCACTACATGTACTTACATATATCTTATTGCATAATTGTTCATATGTAAGTCCATATAAGGGAAAAATTAAATCGATCAAAGGCCCTCCTCAAATTATTGGATATGTAGGCAACACTCACTAACAAAGGGTTATTTTAGGTCATATCAACTTCACTTGAACCCACTAACCCCCTATTTTGAAAGGTGACATACCCTAATCACATGACATAGGTTTTTGAGCTACATATTGATATATAGAACATGTGTGTGCGACCTAAGTTAAAACAATGTAAGTCAATAGTGAAAATTAATAAACATGGGTGGTCATTTTATAAAATGACCTATAATCCATAAAATGTAGAAGTGTAAAAGTTGGGATAGAAACGTAAATGATAATGTCTAGATTCTTATGATAGTGTCTACACTGGTAGAGAGTTATTTTATAAAATCTGATTAATCAGGCCAAAACATCAGACTATCTTATCTTTCACCTTCACTTATCATATATAACTATACATCAAAAAATAAGATAATAATTTTTTCTTTTTTGTGTTGTATATTTTATAATCTTTTTTGGTATTCTACTTTTTATATTTATCATATTTTCATAATTCAACATTGTATCATAAAATTTGTGAGTTCAAATTATTTATTTGGAATACTTTTATAATACCTTATTCCATAGTTTATTAGGCTATTCTCCCCTTGACCTTGATTTTAAAAGTGCTAAACATTTGGTTAATCCAAACTCTGAGTCTTCTTATGAAAAACTATAAATTTCTCAAGGGTTGTTAGCCTTCTAAAATTCTAAATTGATGTGTTTACTTTTCACATATGAATTTTAAATTATTATAGGAATATTTATTTATTTTTTATAAGAAATGGAAAATTTTAAACATCATTTTAAAACTAAAGATAAGGAAGAATTAATAAATCACCTAAATAAAAACCAAGAATTGATTGATTCACTTTTTGTGTGTTTACATGAAATGAAATTAATAAATATGATAAAGCTAATGCATCTACATCTAGTAATGATGAATCCTTAGATGGTATGATTACTAATTAAAGTTAATTTTCCCTCCCCTCGATCAAGCTATTGATTCCTACATTTAGTGGGGACAAGAGATATGGCTTCAAGCCATTTTTTTTAAATGACGAAACACATATTATTATATCCTCCATGGTAAAAATCATTCTCTCAACTCAATTACTATTTTTAATGCCTACATCTACTCAAGATTTTTTTTTATCTCCTTTGGTTACTTCCCAAATATCAAACTTAAATCAAAATGGGTCCACTATGCAAAATCTTCTCCAAGTTATCCAAATTTTAAAATTTAAGGTTACTACTATTTTAAAAAAAATTAACAAATTCACTCATGCTATTGATTCACAAGATGTATTATGTAATCATTTTTCAATCAAGATATCTTTTCATCCTTTTGAAAATAGTTTTATATCACCCAAGTTCACACTTTATGATGGTAAAGGTGATCATGAACAACATCTTAAATCTTTCTATACAACATGTCTTGATTATGCTTCTAATGATAAACTTTTGACTATTTTTTAATATGGTTCTATGATCTATTAATACAATTAGTGTAAGTATTCAAACATATATGGGATTAGTTCTTATCAAATTTATCTATCCATAATCATATTCACAATTTATGAAAATATCAAGCAAGGAACCAATGAACTCATTAATGAAATTTTTTTGAGGTACAAGATAATGTTGGCCCAAAATGACAAACCTAAATGGTAGATAAAGAGATTCAAGGTATCTTTAAGTAAAGTTTGATTTCCCCATTACATGAGTCTATTTTTTCAATAAATTTAAATATTTTTATGTCTTATTCCACATTACCTAAGATCATAAAAATAAATGATTGCATTGAACAAGATTAATTATGTAACCAACACACTAACTAGATCAAATACCAAGTTTTATATCAACCCAAGCTATAAGGTAAAACATCCATAGGATAAAAAGGAAGAAACAAAAATGATGAAGATGGTCTCACAAAAACTTAATCATCTCATCTTATCCAATGCACCTAAGAGACAATTTACATAATTACATGAGTCTCTAACTTCATTCCTTAAGAAGCTAGTGGATTATCATCTCATATTCATCCCTTCTCTTTTATAGGTTGATACGATCTAACATTTATCCAAAATTATATGATGCAAATTCTTATTTTGACTATCACCAATGTGTTTGGAATTATGCAAACATATGTTACAATTTGAAGCATAAGATATATAAGACCTCACTGATAGTTAAAATATCCCATTTTTTGATTTACCAAAGGATTCAAGATCACAACATGGTGACTATCAAAACTTAAATATATTCAAAAATACATTAAAAGATCATTATAAGTAAGTATCTAAAGTGAAAATTGCATATTATTAACATCATCCTCCACCACATTATGGGCACCCATTAGATGGGTTTACTGTCACACTTACATGTGATATACCTACTATGTTTTAGAAGCCTACTATTACATTTGATGACAATGAAATTATGGATGATGAGTCAGATCATCACTCATTATTTATTAGATTACATATTGGCTATCATCTTATACACAATGTTATGGTTAATAATGTTTATAGTGATAATATATGTACCATGACATTGCTCACACATTTGGGATATAAACATGATTATTTATACCCTTAAACCAAGATGGTCAAAGTATTTGATGGGAAATCACAAGATATTTTTGGTGAGATTGATTTACCATTATAGGTTGGTCTGGCACATGTTACCACAGTAATTTTTTGTTATAACACATACAAGATTCTTTGATATGTTATTGGGATGACCTCAGATTCATAAGCTCTACATAGTACCCTTTATAATTCATATATGTCTCATCTATATTTATGCCAATAAGGTAATCATAGTTTCAAAGTTTTGATATGAACATCCACTATAACAAGCAAAGTTTATTCCAAAACATCTAATTATAAAACATGATAAGGTTAATCATGAGTGAAATCATAATCAAAATTAAATACTCTTTCTTAGGTGATTAATACTTGAGAGTTTTTTACATCAAAAATACATAATGGACTCCATCGATCCCTCATCTACACCTACATGGCATAATTTCTTGTTGAGATTAGATCAAAATATTTTTGAAAAGTGTAAAAATACCCACAATTAAAGCTACATTGATAAATCAATATATCACTAAATAATGAGTTCCATGAACAACTAAAACTTCCTTTATTACTTTAGTGCCATAGATTCCTATAAGTCATAGGGAGAGTATTACAAATTTTTAAGCTCTAAATTTGTCATATATACATGATCCTTGATAGTATGACCAATTTTTAATACACCATATTAAGCCTAGAACACCCTCTGATCATCCATTAGATGGTATCATCAGTTAGCTTTATCAATTCAAAAAAATCAATAAATCAAAAATATATATAAACATTCAAATAAAATAAAAAATACAAAAATACTTATCATTTACATGTTTAGTAACTTTGGAATATGTTGTTTACTTCATGTTAATAGATAGTGTATAATTTTCCTTTCTATACATAAGTTTCATGGGTACTTGAGTGTGATACAAACATACACTAGATCCATGATATATGAGCTTAAAATGTTTGGACCTTTCCTCCACCCTATGACACACTACTTGGGAGCATCTACTTGTATAAATCATTATTGATACATATTCTACTATTTTATGATCACTTTCCATTATCATGTTGAGCTTATATATTATTGTTTACACATCTATACACATTATTAAATATTACACATTTTTTATTATATTTTATGCTATAGGAAAAAAATTTAACGCATGTATTCATGAAATAATATGATATGATTATGTTAGTATCTTATATTTCACTTATTCATCTTATCACATGGTTTACTTGAGTGTAATTCTTGTTTGCTACCTTGTCTTAATTATGGAAAATTTGAACATGTTCATTATTTATTGGCCATAATACCACTGAGTATTGTTTCTTAGATTTTCATACATTTGAACATGTCCTCTAATTTTGAGTGTGAAAAATTTAAACATACCCTTTATTTTAGATCTCCTTAGACCCCATTTTTTCATGGCATTGAGTACTCTGGTGTCTATGCTTGATTTTTTTTGAGATTGTGTTTGTTACTTATATACATTTCTATGATCAATATCATGAATCTTAGGGATTTTTATGTTTTTATATGATGAGATTAATTGATACATATACTTATACATGGCTCCACTATATGCTTAATTACTACATGATTGATAGAGACATATCATGGTTATCTTATCCTTTTGAGATAAGGTGACTAACATGTTTCATTGCCATCACATAAAATGGGGTGAATATCATTGAGGTAATTTCATAGAGACATTATTCCACATGCATAAAATTGGTATAATTCGAAAATTTTGACATAGCTTTCATGATTCATACACTTGGGTCTGAATCTTATGCATTTGGTAATGATTTTACATAATTCAGACATATTTTTCTATATATATAAGAGATATAAAAACAAAATTATAGATAATAAGTTATATTTTCATAGATACTTCATATTGAGACGCATTATAGGGACATATGCCATACAAGTGTACCATCTCACATATACATGTTCATATTATATACACATTTATAAACCTACCCTACAAAGATGCATCAATTGAGATTTATATGTTGGCAATAGTTGGTTCCCTTCAGTGGCTTAGTTGAGATTCACTTCCCTCAATGTCCTTGGAATTATTTCCCATTTATAAGTTGAGATGGTTACACCATTTGGCCTAGGCTAGATTGGCTAGATTATATACACACTTGATTTATGAAATTAAGATTCAGTGATCTCGATGGCATTGGAAAAATAACCCTTGTATCAAATTGGGGGTATGATCACCTCCAGTTCTCTTCAGATTTATAAGGTTTATTTATGAACCTATTTTTCTAATGCTTCAATAATGAATCACCATTACCAAAAAACTACTAAGGGGAACATAGTTACATCAATACACAAGTATAATCCTTCCTTGTTCTCTTTTATTTTAAGTATTTAAATTATTCAATTTTTATATTATATAAATTATTTACATTGTAACATAATCTTGGTTTTAGGTAATTAAAAAATAACAAATTTAGCGGGTCTCAGATAAAGAGAATACACATTTATTTTTTTTAACCTAGTAATTTCATACTTATGCATTACTAAATTAAAGGGGGAGTAAATTTAGATACTAAAATATGATTTTCTATGGTAAAATAGTCTTGTACACTTAAAAAATACCAATCATGACTTAGACCTTCAATTCATGACCTTCCTACTACTAAAAGTCTCATGTTCTCCATCTCATTTTGCCTAAATACTTATCTTATAGTCTGACCTTGATATTTTGATTACCTAGATCACTTGTAGCCCATAATATACATCAAACCTGATTTATATCCTACTCTAATAATCAAGTATCTTCAATAAAAATCCTCCTAGACAATACCTTCTAGACTAAGCAACTAGTGTCAACACTAATGTCCTAGGTCTAACACTAGTGTTTAAACCTTACAAACAATAAAATTTTCAAATAATTCAACATGTATGGATCAAAATATTTTTATTAATTATCCCTCCCATTATATAATTTTTTTAAAAAATATATAAATATAATTAAAATATCATTCATTATGGATCAAGTACAAATAAAGTAATATATATCAATTACCAAGTAAAAACCTGTCAATCTCAAACTTAATCATTTGCACAACTAAGTTAGACTACCCTATTCTTTATTATTTAAAATTATTATTATTATAGATTTTAAGCATTAAAATATCATCCTATGAACAATATTTTTGAAGTTACAAGCTAGATCACTACATACACTCGCATATAGCATATTACATAATTGTTCACACACAAGCCCACATAAGGGGGATAACTACATTAATATGAGTCCCTTTTCAAAGTATTGGATATGTAGTAAGTTTTAAATGATAAATAGGTATTTTCGATCATATAAACTTCACTTAATCCTACTAACCTCCATTTTTACTAAGTCACATGCCATAATCAGAGGACCTAGGGTTTTGAGCTACATATTGATTTTCAGAATGTGTGAACATGATCCAAGTTAATAATTTATAATGCATTAGTGAACCCTAATAGTAATATGTGGTAACTCTATAAATTTTTAGTATTATTTATAGGATAGAAGTGTTGAATTATGGATATAAACATTGGCAATAGTGTCTATATTTGGATGGTAGTGTCCAAGCTACTAACGAGTTATTTCTATAATCTGATGAATCAGGGTAAAAATTAAACTATATTATCCTACACTTAGAATTATTAGATCCACCTATGTATAATTAAATAAGCTATGTATTGATTCATCTTCATTTTTTAACTATTATAATATTGTTTTGCATTTTAGATTATATATTTAGCATACATTCATAATTCAACATTATATCATAGTATTGTGAATCTAAATTATTTAATTATCCTTCATTTATAATAGATTATTCTAAATTTTATGAGGCTATCTCCCCTTATCCTTAATTCCAAAAAGGATTAATCACTTTGGTATCACCTTTAGGTCTTATTTTTTAGCATTTTATTTCATTTAAAGTTATCCATTATTTCCTTTATGGATCTTTAGTACCCTTTTTTGCTTTCTACCTTTATTGGGATGAATATTATTATAATTTATTATGTTTAACCCTATGCATGTTCATATGGATTATGTAGTGATATTATTACCATATTTCATAGAATTTCCATTCTTAGGGTTTCCATTTATGTGATGTGACTTACATTCTCATGTATTTTTAGATCCCTTATTTGGCCTAGTCACTTATGAAATAAAAATTTCCCTTATTTTAGTGAGCTACTAGTATATACAATTTGTGTCACCCTTTTACATATGTATGGATCTTCCATGATCCCCATATTTCCCTCTCCTTTCATTTGAGGTACACTTGGGTGTGTTTTTATATTACACTCTTTTCTAAAGTGCAAGTTTAGGAGTCTTTAGACATCATGGTCTTTAGGTCATCCTCTCTAGGGGCTAGGTGTAAGCTCTCTTGTGTTAGTCATAATTATTACCCATTTTTAATTTTTAGAATCCATATGTAAGAAAAAAATAAAAATACAAAAGAGTAAAGAGCTACATTATATTAAAAATAAATATTAAGAAATAATATATAAAATCTTAAAAGTCAAATCACAATAAAATATGTGATCTTATTTCTTGGCACACCCCCTATTTTTGTCAAAGATTAAACTTCAAAACTCACCTCATGATAGAGATAAAATCTATTGGGATGAATTAGGCTAGTAGAGTAGGGTAATATGTCTCTCTTTACTTATCTATATTACATTCTTATGCTACTTGCTTTCTCATGTAAGCACCCAATATTAAATGTAGATTGACACCTCTATAAGGGGTTTAAGGATCAGGGAACAAGTTGTGGGAAGGTAAGATACTTTCATTTTTCATGAATTTATCCTTCATGGGATGATATTTATACTTCACTTCTTATCCCAAGCTTGCACTATCTATATGGGTTGTTTAGGTCCTTTATTTCAAAATCTCTTAGCCTTATCCACTTGATTAGATCTTCAATAAGGATTTATACATCACCCTTATGGCACCTCAATTCATTATATATTCATTTTTTCTTTCCAAATACCTCATTGATGAATATTTTTAAACTGATCATGTCCCTCTTCATTAGATTCCAATTTTTTATCTATTTTCTTTAGATTTGACTTTAACTTTTATTTTATAGCACCTCATGGATTTTTAGTTTTTGATTTGCATTGTAAGACCTTAGTTAATATAACTAGGTCTTCCTCACAAACACCCATTATCTTTCATATCCACACCATCTATGTCATCATAACTATACATGTATATGGTTGTCTCTTCCTACGTGTTTCTTTATCACAAGCATTGATTTCAATTTTTTACTAATAGAATCTCTACTTTCATTTTTTAAATGTCCTTGTTGGAAATTAGGCTTTACTTTTCTTACATTGGATGTCTTTATAGTCATTTTGTATTTCCATTTGTTTGATTTACTTTTTTATTATCTTACATTGGATAATTTTGTAGTCATTTTATATCATTGTTTGATTATGTTTTGCATTTTCATACATTGGATATTCATTTTCATGGTTATTTTTTATATTGTATGTATTATTTCTTCTTATACTTCGATGTGATTTATAACTTATGGATTAAATTATTTTAAGTATCTTATGTTTTTACATAATATTTTCATCTTAATTACATTTGGTATGTTTTATATTTGTTTATTACACATCTTTAGTTTTTTTATTTTTCTAACTACTTACTTAAGATGTCATATTGACACTTTAATTTTTATTATTTTTTACTATGTATTTACTCACATTTTATAGAAAATAATAAAACATACATACCTTGATAATACCCTCATAACATTATATAAGAACCATGACACATGTTAGTATCAAATAATACAATCCCATATAGAAAAAATAAATCAAAATCAATGATAGAAATATGCATGTCAATTTTTTCTACATTAAAATAAAAGATATATACATCTACAGTTATGGGTTTCCTTCCTCCCTATGTGAGTAAGGTGACACACTTTGTGTATATGTTTCATATATAATCACCTATATAAACCTCTCTAGTATACAAGTATGACACCAAAAACCTATGTCCTCCCTTTATACCCTAACTAGCCTCATCTTTAGCTCATGGATATACTCTGTCAACTCCTTTTTGTAGTGTATAGTGGCTATGAAAGTATCCATGTATGTATCCTCTCTATGGATAAGGCAAGATGTGTTATCACCATTTTCTTCCATGTTGTAACCTATCCTTTTTTGAAGACTACTACCATAATATCACTAATAGTATACTCTCATCAATATATTTATCGTGTAGTAACCCATACCATCCTAAACCAACTACCATGTTGATAAATAGTAAGTATAATGGTATATGCCATGTTTATGGTATCATGATCAAGAAACATGTCATCTAGGATATCATGATGTGAGGTCTCAATCATGACTCTCCATCATGTCTACTACAATATCTACAAAATCACACTAAATCAACATCGGATCTCTATATATCAAATTTGAAAGTAAATTTAACTCTAGTTCTTAGTATCTATATATCAAATACTATAAAATAAAGTGATATAAAATGCTTATTATACTTTAGATGTCTATGGGATTCTTTCAGTAATGGTGGCTTCATCTATTCTATCTCCAAGGACACATTTTTCCTCTCAAATCAAGCTTGAATAGGCTTCCACCCATCTCTCACTCTAAACTACTATGTATTGATTCCCCAATGACTTCAAAAGTTCTTGGGTGACACACATATTTCATCTAGGTAGATTAACCTCTACCATAGGAGCATCAAGATCAAATCTATCATTCTCATCTAATCTCCTCTATAGGCATGACCATTGTCATCTTCTCTCTCCATGTGGGGAATGATGACATATCAAAAATTTTATAGTAATCAATTCACCCCCCCCCATCCTCATAGTCCATGTATCTCTCTTAAGCACCTCACCTAATGTGGTGGGATAACTAGTGGTGTGATAGGTGTGGCTAACCAAACTATCCTAGGATTATTTTACACAAGTGAGGTTCAAACCACCATGTGTGGTGGCTTGTAATCTACATTATCACCTAATATTATACTATTAATGGCCATGACTTACATTATTCCATGTTCCTATGGTACTATTTCAATATGGTCTCATATTTTCTCATAGTCTCTAGTGCTTACAAAAATGGGATCTATCACACTACATTATCATAATTATACCTCCTCACCTAAGGTAGGTGGTCTTTAATATGATGTGGTTATCCCATTTATTTTAACATGTGTAATATATTATGTATTAATCATACAAATAGTGTGATATGAACCATAATTTGTTGTCCCTTATTGAGCATGTGATAAAAATCATGAATGAGCTTCACCTAGATCATAGCTCCCATATCATACATAATGTCTTACTCCAATGCATAGCTTCACAAGTATAATATATATAAATACACAATTTCATATGACATGTGACATAACACATGCATAATCACTAAGCCAATGATGGCCTTATAAATGTCAAGAATGCCTGACATATAAACAGTGAAGATAATGACAATCATCTTATACTAATCACATAGTTTAATCTTTATGGCCCAATTAGCATACTCATATGACTCTATTATGAGTTTAGGAATGTCATAGATAATAGGTGTACCCTTAATCTATAGCTCTATAATCACATGTTCATACTCTAAGGTGATAATAACATACACAATGTTCACATCCTCCTCCCACCTTAATGTGTCTATGATCATCTCCTAGCACCCTAAAAACATTATCACTAGCTTAGTTCTAAGAGATACTAACACATCCCTATGATGCATTTGAACCCCAGACTAATCAAGCATGCTTCATCCACATTTTTGAGTCTCTCTAGTATATTAGGTAGCCATTTCACATTAATTCCCCTCCATAGTCATTGTACCTTTATAAAATGTCAAACAATAGTACCTAGTCAATTTTTTCTCACAAACCTAAAATCAAAGTGAAATCTAATTAAAAATAAATTTTAAATAAAAAAATTCTCTTGACTTCTATCATGTTAGCCACTTATAGTTTATACTACACCAACCATATACTTACATTTTCCACTAAACTACCCATATCAGAATGGTATCAACCATGTAATCCTTTCTATAGCATCAAACACATACATATCATATGGACAGTGTTATTTTTTCCCCCAACTATATCAACTATATCCTATGACATCAGCCATGTATTTTTCCTAATATGATATCAGCCACCATTAAATAATATAAACCATTTTTATCACTTTTTATATTATATCATCCACTACTTGTGATACCAGTCACTAAAATATTTTTAACACTAAAACTATACTAACCATAACCTATGGTATTGGCCATGGAAATTATATTTCTCCACCTACCACATCGACCAATCCTATACAATTTCATGGTAGTGTATATTTCTGCTCTTAGCTCTAAAAAAATACCTTGGTATTAAATTTGATGTTTGGTCTTCTACTTATTGTCTGTCAACATTTTCTTTACAATTCGACAATTTTTAAGGTAAATTCTAGTACAATAATTTATCATAGTGCATATATTTCATAAAATTACTCTTCTTTAATTTATTTGCTTAAATCAAAAAATAAATGTGTTACCTACTTGTATGGCTCATGTGATCTATCCCTAGTGGCCGTATATGTGTTTTCCTCAATATCCTCTATCCATGGTCTTTTATCACACCAAAAATTGTCATCTAGAGCTATAGGTTTCCAAAAATATTAAATGACCAATTGACTTACTTTTCATCTATTAATACCTCCTAATTCAAATTTTGAAACTTTATAATTTTTACCTTCATTTTTCATATTTTTCTCACATATTTATTTTTTTAGGTCCTCTTCATGAACCATAAGAATCATTAGGATCATACTCAATTAAATAATTTTATGGTTCTAATTTTACATAAATTTATATTTTTCTCTTATTTTTTAGGTCTACCCATCTAGCTCCCAAATGTGTACCTTCCATCGGTTACAACACATGTAATTTCATCTCTAAATTCAATAAGGTATGCAAAGGTAAGTATGTATATATTTTGTGTTTCATTATTTTATTTATTAAAACATTTATTTCTATTATATTTAATGTTTATATGAGTATTACCATAATAATCATCTCATGTTACACTATTGTGACATTGTATGCACCTAATTTTTGCATAGGGAAACATTTTGTGTTATTTGATGATGATGTCCATTAGACAAAAATATACTTGAACATAGTCTTATCCCTCTTTTTCATATTATTCCTCTCCCCAAGCCTAAATTAAGTGATAATATTATAAATTTTGAGCTTAATCATTTGAAAATCAAGACTTTTAGTGGGCATGGAAAAACTACCATGGTAATTCATATGACTACCCCAAAAAATTACACAACCTCTATGGTATTTTCATAAACCCCATGATATTTTTGATGAATTTCATGGTGGTTACATAATTATCCCTTATATATATTATTATATATGACATTATTACATGTGTTGTGAAATCTATTACTGAGACATGCATTTTGATGTATTTTGCATGATCAACCCTTCATTTTACTTCTTATTTTTATACACTTGAATCCCAAATGTTTTACATCACTCCAATTCATCACTAATAAAATTTTATATATCTCTAAATTAACCTCAACAAACTCCCAGTTAGGTCTTGTTCACTCCCACATGTAACATTTTCTCCTCTCCTACAAATAACTCATTTTACCATGAAATATACATCTAAAAATTACATTGAGAATTTAATATATAGGTTTTGTGAGAGAGATATTATACCTTTATTATCTTCCTTGATAAATCAACCCAAATTCCATAGAAACCCTCTAGTCATTGTATAAAATTGGAGGAAGAAACTCATAAACTTATAACACAAAACTATGTTATTTATGAGAATCAAACATAGTCCATTTGCCTCTTCTCTTTACTTTTTGATTATATTTTTGTTTCTTATTATGTTCCCCTTATTGATTAATTATTGGTTCATTATTTATAAATTACTAAGGAGATATTATCTAAAGGATCATATCAATTGTAGTTCAAAATCAAGTTCTTAATCTCCACTTATATTTCACTTAAGCTAGCTTGGTCGATTTATTTTTATTTATAATTGATTAGATTAAAAAGAATAGTTTAGTTGCATATCAAAATATAAAACTTACAAAAAATGTTTATATTTATTTGCAATGTAAATCATTTAATGTTTTTTAATATCACTTTCATATAACAAATCTAAAAGCACATTGGTCTTGCATGTTAGTTTTAGAGTTAAAAAAACATAAAAACTCTTAAATTTATGGCAACCAATATTTTTTATTTTAGCTTTTAGTATTTCAATAAAAATACAAAACAAACACCAATCTTTACATCCATATTCACAAAAATTCAAAAAATCAAAAGAAAATAATTATATATAGAACTTTTTTTCATATTTACAAAAGTTATCAAAGAAAAATCATAATAAAAAATTATAATTTTCTATTTTCACAATATAATTAGTTTCATCCAACTCAAAGATCAAAAACCAAAAACTTTCACCAAGTTTGATTTTTCAAAATTTAGGAATCTTATTGCATGCATACAAATCTAAAATTATAGATTAAATTTTTATGAATATGTTTAGAAAATAGTTTACTCATTCATATTTTATTGAATTCATTCATCAATATAAATCAAAATGTTTATCTTAACCAAGAATAATTAAATTATTGCACTTTAGGAAAATAGAAAAGTAGGAAAATTCATCATTCACATACTTCAGTTTTAATTTCAAATTCATTAGCATTTGTATTTATTATTTTGATAAAATAACACAAAAATAATTTTTAATTTCTTTGCTTTTAGAACTTTATTTTTAGTGGTAGAATGGTTTCTTTAATCATTTAAAACCCTTAATTTCCAAACAAACAACTAACCTTAATTAAATAAAGCATCCAATCATTTACATTCTAATATTAGCAAACACATACCTTTAGCAAATGATAAAAATTAGCCATAAAACTCTTCTATAAAACTAAAACAAAAGAATAAAAAACCTCAAAACAAATGTTTTATTCACCAATGGATGATTCTTCCTAAACAAACATTTTTATAAAAATTAAAAATATTTCCTCAATTACTAGCCCCTATCTCAACACATAATGTATAGAGAAATATAAACTATATATTTTAGCTACAAGTCTTTCATTCCACACATTTACCCAACCATGGCATTCATAATATAAATACTCTATACAATAAAATTAGGTGTTTTAAGCCCAATTAGATAGATAAATTCACCTCTTATTCCACCATTCATGAAACCTTTACTTTTGACTTCTCCTTTCATCCTTAATTCTAGCCTTAATTAATTTTATTTTCTTTGTGTATGACATTTCTCATGCAATAAAAAACTAATATATCCACTTAAATACCTAAATAAATCAAACCTCACTTAAACCCATTATAAAATTGCAATATAGACAAATAATTATGCTACATAGTTCTTCTAAATTATGAATATTCTTGGGATATTTTTACACTATACAGTTCACTTCCCTTAATAAGAACTTTGATGTAACTTAGTTATTTAGGTATAGACCTAATCATCCAATACTATCTATTACCCAATAATCACATGTGAGTATCTCAATCTAAACCAACCAACCCTTCCAATTCAACCTATTCAACCATCTCAACCACCTCAATCAAACTAGCTATATCAATAGTTTGAATATCATAACATTCCACTTGGGTCATCTTGGCCTAGCCTCAAGAGGTCGAGTGCACAAATTTAGAGTGTTGGTTTCTATGTGTATAAATTTGGTGAACCAAATGTGAAAATATAGTCCTTTTGCATTTATTTTTTTCTTTATTATTTTTTCCCCATGTTCTTTCTTCTGCCAATTATTTTTTGGGTGTCTACACACTCCCTAAATATTTATATTTTATTATAGAGTCTTGTTTGAGGGGTTATCAACCTTAAATTGATCCTTCTTTCATTATTTAGACTAACATTATAAATCAAAACATGGAGAACCAATCTACATTCTATGACCCTTATACATCTAATCTTTAAACCAAATATTGTGTGGTAAGTCAACATTATGGTATCTTTCAAAGACTACCAGTAACTATCATTAATATAATGACATGACCTTAATTGGTAGTGTAATGTATCAACAAGTTATAACTAGGCCATACTTTAGCTTATATAGTCCTAACATATAAAGTATGATAATATTCTATCAATACACTAATATAATTTATATTTTAAAATATCAATTAAGTAAACTACATCTACCTCCACCACCTTATTATACTAATAAATGTATTCACACCACTAGAAAAACCCACAATAACTCATCCAGAGAAATCAAACACAAACCATGTCATATTGGGATATCATCTTCTTCCCTTGGATCCTCCCTTAATATAAGCCTCCAAATTCACTACAAATGATACTCTAAATGATCTCATATCCACTTTGGTGGGCCACATTCAAGACTTCGAAAGTAACCAAACCTCCCTCCAAACTAGTCTTTCTAACCAAGGAATGAACCCAAAATTTAATAATCAAGGTCATTTTTCTCCCATTCCTACTCTAGTGGCATCTTACCAGCCACCAAAATATCAATCCACTTATTTTATAACTAGTTTTAGACCAAATCAAAACCTATGAGACCTTCTTACCTTTGATATCCATAATACTATGGTATAAAATGTTCCCCCATCCAATCAATGTTCCAATCACATTCTTATTATGTTCTCACCTCATGTTCTTCTCCAAAAAATATGGTAGTTAGTACACCATCACCCATGGTTCTTCTTAAATGTGTACTTACTATTACGACACCCACCAATGTTTCACATATTGAAACATAGATTGGCACACCTCCTTTAATATATATACAACCATATCATCACATGTTCTCCAAATAAACACAAGTGAATAACTATTTTATGAAATATTATACTCTTCCCACTCAAGCAACAACATTTTATCCTAGTATTTTATGCATGTATCCTATTCAACACCTCTTCATTAAGCTTAACACAACATCCCCCTTTTTGATTTTGACATCATGGGAACATGTGTTGAATATATAAAGGATCCTCTTGGTAAAACCATTTAATGGGTTCTCTTTTTTTGCCTCTTACCTTAAATTACCAAATACAAATGGGAAGGAGACTCAAATGTACAGGTCAAGGTCTACTTTATGGACATTAGAAAGTTATTACCCTAAGATGGAGTGGTGG
Organism: Torreya grandis; assembly: GCA_037957365.1. Lineage (NCBI taxonomy): Eukaryota > Viridiplantae > Streptophyta > Pinopsida > Cupressales > Taxaceae > Torreya > Torreya grandis. Next base: position 334,175 of record JARHVA010007877.1, read on the forward strand.
AAAAAATTAATAATAATCTCAAGATAATGGAATTATATTTTTATTACTATCTCCTTGAGGATTCAATCCATTATTTTGTCCAACTTAGGCAAGCATTTTAAAAATCATTTGATATAAATAAGTTGCTTCAAACTAGCATACAAGTGTTTCTACACATTAAATAAGAATTTAATGAGTCTATTTCCCACTTTATTGAAAGGTGGTTTCAATTACTCTACTCCTATATTAGTTCCCCACACATGGATCAAAGAGACATATTTTATATTTTCCTTCACTCTCTTAACAAATAAACTAGGGTAGATGTCTACAAATTGCCCTATAGATCGTATAAAGAAGCACTAGAGAGTGTATTTAGATTTGACTAAGAAGTCATAAATATTAGCCATATAACTTATAGATCAAATATGCAAATTGTTTCTCTCAATATAAATAATTGGGGTTATCATAAAACTAACCAAAATAACCAAGGACCCAATATCCTAAATCTAAATCACATTATTATCATGGTTGTCATGATAGATCACCTAAAAATACCAATGTCATGAAAAATAAAGTAAAACAAAAATGTAAACAATAATGACATTGGGTTTGAGATAAATCCAAACCCTCCACCTAAAGTTCAATTATTTTATTTTAATTAGTCTTCATATTAATAAAATAAATACCGAATTGATATCAAAATAATCACTAGGACCAAAATACTCAGTTTTTAAATATATTTTATACCTAACTAACAAAGGTTCAGTTAGCATAATAAAATCAATGATTGGTGGATTTTAATCCTAGTATTTATATTATTTTCCATATGATCATGTATTTTAAACAT
>JARHVA010007877.1:340000-592257 GCA_037957365.1 Torreya grandis
CATAAAATACCAAGAATAAATTATTGTTCATATTCGTTTGCATTGTAAATCTTTTAATATTTCATAATCCAACTTGCATATAGAAAATATAAAAGCATAGTCTTACATATTAGCTTTAGATTTATATTTAAAAAATAATTTACATAAATAAATATCTTTCTATTTTATCTTATATTATTTTAACACACATACAAAATAAAAACAATCTTTACATCCACTTGGATAGAAATTCATAAAATCAAAAGAAAATAATTTCCTCTAAAGATTGTTTTTGCATGTATATGAATTTAATAAAAGCATAATCATAATAAAAAAATATGAATTTTATATATGTTAAATAAAATTATTCACATCCAACTCAAATATCAAAAATAAAAAACTTTCAACTAGTTTGCATTTTCATAATTAAGGAATCTTGTTGTATGCATATAAATCAGAAACTGTAGATTTAAATTTCATATGTACATTTGAAAATTAGAGTCCTAATTCATACTTTACTAAAATAATTCACAAATATAAATCAAAATGTTTATATTCATCAATAATATTAAATTTTTTACACTTTAGAAAAAATAAAAAGTAAGAAAAATCAGCATTTACATAGATTAGTATCAATTTTATAGTCATTAACGTTCACATGTATTATCTTTAGAAAAAAACAAAACATAGTTTTAATTTATTTTCTTTTAGAACCTTATTTTTATAAATAACATAATTTATTTAATCATTTAAAACCCTTTATTTACAAATAAATAACAAACCTTTATTAAATCAAACATATAATGATTTAGATTTTTAAATCAATAAATGCATACCTTTAATAAATAGTACAAACCAACCATACAACACTTATATAAAACCACAAAAATGAAATAAAATATAACACTTAAAAAACTTAAAACAAATATATTTCTCACCCTTGGATGATGCTTCCCTAACAAGCATATTTGCATAGAGTAGTAACAGTTCCTCAATTATTAGACCCTACCTCAACATAGAACATCTAGATTGATATAGACTCTAAGCTTTAGCTATAATTATTGTATTACATAATTTTACCCAAACTCATCATTAGTTATCTAAATGATCCAAATGAGAAAAATAGGTTGTCTAAAACCTATTTAACCATTAAAATTAAACTCTTAACCCATCAATCCTAAACCTTCCAAATTTTACTTCTCATTTTAGTCTTAGTTCTAGTCTCATCTAATTTCATTTTCATCATAGATGACATTATCCAATCAATCCAAACCTGGTACATCCTATCAAGTACCTATAGTAATCTAATCTCACTTCAACTATGCTCCCTAGTTATTTTGAACTATGGATGTTCTTAAGATATTATTACACCATAATTTCTTTATTTCAATGATCACTTTGACACAATCTATTTATTTTGGTATAGATATGAGTGTCCACTACCACTCATTGCTCAAAATCTCATTAAATTATAATTCTAAAAATATCCAACCCTTCCATCCCAACTTATTCAACCACCTCAACAACATCAACCAAAATAACTAGATTAACCATTTGTCCATCATATCATTCCTCTTTGGCAATCATGAATTGACCTCGAGAAGTTGAGTACAAAAGGTTAACATGCCACTTTATATGTGTATAGAAACATGATGAGATTTAATTGGGGCATATGTATACACTTGAAATTTTTCATCTTTATCACTTTAATTATGATTTTTATTATAGGGATTTTTTACAAAATCAATCTCCCTTAGTACAAATCTTAAGTAATGCATAGGGAATGGGGTGGGATAAACTCATGTTAATTTATGAGAGATGTTTCCATAATATTTTTTCATACCTTAATTAATATTAGTCTAACCTATTTTGATTATCTTTATATCTTAGCTATTAGTCTAATTTCCATCCATATTTTTAGCCACCCTATATTCATGTTATATTTACTAATATGATATATTTATTTTCATGCATGTATTTACATGTATTTTTGGGAAGATTTTTCTATGGGGGTATAGGCCAAGAAGGCCTTTCCATCATTGTCATCAAACTTGTTGGGGTAGATAAAATCTCTAAGCCTCATAAATTATTTAGTAATTTATCCACATAGGAGTTTCTAAATAACTATTTTCATGTGGAGTTTCTAGAGAGAATACTTAATTATCTTGTTTACATCTATCCCCAAGACCACCTTTCCTTTGGAAGAAGTTTAAATAAATGAAGGTCTTATCATATTGGGTTTGGGGTGAACATACTCAAAAACATTCAAGTCCCCCAAACCTTGCCCATGTTATTCTTCTTCAAAATCTACCTGGGAATGATACTCACCTTAATCTTCCTTTGAGTCCTCATTTTTTCTAATAATGTCAATGGAATTGGGGATAATTTTAGACTAGACCAGTTCCCCCCGCTTGATGAGTAAGTGGATAAGGCCTTGATGGATTAAATTAGCCATCAAATTCTTTTTGAAATTTAGGATAGACACCTCTAATGATTGTATAAAAAAGGGAATACTAATATAATGTCCCTTGAAATGATTTAAAAGTAGAAAATGTTGCAAAAATATAATAGTGTGTTTACCCTCAAGAGTGATATATTTCATTATTTGAAAAACCTACATCCATTTCCTTGATAGGTCTACTCACATGAACCCTTTGCTAGAGATGTATTTTGGTTTGTGTTTTTCCTTATTAAAAAAGACATTAATGAGTTCCTCCTTACATTTAATATCCTTATAATCCTTCACTTCATGACAAACCATCCCAGTGGTTTTTCTAATTAGTTCCTTCATGATATGACTCTTTTACTTGTGCATTCTCACCTCATGATTTTTCCACCCTCGAGTAAAATCCCTAGAGAGCACAATGTCATGACCCACCAAGCATTCCATGAATGGATTGAGTCCCCCTTTTGCCATCTTATTCCATACATGCTCATTATTTTTCATATTAAATCGATAAATTGGCTCGATATGATATTTGTCCCCTCCCATTTTCTTACTCTATGATTTAATATTGTTGATAGTACTAAACATTTTATGTGGGAGGGATAAATGATGAATAGGGGATATAAAACTTGGCATGATCATGAATTTAAGTCTCAAAACCTACCACTCATTCAAGTACTTGGTAATAGTAGCATCACATGTGTAAAACACACCACGTTGTACCCTCAAGCTAATCACTAAAAAATTAATAATCATGACTTTGTGTGACCTATCCTTTATCAATATTGAAAATTTGAATGGCATCATAATGGTTTAGATATTAAATGGCTTAGTTTTATGAAAAATATTAGTCCATAATTATAGATTATGGTGAGATATGTTATGCATATGATTTTAATTTATATAAACTTGAGCACATATTCATACACACTTGAGTGCATATGCATGGGCATATCTACATAGTTTATAGGAACACAAATTACATATTTTCACATATACATATATTTGAGATATAATTTCTTAGATTCAACATATAGATGTACAACATTCTACATCAATTGATATATATTCAATGGGAATGATACTGGCTCATGAATATATACACTTTTAGATTCATGAGGAGTGATACTTATTCATGCACATACATACTATGATAGTTTACAATTGGCATAATTATAAATGAGAATTAAACTGATTCATGCAAATTTATACCTGTTTGTGAGCATTATTATAATTACTTATTATACCTTTTTAATCTACACTAAGTAGTGAATAATATTGAATCTATATATCCATCTGTAACAGTTGATTCATATTTTTATGGGTGATGTACATTGAGGTTAAATGATACTTAATGGCCATGAAATTACCTATAATAAACCCATAATTTGATCCCTTTATTTATCAGATATGATTAGTTTTTTTTATTAGTACATCATGTACTTCTCCCCACATATATGATGTTGAGGCATGTTATCTTCATAACCCAAGGACTTGAATTGTTACATAAAGTAGGGTTTGATCACCCTCAATTTATATATGGTTCAATAAGAGGAACCAATAAAAAATTACTTCATGAAGGGTTTGAATTAATTTGTGGAGTAAAAATAAACTTTTTTTCATTATAATATTAAAACTATGCATCAATAAAACTATTTTAGAATTATTAGTTGTCAAACTAAATGTGTTGTGAGTGAAATTATTGATAAAAAATGTACTGAATATCTTCAAAATTACAAATATATGATTGTTGGTCTAAATTATTGTATACCAAAAATAATATAAAATATAAAACATATAATAAACTTATAAATTTTAATAAATGCATCACACTACTATTGTGTGCCACTTTATTAAATAATTAATGCTTAAAATAGTTGTTTTACAAGATAACCTACATGATAAGTTATTTCAAGAAAAGCATAAAGTAAGGATTAAATAGAGAAATTAAATTTGAAACTTTATAATCTATAATTATATTTATCATAAAGAATAATAAATATAAACTCAAAAGATAACTAAGAGTAATGCTAATACTAATTGATAGATTTTTGGTCATCATGCAAGAAGCCACTATCAATTGACTGCCAAAAGACATAATTAGACAAATTTGGCATCACAAATGTCATAAAAACTATTAATTTAATTAAATACACTTTAACTTCACTTAAATAATGCTAAAAGTTCACTCTTCCACTTAAAACTCAGTCGATTACTCAGATAGTGAACTGGAGTTAAGTCACAATTCTATCTATTTTTTAAGAAATCATTGCGAAGTGTCTAAAAGTTACCCAAAAAATATTAAAGGTCATAAATAAATTAAATAAACTTCCAAAACATATATAAACCCAAAATATACCAATTTTAAAAAGATAACTCAAGTGCTCATATTGGCATCATACTCAACACTTTAACAGAAATCACCTTTCTTAATTGCTTCAACAAGAAAGCATAATATGCAATAAATTGCAAGGTAAAAATGGTTTTTATATTAATTGGCATTCACAATTGGAAATTACTACCAAATACAAAGTGTGTTTTACACACTCAAGTATACATTTTCCTTTTACTCTATCAATTCTGTTACTATAATAAAATGGGGGAATTTATAGATTCAAATGTCTAGTATTATGTACTTGATAATGAAAAAATTTATATACATTTACCATGCATGAATTGAGAAATAAAATATGGTCATAACCACTATCATCTCACACCTACATGCTACCTTATGATTTTAACCATCTTTATTTACTATCAAACACCTAAAGAACCTTACAGTCTTTTCCAACCCAACTTATTATTTCATATAGACATGAATATACCTTTTGTTCAATCCTTCTATGTACATTTCACTAACATTATATTGGGTTAGTATCACTAATCAATATTTTCTTGAGCCTAACATTACCAACCCTCTCCAAGAAATGACTAATTTTTAAAGTCAAATATTTCTTTAAGGTTGGACCATATCCATAGCATGTCAGTGGTGAGATAAATTACCCAATTAGACTCATATATATATATATATATATATATATATATATATATATATATATATAAAGTCCTAATTTTATAAAAGACTTGGAACTTATTTGGTACACATATATATACTATTTTGCATTTAGAAAAATTTACCCATTCTTCCCAAATTTTGAATCAATCACTAGGAGTAACTCATATCAAAGTCTAAAGCATACCAAAACCAATTCAAATAAAAAATTATCACATACAAAATATGAATCATTAGCTGTATTAAATAGATAAGGATAAAAATTTCACAATCATAATAGGTGGGATAATTACATGTACTTGATTACCATCTTTGGAGTGTTAGATATGTAGACAACAATCAATAATAAATAGAGGTGATTCAGGTTAGCCCATCCCATTAATATTTATTATTTTTATATATTTTTAGTCCTCACATGAACACCTAGGGTTTTAAGGTGAAAGAGGTTGATTTATATAGTTGCATGCATCATCAAAGGTTAGCTTCACACATATAGAGATTTGAAATATAGGTGGAAGTGATTGTATAGTCACAAACCCTATTTTATACATAGGTCACTATTTAACACTAAAGGTGATTATCAATAGTCTTTATTGATCCAAAACTAACAAAACTTACCCTACATATATAAAAACACAATTATGGATGGATGAATCATAGTCTTTATATAGTATTTTTTTCCACTATCAGATCACATTCATAGTCAAGTAGTTAATCAAAAATACATAGTATTGTTCATTTTATTGTATTCCATTTGTGAAACAATTATAATTTAATTGAAGCTTTTACATTTAAATTTATTCTTAAATATTATATGTAGTAATCTTAATTCAAATACTAGTTTCTATCATATTAGGGTTTATAAACCCAAATTAGGGTAAAAATGTACAAATAAGGCCTTGAATAATTAATAATTAAATAAATAGGTACTTTTTTTTTTAAATTTAATATTAATAATTTATATTTTTTGATATTAAAATTTAAAATTAAAAAAATACTTGCATGTCAATTATATAAACTAAAGATAAACATTTACACTAAGGAATAAATCTAAACATATACAAGAGTAGATTATATAATTTAGATATAATTTATTATGAAAATTAGGAACATAGATAAAGTGTAATGTAATAATGATAAATTTAATGTAAATTAGAGTGTATGAGATAGAATGATCACAAATTAGCTATTTTTTGAAAATTTTAACTTGGAATATGACTATGGAGATTATATGTCATGTATATGTGAAATTTGAGTCTCATGCACATAGTCATTTCTTAATACGACTTTGACATGGGTAGAATCATCACTAGAAATTTTTTTGTGTCATGTATGTCTATCTTTGTTGAGTTTAACCTAGATAAGTTTTCTATATTTGCACTTTTTATCACCACTTTGTTATCTGATCTGCATTTATCCTATGTATTTTCATTCTCTAATTGTATTATTTCTTTATCTTTTATATAATGTGCTACTGATAAAAATGTTTATGGGTTTGGGAAAACACTAAGTCAAGGTTGTAAAATATGTATTGAACATGCTTAACTTATACTACCACATAGTTTTAGGCGTGTATAAATAGAATATCTCAAGCATTTATTTTTAGCCTCCTTTTCTGTGCAAGTAATGATGTATCTACATGCAAAGCTAAACCTTACTTTAGTACAAGAGTATGATGAGAGACCAAGATGAAAAACTTAGTTTCATGTAGTAATATATGAATCAATGAATCTCAAGTTTAAGTGGGAGGAATGATGAATATTAAGGCTTGATTAATCTCTTCTATTAGATCTTGTTCATAGTGGATTCTCTTGATTTCTTGTTATGAAATGAATTGATATGAATTTGTGTACACAGTGTGTCATATGATAAGTTTCTTATCTAGGAAAAATTGATAAATCATAATATATAATGATTAAGGTGAAATAATTTTGGAAAAGGGTAGAAGGACCCACATAATGGATTTGAGTAGACTATTAGCTAAAAGGTGACTGATGAGTTTGATAGGGGGAACTAGTATCACTTATGATTTGACTAGGGATAAATGTGTGATATTTAGTTAACAAATAGATTCTAGTTAGTGTTAGACATTTTAATGAGACTAAATAACATGCATGAAGCTCATAGTGGGTACAAAAAAGTCCTAAAATTTAAAATTAAGTCAAGTATGATAAACAATGGAAAATAAAGTAAGGAAAATATTCTTGCACCAAATTTAGGTGTCTACATAATGCACTCACCTTGATGTGGGTATGATGAGGGTGATTTAATTCATGCATGCATCAAACTATTAATATGAATAATTGAAATTTGTACCTTCACTTACCTAGGGGAGATTTAAGGGTTTTATTTGTAATGTTGAGATGGGTAGTCCATTCACACTTTATTTTCCTTGGTGTACTTGAAAAAATTGTACATATTCTAAGTAATCCATACTCAGTAAATATTTTTAATTTAACTTTTTATTTTTTAATTTGAAAAAGAGATTAATAATGAATACACTTATTAATATTTATCTAAATTCCACAACAAATTTTTTTTTGATACTAAACTTTAGAAGTGTTGAATCAAAATCAAAACCTCTAGGAATTTCCAGTGCCCATAACTCACACTAATAAACTTTAGAAAAATATTTAAACATATCAAAAATTTATTTGTGGATTTTTAATTCATAATCCACTTCTTGATCATGAAGTAGATAAATCTGTTGCTAGCAATTATTTATTAACAATCTTCACTACTATGAAAATCATGTAAAAATGTTCATGTTATGAACTATTTAGATGTATGTATACCACCTTATAAAGTAAAATATTCCATCCTATTTCCAAAATCACTCATCTCTAAATAAAAATTTAAATACATTATATGTTATAAAAATAATATATTAAAAAGATTAATATCTTGGAACACATGTAATAATCATTAATGTCATTGTCATTATTGAAAATATCCATATGATATGGATAATTTATAATATAGTCATGCTTTAAAAGTAACTATTCTATATATAAAACATCATGTAATATCTTGATCTATCATAATAAATAGAATACTAAATAAGGCATAGTGCAAGAGGGTACAATGACCCTAAGGTAAATAACAATGGGAAAAATTAATATGTCCCAAGTGTCATAAAGTATTGCTCTAGTTAGCCCAAATATAGAAATGAGAATACACAAAAGTATCATTCCCCACTTGATTCATGTTAGTTACCATGGAAACATAGGCACCGAGAAAATATAACATTGTATATGTGCATGATGTCAATCATGACACCGAGCATAATATAGAACTATGCATGATATATATCATGGATACAAACATAATAAATTAATAGTTAATTGTAATTGGTATCACACAAGTTGGTGATAAAACATGAAATAGAGGGTAATCACAAGATATAACAATAATATTATCCTCTATGGAAAAGGATGCACACACAAACATACACATACACATGCAAGTATGACTCACACACTATAGTTAGTGTAAAATGCATCATAATTATAATTTATATATCCATGTAATGTGAAATATTTAGGTATTAACAACATATTTAATAAAATATAAATATCTCACTATAATTAATGGGTAGTAAGGAAAATTTTTAATGTGATAATCTATTGTATGGTAATGACCCCAAGGAAAGTTATGGTACTATTGAACATGCCCCTATAATGTAGGCAAAGAATCCTTGTGAATGATTTATATTATTAAAAATCATTTAGGATATTTTATTTTTTTAAAAAAATCTTACTCAAATAAAATACCATGAGAAACATGTTCACAAAAAATGGATATGAAAACATATAGTATAGGCAAATGTGTAATAATGCATAGAAATGATATTTTAGAATATATATATATATATATATATATATATATATATTTGTAATATTTTTGTTAGTTTTAACAATAAGTTTTCCAATTATTGGTTCATGTATGCATCAACTATGATATTCATAATGTGAAAATATTTAAAAAGTGTATATGGTATAAGGGCCCATCAATGTGATAATTTAAGGCACATATGTGGTGTTCCTCTAGATTTGAAAATAATGTCTTTGTAATGTAATAATAAATATAGATGATATGGTACCCATAATATAGACACCCTTTAACAGTGATGCATATGTATTTATGGGGTAATTACATGCCCCAAATTTTATGTAAATACTCAAGTAAAATATGTCAATAGATGTAGCATATATGAAACCAATCAAGTGTTAAATTATATGTAAGATTAAAATCTATATAATCAATGTAAACTCATAAAACACAATGGTGTGATAGACTTTATATATAAAATATGAAAATAAGGCTTTTATAAAAATATATATGAGTACCACTCCTCCATTGTAAAATATTGATATTAACATAGTCAATCAAGTTCATGGAAACTATGGGTATATTGCTCCCATTGGAAAATATATATTTAAATATGATCAAATAGATGCATGTTCCATTAAAAATTTGATGAATGTTTTTGAATTTAATGTTTTATACTATTTTCTATTTTTTTATATTTTTTAATAAGAATATGGATTACAGTGTATGGGGGCTCAATGGTGCATAAAACATAGAGGAATAAGATGAATAAGAATCTAGGGAACCTAAAAATTATCACAAAATCAATTGTATGTAGGTCCAAATATATATACGTTTTCATCATTAGGAGGCCTATGCAAGTGCTTAGAATGGAATAAAAATAAAAAATGGTCAAGGCTAACAAAATAAAGTAAGCAACAAAAAATCAAGAGGTTAAAATAATATCAATGAAAATAGAATAGAAGTGCCAAGGTGTCAAATCAACTAGATATAATAGTGCAATCAATCTCTAAGAAAGAAGGGTTAATGAAGGGTATGGCACATAAAAAGTAATAAATGTATAGTAATAAATGTATGGTATAATAAGGATGAAATGATGAATCACATAATGTGGGTTAGAAAAATATATCTGATAATTTGGTTTATAATACTAGGATACTATATAAAACATTTATGAATTATATAACACCTCAGTCTTATACACTCAAAAAACTAAACCTTAGATGTTCCTCTTAGTTATGACACTTTCCCACTTTTGGAAGTCTTGTATCTTTTCTCTCTTATGCCCCTTGTCCTATCTCTTGGTATAATCAATCTTATGTTGATGACCCAATCATTATATCTTACCAAAAATACTTAAAATATGATTATATTATGGCCTTACAAGTTTTGAACCTGTACCTATTTTTATAAATTCCAAGACACAAGTGTAAGTCCCAGGCCCCTATGTTGATGCTAGTGTCCTACCCTGACGTAGGTGTCTAGTTCCCTAAATTCATCTAATTTTTAAATGAAATGTATCCTAATGGTCACCTAAGTGATTTAATGTGAGAAATATTCCAATAAGAGTGGTATATATATAGTCCAATTTTATCACTTTTGTGTCAAATAGTAAAATGGAATTACTTTTCATAATTTCATAGAATATGGTCCCAAACCATCTGTTCATCTAATATACATGTTTGAATTCACCTCAAGGCATCTCTAGGTGAGCCAATTCACTATATGAGATTTATTGAATCATCATTATCTAGTTAATTTATATGTTAAATCATACTTCTCTGGTTAATTTATCTATTTAATTATCATTCTATGGTCAGTTTATTTGTTCAATTATCATTCTGATCATTTTCTCTAGTCAATTCTTCTATTCTGATCAATTCACTGATTCCCCTTTGTTGATCAATTAATACAATAATTTTCCCTTGTATAAATCATTATTCTAATCTAATTCCCCAAATTATATTAATTAAATTGAGATTTTATTAATTTAATTAATAATTATTATAAATTATTTTTTATTACAAAATATAATTATAGTTTCCTCTCCTTTTATTTAATTAATTCTTCTTTTCCTCCAAGTGGGAATCTTCATTTAAGAAATGATCTTAAGGTTCTTTGGAATATGATTTTATGAGCTAAATTTAAATTGATGAAGATAACTAATATGCAATATTATTCTCCACCCTTCATATTGGAGACAAAATGAAGGGCCCACAATGGATCTTGTGAGATATTTTAGGGAGTATTCTCAACCCTTCATCTTGGAAATAATATGAAGGGCCCACATTGGTTATCCGTGTAATTTCATGGGAATGATTCTCCACCCTTCATCTTGGAAATAAGATGAAGTACCCACAATGACTCTTAAAAAGATATTATGAGGATAATACTCCACCCTTCATCTTCTAAATAAGATGAAGGGCTTATATTAATCCTCCTTTGATTTTTTCAAAGATCATCCTACACCCTTCATCTTGATTAAGATGAAGCATTAATATTAGTGATCCATGTGCACATTTGAGGAATTTTTTTCAATTGTTCATATTGATTTCAATATGAATGGTTCTCATTGATCTTATATCATTATAAATAGACCTCTTTGTATCAAAATTATCATTCTCAATTCCAAAAATGAATTGTTATCAAATCTTCAAGTTTATTTTTGCATCACCTTCCCAAATTATTTATCAATTTCAGCATGGTCTATAGTTTTAACAGAGATGTCCTCATATAATTGGCATTCAAAAATATCATTCAAAGATACATTTGATCCACATCCCATATAAATAAGTCTTTAATTTAAGTTTTCATGTTTATAGTTTGAATCTAATGCATTATTAACTAACCTTTTGTATTGATCATGAGGTATTAGGATTTAAGTTTGTTTTCATTTTTTGTTTGTGTTATTAATTGAATAAAACTAACAATGATGAAAATATAGCTAACTGAGATTCCTAATGACATATATGTCCCATCGATAACTCCATAAGTTTCAGTATGAAAATTAATTAGCTATATTTTTATTATTGTTATTTTAGTCAATCAAGAATACAAAAACCAATGAGAACAAGTTTAGAGCCTAAGACCTCATGATAAATACAAAAGTTTAGTAAATAATACATTCATTAAAGAATTATTTATATGGGATGTGGATCAGATGTAGCATAAAAATGTTATTTGTCAATGCCAATTATGTGAGGACATCTTTATTTGAAACTCTGGTCCTTGTTGAACTTGATAAATAATCTAGGAAGGTGATGCAAAAATAGACTTAAGGATTTGATAACAGTTTGTTGTCTAAATTGAGAATTATAATTGTGATGTAAAGGGATCTATTTATATTAAATCCAGATTAGTGAGGACCCTTAATCTTGAGATCAAGATGAATGGTTGTAAATAAATCCTCAAATGTGCACATGGATCACTGATGTGAGCCCTTCATTTTAATCAAGATGAAGGGTGGAGGATGATATTTGAAAATATAAAATGAGATTTAATATAATCCTTTCATAATGTTTCTAATATTAAGGGTGGAGAGTTATTTCCAAGAAAACATAGGGATCACCAATGTAGACCCTTCATGTTGTTTCCAAGATGAAGGATTGAGAATCCTCTCACATAAGATTCATTGTGGGCCTTTCATATTATCTCCAAAATGAAGGGTGAAGAATAATATTTCATACTAACTAACTTATCAATTTAATTATCTCAAAATATAATATTCCATTGGATTTCAAGATCCTTTATTTGCATGAAGATGGACATTTAGGAGGGGAAAAAAGGAATTAATTAATGAAAAAATAATTATAATTCTATTTGCAATAGAACTATAATTATAAGAATGATTTTGAGAAGGGAAGTTAATAGCATTTATTGATTAGAGAAGGGGGAATTATTGAATTGATTAATAATAAATTAAATTGAACTTAGAAATTGATTAGAAAATGATAACTGAATAGAGAAATTAAGTAGAGAATGATAATTGAATAGAAAAATTGATCATAATAATAAGATTGAATAGAGAAATTAAATATAGAAATAAAATAGAGAATGATAATTGAATGGAGAAATTGACTAAAGAATGATAATTGAATATAGAAATTGAATAGATAACTTGACCAAAGAATGATAATTGAATAGAGAAAATAACTAGAGAATTATAATTAAACAGAGAAATTAACTAAAGAATGATGAGTAAACATATATAATATTATTAATTGGCTCACCTAAAGATGCCCCAAGGTGAATTCAAACATGTATGTTAGATGAATAGATGATTTTGGACTAGATTATGTGTAATTATGGGAAGTCATTTCATTTTATAATTTGACATAGAAGTGATAAAAATGGAATGTATACAATATATATTCAAAATCATTCCTCATTCATTAACCACCTATAAAATGCCTAAATAAACCAAGGAAAAATAGAAAAAGCATTATATTAAGTATTCAATTTAGAAGATCTTACCTATTTTCTTTAATTTCCATATTAGTCATAGGGACAAGACATCTACACATTTGAAATATTGAAGGAGCATCCCAAGAGCTATATTTTCAACGTTATAAGCAAGGTCACTATTTTATTTACTTTCCACATATTACATGATTCACACACAAGTCAATATGTAGGGGAGAAATACATTAGTCTAAGTCCCTCTTTGGAGTAGTGGTCATGTAAACAAAACCCATTAATATAGGGGTATTTAGGGTTAAATCAACACTGTGATCCCACTAACCTATTTTTCCTAAGGTCAATATGAAGATTAAGAACTAGGGTTTTGCCTTTCATGAGGAATGACAATCCATAACCTAGATCTAAATGCAGTATAGTGAAGGTGAAGATAAACCTAGAAGCATCTAGGTGGTCTCATGATTTTCTAATACGTATTTATTATATGACACCTACATCTAGTTCATATAATAATTTCAATGCTACCATCTAAGGCTAAATCTAGTGTTTGTAGCTCCAGAGGTACTGAATCCAAAATTTGGCAAATATTCTAGAATCTTCTTCTAGTCTACTTCTTGACTATTCTAGATATAAAAATATATTAGCATTATAGTTAGTTAAGTAATTATTTTTTTGTCATTTCCATATCTATAATAATTAAACTTACTATTTTTATCCTATCTCAATTTAATAAATTTTAACATATGTTGTATCTAAATTTAGCATTAATTGGTCTACTATAGATCTAATTATCAACCTTATACATTGTCATTTCTATATTATTAATTGTATCTACCCAAGTAGGATACACATCTAAATTTAGGGTTAAACATTTGGTGAACCCAATCTTTAATTATTATTCTTATCTAAGCATACCATTTAGGATGTTTCCTAATATTTGTCTTCTTTATCTTTCTCATCATGGATGATATCGATTGATCTGATGACTATGACTATGAAACTCTCTAATTTTATATAAAGGAAGAGGTAAAAATTTATTACTCATGTATTCTTATAAGTGATAAAGCCTATAATATTAAATCTTTGAACGGTGGTAGATACCATCCCTCTAATCAAGTCCATGCTCCCACAATTTCAAGAGATGATTTGATCCATCTTAAGGAAGATAAAGTGTATTTACCCACACTTTCTACACCACCATGATATGATTTTGGACTTTTATATTTACTAAAATATAGATACAGAGGCCAAGTATTGGGAAAAAATGAGAAAGGTATAACCCACCCTGTATCTCTTAAATATAATAAAAATTGACAAGTCTTCAGATTTTTAAAAATATCCATGAGTCACCAACAATACAAGTACTCTAATGATGTCCTTCATGCACATTATACAACAAAAGTGGTTTCATATGTGTAAGACACTAAGACATATGTTCATCAAAATATATGACCAATACATAAGGAAATTATGACTAATTTACAAACTAATTATAAAGGGGATGTTCCTTCAAGATCATTGATCAAAACCCATTTGGTTCTAAAATATATAAACAATATCCACTTATCAAGGGTAATGATTATTTCTTACCTAAATTTGATATCAATTTTTTTTGAAAGGTTAACTAAGTGATCATGGCCTCTTTACCAAGAAATATTAATCCATCAAGAAGAAAAAAGCACTAAAAACCTAAAGTGCAAAGGGATCCTAATGTTACAAATATGAAATTATTGCCAATATCAACCAAGGAATTTAAATTAAATGATCTTTATCTTAAAAATAATATATTTACATAAAAATTCATCACCATAACAAAAAAATGACTTTACCAAAGATTCCTCAAGATAAAATTGTTATATACTTACCAAAAGTGAATGAAAAAAATTCTTCCAATGGGCTAAGCTATTCAAATAATATACGAAAATTACAAAAATTTAAATATCCAATACCACTACCAAAATATCCTAAATTTATGGATCATGAAATTGTACTTTTTATCCATAAGGATGATGTTACTCATATGCCTAGATTCAAAACAGGTTGTGGGTTGGAACCAATTATAACACCTATGTCAAAAACCATCGTTCCCATGGAATATCTTATTTCTATAATGACCACTATTGGGGATATTTAAAAATAAGTTTATATGATTCAAATACAAATGGATTTCCATAATACTAATGAAAATATGACTTCATATAATAAGGAACCTTTTACACAAAGTATACTTTAATATCATTATCCACAAGATTTTTAAATACCAGATTTACCTTTCTCTTTTGAGTCATAAAGACCCATTTAATCACATGATTAACTATGTACATTCTTTGGTCAATGGGTAAAATTTGACAAACTATTTCTAAAATTATTCCTTATGGGAATTTAAAATGAAGCTCAAAATTGGTTATATATCCTAAAAAAAAGGTTATTTAACCACTTATTCACAATTATAAGATGCTCTCTTCATGGTTTGCAAAATCCACAAGGTGCCAAAACTTATATTAGCACATTTTCAATATTTCTAGTAATGTTATGATAAATCCCTTCAATATTATACTATTCTATTCAAAATTACATCATATGAGCTAGAATTTAAGCCCTTAGATTTAGAATTTCAATTTATTTTTACTAGATGGCTTATTTCCCCATTAAAAGAAAGAGCATTACATAAACAATATGAATTATTTACCCATTTATATAATTATGTGCACATATATGATTCTTTCAAAATTACTCATCCAAATGAACTTAACATACCTCCCTATAAATACAAAAGTTTTATCCCTCACACAAAGTAAGGAGATAAATTACCTAAGGAACATTATGAACACAAATGTGGTATTCCCAATATTTATGACTAGTTTGCAAATGTTACTTAACATGGGGACAATCCAAGGTCCTTATCCTATGAAAAAATCTCAAGGGGAACAAAAAAAAAATGTGTTCATGTAACCAATATTTAATAATAACTTTATTCATAAGTAGTGCTCATTGTAGACACCTAAAACTAGCCACTGATAACCTCTAACTAGGCTTTTGGTGGATTTCTACCCAAAATGCACAAATTGGAAAAAAACACTAAAACATGTGTGAAACTAACATATTCAAGTGATAAATTTTTCCAAAGTATCATTAAATGGGGAAGCATAATTCATGCGCTAGCTAACTTTGATCAAATCATTTCGAGAAAAAATATTAATTTTGCACCTAGGTGCTCTAGATTACTCTTTTATATCAAATCTCTTGCACAAGATGCATGCCTTTGTTATTTTATATTGATAACATCCTAAATGGGATAACAAACCCAATGCATCTAATATTGCCTTCCAATTCTAATCCAATCAAATTTTGGACTAATAATAAGGCATTATGATCAATTTGAGTAATTTTTACACAAAGTACTTAAACATGCTTAAGAGCTAATTAAAAAAATTAGAGCCTAATAAATAAATCTAAGGAAAAAATTTTAATAATTTGTTTTGGAAATGAATATCGAATATATATGCATCATTAGGTGACCTCATTTTTTGGGAAGACATCCCTAGGCCATAAATGCCACAAATATCAGGATTCATGCCCTCCATGCCTCATCAATGCCTTCCATGATGCCCTCTATGCCTCTTAATTTACCTTTATTCCAATGTCATGATGAGGATAATTATAAACTTAATTCCAAAAATTTAATTAATCCTCAACCACACATCTCAATCGTAGGATGGATAGTTTAGGTTGATTCTAGACATTCTCAAAAATCCTAGTTTTCAACATTGATTTTTTAATTGTCCTTGTCAATTTTGGATTAAAACATAGATTTATTTATGTTTAGGCCTTAATTCATGGGGCTAATACATAGATATTTCTCTTTTAGGTTGCATAACTTTGGTTAATTGATTACCTAAATTTAAAAACTATTGATGGTTTGTTTGTTTAGTACCTATCATTATCATTTTTTATGCCTTTATTTAGAAGAACATATAATTTCTCAAAGATACTTTTATCTCATGCCTTATGCTAACTGATCATGTTTATGTTTGATTTCATGTTCTAGGTCTATGTCAAAGTTATTTCCAAACTTGTTAGATTAAATCAAATCACATCAGCGTTTATTTTAAGTCTAAATTTTGATGTCATTTGGCATAAATTCCTAGCACATGACTCCTTATTTGATCCTAGATTTTGACTCTATGTTTGGACAAAAGACCTAGTCACTAAACTTTTCCCTTTCCTAGTTTAGACCTTGTTTGGAACACTTTGACCTGGACCTTTGACATGCCAATTTTTATTCAGATGCTTGAGCTTTTGTGTGTATGAAATTTAATGTTAGACATTTGATGTTAGACTATTCTATGCCAAGTTTTATCACAAATCATTTTCTACATACAACTCCACTTTTAGACCATATTGGAGATAAACTCCACCCATTTGACCAAGTTAGACCAAGCTTGAACCATTTATCCTTTGGACATAGTTTTTTAGATTTTTTGGAACTTTAAGCCTTTTGTTTTGGAGCTTTCATAATTTATGTGGATATGTTTGTCTACACTTATGGTGGAGTCAAAATCTAACTTATGATATAATGGCCACACAAAATTACTTTTATGTCTTTAGTCAAAACCCCAATGATGCTAATATGGTTTATGAGACAGATTTCTATCCACCTCATATTAATTATTCATGGGAACATAGTAAAAATACACAAAATACAAATTGAGACCTTGATTGGTATGGAGAGGCTTGTGAGGAGGAATTTTAAGACCAAACTATAGATAATGTTTTTGGGGATATGGATCCATAACCTCTTTACAATAATTAGTACATGGAACATAGTCAAGAACTAGCTTATGAGCTAACTCACAACTGGGATGATATGGTTTATGAGGAATACTTGGATGCTTTGGATTATGTAAGTAATTAGGCTCCACCACATCATACCATTTCTATTCTAAAACCACAATGTTGCACTATTTCTATTCAATACCTCATTTTTGGTTTGTATGAGAAACCAAGCTCCATAATGCCCAACTTTCTATACCAGGACCTCATCCTTTGGTTTGTGTGAGAAATCAAGTTCCACAATTCCCCTTCATAATTTTAGTACCTACTCCTTTGGCTTGTGTGAGTAATAAAACCCCACAATGCCCTATCGTTACCATCTCAAGACTTTATCCTTTGGATCATGCAAGCAATCATGCTCCCCAATGCCCTACCATTATCCAACCATGAGCCATTCCTCATCTAACACCAATCCCATCCAAAATTCAACCCATATAATAAGTAGAAGACCAAGCTATGTTCAAAATTGGTATCTTCCAACTCAGTGGAAACCAAGGCCAAAATAACCAACCAATCTAAAATGATTTTATTTAACCAACCACTTATAATAAGTCAGCCTATGAAGAATGACATATTTATCCTATACTAGCTATCAAAGAGTCTCACACTGATGAGCCAATATATATCAAGTCACTTCTTAATGATTATAACCACCTTTGGGAGAATCATTACCTTGCATATGTGCTTATTTTTCAAGAGCCTCATATTGACAATCTAGTCTCTAAGGAGTTGTCTCTTAACCTTTTTCCCATCCTAGAGGAGTCCCACTCTGAAAAACTAGTCTTTGTGGATCCCATTATGCCATCACATGTTATTCCTTGTCTAATACTAAAAATTCAACAAGACATCATTGTAACAAAGTACCCATTAGATAAAGAATCAGAGTTAGAGTCAGGTTCTATTCTTGAACTGACATCAGATTTAGCATCAAAATTAGAATCAAAATCAATATCTATAATGGATTTAGAATCCCTTGAGTTAGAATCAGATTTAGAAGAAGAATATGTTCATGGCTATTAAAACATTGGTTATGCATGCCTTGTAGATCAATTTGAATACATTTGTGATCCTTCTATGGTTTTCAAGGATGAGTACTTCAACTTCAACACAAATTATCCTAGTATATTTTATGAGGATTATGTATCCTCTCCCCATTCTATTACCATTCCATAGGCCATTACCATCAACCAAAATACCCATATTATTGGCATTCCATCTCCCATAAGTGCTGATTAGGACTAATAGGATCACACTTTATTAAACTAAATCCATGGTGACATAGTAGTTGAAGAAAATTAAGGGGGCCAAGACCAGATTCATATAGCATAAGAACACTCTCCTAGTGAAACTTTTTCAAAGGTGCTAAGGGAGAATCAAAAATCAGCATCTTTTAGTGAAAATTTTTCAAAAATGCTAGAATAAAATCAAAGTCAAAAGATAATTTTCATCAATAAAACCTTCTCAAAAGTGATATAGGATAATCATGACAAATTCATTGGTAAAAACTTCATTGAGGAACCAATAGCTGAGAACAAAATTTATTCACTACTTGATGAAGACAAAATCAAAGATCAAATTAAAATAGCTTCTTATCTATAGCCTAATCAGATGGTAACTACTCTCAAGATCAAACAATAGAAAAATATAGTGGTCCTATTAAGAGAAAAAGTCTTTGGCCCCACCATAACCAAAGTTATGTTTAATTCAACATCAAAAACATTACATTTGACTGAATGTCTTAATCTTCATTTATTTCCCAACCATTCCACATTTAATTATCATCGACCATTCCATTTCACAATCAAACCTACCATCTATTATTTTTCCTTATTTACCATCTATGGCCACACTTTCCTTTGCAAAGGATACAAATATACCTTATCTCTATGTTTGAAGGAATAAAAATCAATGACCAAGGAAGATCACAAAAACATTGTCAACAACTAAATTTGCAAACCATTTTTGATAGAGTAACTATTCAAACAAGGTGTGGGATAGAATTTAACATGATCAAGTATTTTATTTGTATCATTTATTGATTAGGACATGCATCTCTACATCAATAGGAAAAACATAATCAAAAACCATACCTAGGCCAATAACATGTACCATACCATTTCATTGACATGCCATTGTCATTATTACATATCCTTGTGCCATTCTCACATATCCTGCCATTCACCCCATCACCTAGGGGAAACCCTCCTACCATTTTAACCTAATTATAAAACCATTATTATCCTAAGAAAGACCATACCATCTTATCATTCCATTCCTATCTAGACTAAATCCTATTTTTAGTCATCCTACCCAATCCTATTTTTGATATTGGTTCTTTTGGTTCTTCCCACACTTTTTATGAGAGGATTTAAATCAAGTTTCAATAAACAATCAAATCCATGTTTAAATGATAGTCTATGAAATTAATGTGATAGTTGATCTAGCAAGATATCTTTCATCCTATCAAGTTTATTTATGTGAGCCAAATTATGACCGCCTATGGGCAAATCAATGTCTCACCAATCTTGCTACTAATTATAATCACTTATGGAAAAATTAGAATCATTGACTTATGCCATTATATCATAGTTAAAAACACCTATGGGAAAACTATATGAAACACTTGTTTATCATGCATTATTGCATCACCTTTCCATTACTATTTTCATTTGACTGTCCATTTTCCAGATTAGAGAACTTATTGTGGCCTAGCTAGTTTTTCCCCACCTTTTGTGTGGATGGAATTATTATGACTTAAGGTCATTTTAGGACTATGTCTCTCATTCTTAATTCATGTTGCATTCACCTTAGTCCCCCTTTCCATATGATCTCACCATTTTATGAGAAACCTAAGCCTAATGATCTTGTCATTTTATGAACAGGTATCTTGTCATTCTCTAACGAGTTAAGATAACTCAAAAATCTAAAAAACATTCATAAAATTTCAAAAAAATACAAAAATATTTGTCCTATATAAGCTTATTCAGTTATCCTTGATCTACCTTACTGGGGCATTGCCATTGTTAAGATGCTTTTTTTAACTTTTATTTTCAGGCTTTTTATTTGTTTATTTATTTTAGGTTGTTTGTTTGTTTGCTTGCTTGCATATTTGTTTGCTTTCAACATTTTTGCCTTGACTCAATCTATACATGTTAATTGGTTGATTCCTTGCACACATTATTCTTGAGTTTATCCATATTAATCCATTAACATTTTCATCATGTTTTTATCATTGTTGCATTGGTTTTTAGTGTTTATTAGATTGAGAGTCAATCCTTATGCATTTTTTGGCCAAGTCTTTATGGTGTTCTATCATGATGCCTATCATCACATGCTATAGAAAAAATCAACTTAAAGAAGGTTTACAATCAATAGAGCCATAAAAGTTTCTCCTTGGTACCTTAGTAAATCCTCCCACCCACTTTGATCAATATAACTCATTTGACCATTCTAGTTGTATCATTGTTAATCAGGATGAACATCTCATTGTCAATAGGTACAATTGAATCATTTCAAATGATAAATATTATTCCTCTATCCATCTCTTTCATCACTTTACACCCACTCATATTTAATATATATTCTAATTTATATTCTTGAGTTATGCTTGGTAATCATCCCTAACTGAGGCATCATTAGCTTTAGCCAATCCAGGTCTACTTAATGATTATAGCCACCTATGGGAAAATAAATATTTTGACTTTTATTCCTAATTATAACTTCCTTTAGGTAAATTAGCATCCTTTTTATATCAATGCATGCAATAATTTTAATATTTGGATTAATCACAACCATGAATTAATTCTACCTTTCTTCTTATTTCTTTTCAAGGGACCACCCATTAACAAATATGATAGCCGCTCCCTCAAGGGGGCATCATCATAGGCTTCCCAAAAGCATTTGGAGCTTTTTCGTTTAGTCATAATATTCCTTTTGGAATACATGCCATCTCTCATTCTTTGAGAAGACATTTTTGCGCCTATGGTTTATAACATCTTCCCAAACAAAGGCAAACAATAGACACTTAAAACTGGCCACTGATAACCTCTAACTAGGATTTTGGCCAATTTCTACTCAAAATGCATAATTTGGCCTAAAAACACTAAATCACACTAAATGATGTGAAACTAACATATTTAAGTGCTGATTTTAGCTAGAGTATCATTAAATGGGGCAATGAAATTTATGGGCTAGTTAAGTTTGATCAGATCATTTTGAGTCAAAATACCATTTTTGTACCTAGGTACTCTAGATTGCTATTTACTATCAAATATATTTCACAAGATGAATGCCTTTGTTATTTTATATTTATAACATCCTAAATGGGATAATAGATCCAATGCATCTGACATTGCCTTCTAATTCCAATCGAGTCAAATTTTGAACCAATAACAAGGCATTCTAATCAAATTGAATAATTTGTTCACAAAGTGCTTAAACATGATTAAGAGATAATTAAAAGAAATTATATCCTAATCAATAAATCCATGGAAACTTGTTGAATAATTTGTTTTGGAAATGAATATCGAATATCGGCATCATCAGGTGACCTAATTTCTTGGGAAGACATCCCTAGGCCATAAATGCCATAAATATTAGGATTCATGCCCTCCATGCCTCACCAATTCCTTCCATGATGCCCTCCACACCCCTTAATTTTCCATTCTTCAAATGTTATGATGAGGATAATTATAAAATTAATTCCAAAAATTGAAATAATCCTCAACCACAGATCTCAATCTCAGGATGAATGGTTCAGGTTGATTCTAAACATTCTCAAAAATATATAAATAAGAGGCCTCACCACATCATTTCTAAGCTATTTTGGTAAAAATTTATTATGCTCAAATATCATTAAAGTATTGATTATGAAAATTTATAATGCATAAATGGTCCCAAAAGCTTTAAGCAACTAGTGTTACCAAGCCAAATTGATTCCAAGCCTAGCCAAGCCAAAAGCCAAAAGTGCCAAGGAGAGATGGAGGTAGCCAATATTCCATTTCCAAGGACTTCATGAGCACAAATCCAAGAAATCCACTGTAAAAAATATTTTGGAGTACCCAATGGAGGTAAAATAAGGTTTATTTTTCATTTTAGTTGTGTGTTTTATTCATGTTTGTTAACTAAGCTCTCCCTAGTGTCTAGGCATACATATGTTATGCTAGTTAGTGTGT
Organism: Torreya grandis; assembly: GCA_037957365.1. NCBI lineage: Eukaryota > Viridiplantae > Streptophyta > Pinopsida > Cupressales > Taxaceae > Torreya > Torreya grandis. Next base: position 363,693 of record JARHVA010007877.1, read on the forward strand.
TTCTTTCATTTTATTTTTATTTTGGAACTAATACCATACTAACCATCCTATCTTCAGTCAAATTACTATATTCACTCTCATTTTTGGCATAATCATATTGATCCTACACAAACAAAAACTACTCATAATGTAAGATGTTTACAATAACTTAGATTTGATCTAAAAGACTTATTAAAAAATTTGGTTGGAAAGACTCCTTAGAAAACATAACAATAATAATTGATTGAGGTCCTAAAATAATTAAAACATGGGTTTGTGTTATGCCTACCACATATCCATATGCATTTAGACTAGAAACTCTTTGGTTATACCAAATGGAATCAAAAATAAACCAAAATCAATAAGGTATTTCATTTTCTCATGAAGGAAAATTGATCCATATTTTAAATGATATCATTATTTATTCTAATACACATGTAATAATTATAAGGAACATGTTATGTACCTTTTAAAATTATACAATAATGATGTAAATAATGTTAAATATCCAACTTAAGGTTGAAAATCTTCATATATTCCAAAAATAGTTAGTTCCATGTTGATGGATGGGATATTAGTTACTTATACTTACACATGTTTGTCATGTTTATACTTGAGTGTGATATAGGCACTTATAGATACATTAATTTATTTCTATTTTTAATGTTGGGCTTTCCCTCTACTCATGTCATATGGATATAGGGTGAATTTACTTATTTGATCTTGATACACACATGTGATATCATTATATGGTCTCTTAATTATCATGTTTGAGCTCTTATATTCTTACACATGCATTTATCCATGATTATATCTTATACAGGGTACTTGACATGTGATGTACTTGACATTTTTTGCTATTAAATTTAATCCTTGAGATACTATGATATGTGTATGTTTGTTTCTTATGCTTTCCTTCATGCACTTCCTTAAGTATTTTTCCTTGTTATTGTCTTTCTTGTTCGATCATTTGAATATGCTCCTTTGTTTTTGACCACCATGCCTTTTCTTGATTTCTTTGACATTGGCCTATGTCATTATTTATTGTATAGACATTTGAATATACCATTGTATATTTTGTGGAAATTATAATAACTTATGTCCTTTTAATTGTGTAGCATTTGAACATGCCCCTTATTTATTATCTTCTAAGACCATTGTATGCTGACTTTATTTTAAGAACTCTTGTGTGTGTGATTGTTTGCTTGTTGAGCTTGTCCTATTGTTATATATATATTTCCATGATATTTATCATTCATCTTAGGCCTTCATGCGATCACATTATTCTATGTGCTTTAATTATATATTTACCTAAACATATTCTTCTATTTGATACATGGTTCCAATCATAGATTATTTAGTTGTCTTTTCATTTTGAGGAGAGGTAACTACCAGTTCATATCTTCCCTCACATCAAAGGGGGAGGGTATATCAGTGGGGCCATGTAATAGAGACATGTTTTCCACATTTGTCACAATTTTTAGATTTAGTGGGGGCATGATTTGGAAGCATGTTTTCCACATGTATTTAGTATCTAACACACCCAAATTTAGTGGGGGAATGTTTTGGAAACATGTCCTCCACATTGGTATTTTTATCTGTTTTTAGATTTATCCATATATAGTGAGGGCATGATTTTGAATCATGTTTTCCACACTTACATAGTTTTTTAATTTTCCAAAGCACATAATCATATGATTCAAATATACATTTGTGGTAAAATTTTATATATCGGTACCATTTTTATACATAATTTTAGAATGAAACATATCTAAGTTGCATATGTTATGCACTATGTGACTAATATTACAAAATACAAAGCAATTTTAGATTTAAAAACTCTTGTATGGACTATCTCACCCACTAATTCAAACTTTTATAGATTATATTGAGCCAATCTACTATAATAATTGGTTCAATTTTTGGTATAGTTAAGATGATTAAATCACTCAATCTTTCCATGTTTTCAAGTTGGACTTGATTTTATCATCCAACCTCACTAGTTTTATAGTATGAGTTTACTTGGTTCACTCATAATCAGTAATTTATATGTATGATTGGGTTACACAGTTGAGCTAATCTCAATTGTCGAGTGACAACTAACCTTTTAACCAAGATTAGGGGCATATGCCTTCCAATCTCTCTTTATTCCTTTAGATATATGCACTTTCTATATTTATATATTTATCCTAATACCAATTTTAGTGATTTAAAATGATACATCTTTTAAATCAAGTTGCCAATAGGTAAGGCAATTACATCGATACATAGTGGTACTCTTAAAACTTACTCATTAAATTTAAATAATCAAAAATGATTTAAATTTTAGATTATATACACTAATAATATACTATAAAATGATTTTGGTTATAGGTCAGTCACCAGCAAAGCACTCAAGTTAGGATCACATAAATTAAAGGTGTGTTATACACACTGAGGTATACATTTCTTCTCATTTATGCCAATAATTTCATTTCTAGATTAAAGGGGGAGGGGAAAATGTAGATGATATTTATGAATTATATATCACATCAGTCTTGGACACTTAGAAAACTTAAACCTTGGTTATTCCTCTCACTTCTAGACCTTTCTCATTTTTTGAAGTCTTGCATCTACTCTATATTATGCACCTTAGCCTATCTCTTGGTCTAACTAGTATTATGTTGATGACCCAAAACTTATATCTTACCCATAATTCTTAAAATATATTTATATTATGCCCCTGAAAGTTATGAGCATGTACCTAATTTTCTAGCTACAAAGACACAAGAACTAGTCCCAGACCCCTATGTTGATGTTAGTTTCCTACCATGATGTAGATTTTTAGTGCCCTAAATTCATATAATTTGAAAATTAAACATTTATTGATGGTTTACCAAAGTTATTTAATTCAATATATTTATTTATAGGAGTGATATATATTCAAAATCACTCCTAATTCATTCACCACATAGAAAAGACCTAAAATGACCAAAGCAACTTATCAAAAGCATTCTATCAAGAATTTAATTGAGTAAAACTTCCCTATTTTATACTATTTACATAATATTCATAGGTAAAACACATATATAGGTCTGAATTAATGAAAGAGTATCCCACAAGTTATATTTTCCAAGTTACAATCTAGGTGACTGTTGTACTTGCTTTCCACATATTGCATAATTCACATACAAGCCATAACATAGAGAGAAACTAAATAAATATGAGGCCCTCTTAAAATTAGTGGATATATTAGAATCACCCATTGATATATAGGTCTTTGGGGTTTACTCAACATCATGAACCCACTAACTGATTTTTCCCAAGGTCACTATGAAGATGAAGAACTAGGTTTTTACCATTTCATGAGAAATGACAGTCTATGACCCATATCTAAATACATTAGAGAAAAAATTAAGACAAAATAAAAATAATCCATGTGGTCACATCCTTTTCTAATAAATATTCTATAAATGACACTTACATTTAGTTTATATGGTAGCATTGACACTACTGTCTAAGGCTGATGCTAGTATATGTATCTCCAAAGTCACTCAATCTAAAATTTGGTGAGCATTATAAAATCATCTTCAAATATCTTTATTTCATGTTCTATATTAAGTAATATGTTACAATTATAACTAATTACATTTTTTATTTATCATTTCATATATCTAACATAGTTTTACTTACTATTTTTACCCTATTTTAGTTTAATAAAATCAACATATGATGTATCTAAGTTTATAATTTAATTGGCCTACTAAATATTTTATTATCACCTTTGTGCATTTTAATTTCTATAATATTAACCCTATATACCAAATTATGATCCACATTTACATTTAGGGTTAAATAGATACAAGTTATAGGAGTTGTTATCCAAATTTTGGCCCACATATGAAGCTCTTACATGGTTTGATGGAGCAATGGATATAAGGATAGGTCTAAAGTTTTATAGACCTTATGGGGTGTCAATATTTCTTGTAATTAGTATGGAATTACATGGTATTCATCTGTTTCTTCATTTTGTTCATCTAGACATTTTGGGTCTAGTGGTAGAAATTCTAAGTAGGTAGACACTTTGCTAACATCGTAATTACCACATGTGGATGTGTTAGGGAGAAGTGATCATATGGGTTTGTTAAAATTGGTCCCTAGTTACTATTTTATAAGTTTTAGGTCATCTTAAAAATCACAAAATAAGTTATACATGTTCAAATTTGGCTCTTCAGTCAGATTTTACTAAGTTTCCCATTCTTAGCCAAATGAACTAGATCATCATCATGATGTCATGTAGGAATGAATGGACCAGTCAAATTGATAATTTTTTAGACACAATTATAAGACCCTTGGGACTATTGGATCAAATGGGTTCATTCCTTTTTATCCTAAAAATAATCTCCTTTAAATTTGGTGCCTCCATGACTTTTGTGCTTTAAGTTGCAAGCTTCTAAGGTTGGGCCTGTGTAGTGAGATGTTTGTGCTAATGTCAAGTTTAAACTTGAGAAAACCAAATTATTTTTAGAATAAATTTTATGGTCATGTGAATTTCAATGATGGTCACATGAAAATCATTTTATGGGATCAAGGAAATCATTTTTAAGATCATGAACTAGTCATTAGCTTTCAAATAATGGGTTCCAATTGATCTAATGGTCTACATGGCATCATAAATTTAGATTTGAATGTGAGAAGAGGTAAAAGTGTTAAATAATATAAATATTTGATGTGTGTGTGATAATTTTTAATGATTCATTCAACTAGTATAAGATTGACATCCCATGGATATTCATATTGATTGAAATAGATGGAGTGAGATGAGTCAATGTGTTAATGAGTTTAATCAGATTTTGACAACCAATTAGAATAAGGGAAAGCCCAAGATTCTTGATGGAGGTTGAGGGGATATTTTTAACCATGGAAAATAGGTTTTGTGTTGTCTTTTTGAAGCCATTGAAGCTGCAAATTCCATGGAGTAGTCATTAGGATTCAATCAAGTATGAGGAACATAAGGGATTGTCATTGGAGATAAATATTGATCTATGGTTGATAAGTTATAGCATTCATTGTTATTTCTCATGACTATTTTTAAAATTATAAAAAATGATCCATGTGCAATGAAATATTATCTCCTTAAAAGATAAATTGGGTCTATTTGGACCAATATGGAGTCCAAAAGTGGCTATGGTCGATAGGCCTACATTAATACGGACAACTATAGGAAAACCAATGAGTTTAGATTGGTTTCTCATCTATAGGTGAGACCTATGATCTAATCATGAAAATTGAATAAATATGTTGTTAATGAAAAAGGGTTACATCTATCCACATCATTCCATCATTGAAAAAGTAAGTAATCCATTGCTCAAGGCATGACATGATTATCAGTATCACTATTTGAGGATTTGATCATCATGGGCATGTCAAGTGGACTTAGGGTCCCAAGATGGAAATATGGTAGTTTAAGAAGTAGTTAAGGGAATTATTTCCATTCAAATAGACTTTGGAACTATGAATAGTAATCCCTTATCTTTTAATTAGATCTCTCATATAATGAGAAGAGCTTGATGATCATTAAGATAACAGGAGATCCATTTGTTGATCAAGGCAAGCAAATAGAAATAAATCCAATGTTTTCATCTCACTTCTTGATCTCGAGGACTTTCCTCGAATCTCCAATGCATTGTTCCATCTCTCTTTCTCCCCTTTACTATATATATATAGGCTTCTGATCTAATAAATATATCCTCTTGGTATTTTCTCTACTCCCTCTATTGGGTATGACCAAAATCTACCAAGATGGAACTTATAACCTCTTGAAATGAATAGAAGACTATGTTTTAGATTTCATTATTATGGTATAGTGTGTACATGTCAGATTTACATATGTGGTATAAGTTTTTCCCTTGTCAAATTATTATCTCTCCTAGTTACTAGTTAATCTAGTTATGTAAGTCATTTTTAGTGTTCTACATCTCTTGATTGAAGCCCGCATATGGATACTATGACTAGTTAGTGTCTTTCTTTAGACCTCTCCTTTATTTCCATCATCTTAGATCATTTAATGAACTTATTCATGAAACATTGATCTATGACAAATATTTGAGATCCTAGATCTAGTCTTTTACTTATTTGATTAGTGTTCGAAGAGCCAAGCTGAGTGGATCAAACCATAATTTAGGTGCATCACCATTATTAGATTAGCTTTCCCTTTCAAGTTTTCTTGTCCCTCTCTCTCTCTCCCTTTTCCTTCAACATTAGTAGGTATTAGTAGTGGGAATAAGATAAAATGATCCATCAAAGGAGATATCCTCATTAAAAATTCTTGAGGTTTGTTATTGTTATAGGATACCTATAGCTTGGGGTCAGTCCCATGTTGATCTAAGTTTAGAAGTAGGACTTGAACACTCTTACCTCTAACTAGGATGCAATCTAGGTCTCTAACAATTTTGGCACACCTAGTGGGACTAAGTTCTAAAGTAATAAAAGGATTTTTGATGTTTTTATTCTACATTTCAACCTTTGGAAGCATTCTACAAACATAAATGGTGACTTTGAGCATCTATTAGTTGGTTAAGCAGCTTAAGTGCCTAATCATCATAATCTGGTATGTAAAATCAATCATATTTTGATCAATATGTTTATCCTCTACCTCAACATCATACTTATCAAGAAATAACGTTTATGTGTTCCCTTAAATTGGCCCTCAAATAGCCTGTCAATCTTATCATAATCCTTATCCTCCCTTTAACCCTACATATGACCAAGGTCAACCTCCTTTATATTCAAATCAATCCTCTACTTCCCCTTATCAAGACCAAGCTTACCCTATTACATAATTATCAAGAGTCAAGTAAGAATTATAATTGTATATTGATTTGATAAGGGAAATTGGTAAGGTTTTGGAGTTTTCTCCAATTATCCCTATCCATGTTATACAAAAAGCAAAGAGTAATCTTCAGTTAGTCAAGAATAGATGGCTAGTTTGTGAGGGATAATAGTGGCCACCTTGTAAGAGTGAGGATATATCAATGATAAGAAACATGGTGAAAAATGTAGATAGTATGCTAATATCTTATGAAGGGTAGTAGGCTCATTTGGACTAGCCTTATGTGCCTTACCCCCTCCAAGAGTCTCAAGCTCAACCTTCAAGAGTCCTTGATCAACCCCCTAGTCAACCTTATCAAAGTCCATCCTTATCAAAACTTAGAGAATCAATATTGGACCAAGGAAGAATAATCATGAAAATCAAGGAAGGATTCAAGATTCGACAATAATTACCTATTCATGCCATGGAATGGATAAATATCTTCTTGGAAGAGTTCTAGAATGTATGGGCACCCATTAAAGAATTTGACTACCCACATGTTGAGAATTAAGAGATGAAAAGGTGGGTATGATCTATTGAGGAAGTTTTTAAGAAATGGGAGAAATATTATGTCAAGCTTTAGCCAATTAGTTTTCCATCTCCTACCCATATGTGCATTGCCACACAAGAACATGAAGCCATCCCATTATATATCTTCTCTAAAACCTTTTGCCTTGGATATGTCATGCTCTCACTTATAAGGCCAACCTCTCATATAACCATCTAAAAGGAATAAAAAGTGTCTATTCCATACTCATTTCCATCATGGAAATTAGTTCAAAAGGGCATAAAAAATAAGGTGTTAGCTGAAGTAGTCTAAGAGCTAATCTAAGTAGAGGAAGGGTTAGATATGTAAGAGATGAATCAAGAAACCATAACTTAGCTTTTTTATTTTAGTGTACAAGAGTTTTAATAATCTTTTTCCTTCCCTCAATAGTTGCCTAAAATATCTTTCAAGGTCCCTAATTGGAAGGATTCTCTTACACTAGAATCAAGGTGAAGTTATTCACCCTCCCACCATCTCCCTCATCAAGGAAGAACCTATTTTATAAAGGATATAGGAGGATCTTGTATTCATAGATGAACTTTAAGAGGATGATGCAAGTGTTTATGATGAATAAATCACTATGGGCTATCTGCTTCATCCAAAAAGGGAAAACTAATGTTTAGACCAACCTTCTTGGCATGGATTTGACATGAATGAACTGGATCCTGATGTAGTTATTCCTCAAGATAAGAATATAATATATTTTTAATGGACCATTGATGTTATATTATACATATATCAAGAAGAGGATCAAAACTAGATGTTTAAGGTGGGTACACTTCAAGATGAGGTGTTAAATGAAGATATCTATGATCTATTAGAGCTAGAGGAAAGCAAATCTAATCTTGAGTAAGAAAGGTGTGATAATTTAGACCTTGTATGGTCAGATCAACCCTTATTTGCAATTAAAGACTGAGATAAGACCTTGAATGAGGTTGATGAAGAGGATATCTCAAGTGCTCAAGTGATGCAGTTTAATGAGCATACCAATAAAGATCACCAAAAACATGATGAGTTAGACATTGCTTGTAAAGAGGAACCTCCCATATCTTTAGAGGGAGAAGACCAATATATCTACTATATATTGAGTATTTATGAGGTCAATATTGGCATCCTTGCATATGACCAAGAAGAGGCTACATTTTAGGCTAAACTTGAATATTTATGTTCAAGATTGGATGACACACCTATACCTTAAAGTAAGTAGGTCTAAGAAGTAGATGGTAAAAATTTGCATTTTTAACATGATATTAATGAGTCATCAGAGCTTTAAATTATAACTATTGTCACATTAGAGGGCTTGTTTAAGGTCTTAGAGGAAAGCTATGTTTCTCTCTAAGGAGACTATGATCTGATTGTACCCAAGGAGAATGATGATGAGATAATAAAGTGCAAAAGTTAGGTAAAATATGATTTCTCAATGTTTGTATTGATAAGAGGATGTCCTATCAAATAATTATCTCAGAGGGAAGATGACATAGAGCAGCCACCACATATTGCACTTCATTTAGAGCATAAAATTGAGCCATCAAATGAGAAGGTTATAGATGCTCCTATAGTTTGATATGAGGCAAGCCTTGAATAAATGGACCATTATGTCTATATTGGAGACTTGTTTGTCCCATTTCATCCACTTGATATCATGCCAAAAGGATCAACAACTAGGCATCTCATCACATGTATCAAGAGCTCTCAAAAGCAAGGTACTTTTCATCTTATTTTTATCACAAATGAATGAAACTTAAAGTTTTCCATTTAACCCAGGTGGAAAATACCTATGAATTATAACCCTATATATATTAGATTAGGTTCGTGTTTTTATACAAATATATTTGTGTACATTTGTCTAATAGGGTAGTTTTTCTTTCTTTCCTACAAGTTTCAATATGCATTTACCTCTATTGTTTTGTTTTTAGTCCTTGTTATTTCAAGAGGGGGTTGTCAAGAAAAGGTTAGCCTTGTATCATCTTCATGATCAACTTAGTTTTATATAGGACACTCCATGTCCAATGGACTAGACTAGTCATATGGTCTGGGTTCTATTACATAGATAGGCATGCAACCCTTGTGAGTTGCCAAAGATGTTGGCCAAATTTGGCCCACATATAAAGCTCTATTATGGTTTGATGGAGTAGTGGATCTAAGGATAGGTCCAAATTTTTAGAGACCCTATGCGGTGTCAAGAGTTATATAAATGAGTATGGAAGTACATGGTATTCATCTAGTTCTTCATTGTGTTCATCTAGACATTTTGGGTCTAGTGGAAAAAAATCTAAGTAGGCACTTTACTGACATCATAATAGCCACGTGTTGATGATTTAAAGATAAGTGATCATATGGATTTGTTTATTTTATCCCTAGTTACTACATGTTAAGTTTAAATTCATCCACCAAAGCACAAAATAAGTTATGCATGTTCAAATTTGTCTCTTTAGTTATATTTTTCTAAGTTTCCCATACTTATCTAAATGAACTAGATCATCGTCAAGACGTCCTACAAGAATAAATGGAATAGTCAACTTGAGAATTTTATAGACACACTTAGAAGGCCCTTAATACTAGTAGATCAAATGGGTTTATTCCTTTTTATCCTCAAGAACATATCCTTTAAATTTTTGTGCCTCCATAACTTTTGCACTTCAATTTTTAAGCTTCTAAGGTTGGAACCATGTAGTGAGAAGTTCATGCTAACATCAGGTTTAAGATTGAGTAAACTAGATTATTTTTAGATTAAATTTGATGGTCATATGAACATCAATGAGGGTCATGATAACATAATTTTATAGGATTTAGGACATCATTTTTAATCTCATAAACTAGTTGTTGGCTTTCATATAGTGGGTCCCAATTGATCTAACTATTTGTGTGGCATCATTCATTTAGATCTAATGGTGAATAAATGTCAAAGGGTTAATAAATATCAAGAGTGAATGTGTGTATGAAAAGTGTCAAATATATGTTCAATTGGTAGAATATTGACATCTTGAAATCATTCATATTGATCAAAATTGATGAAGTAATATGATTCAATGTGTCAACGAGCTTAGTCAGATTTTGACAACAAATTAAAATAAGGGAAAGCCTAGGATTCTTGATGGAGGTTGAGGGGTTATTTTTGACCATGGAAAATAGGGTTTTCAAGGTTTTCCTAATACCATTTAATCTTATTCAAATGCCATGTAGTGGTTAGTAGCATGCAATCAAGTATGAGTAACATAAGAGAATTCCATTAGAGTTAAATATTGATCTTTGGTTTGAAAAGTTATATCATGTAGGGTTCTTTCTCATCATTGGTTTGCCATTTCTAAATAAATATCCTTGTATTATTAACTCTTGGCTCTTGTAAAGATAAAGTGGGTCTATTTGGACCTATGTGGAGTCCAAAAGATGTTATGGTTGATAGGCTTACATTAATATGGATAACTATAGGAAAACCAATGACCTTAGATTGGTTTTCCATGTATAGGTGGGACCTATAATCCAAACATGTAAATTGAGAAGATATGTGGTTAATGTAAAAGTTTTTCATCTTTCTACATGGCTCTATCATCGATAAAGCATGTACTCTACCACTCAAGGCATGGCATGATTTTTAGTATCAAGATTCAAGGATTTGATCCTCATGAGCATGTTAAGTGGACTTAAGGTCACAAGGTGGCAAGTTAGTATTTAGAGAAGTAGTTAAGGGAATTATTTCTATTAAAATAGAATTTGGCACTATTAATAGGAATCCCTTGTCTTCTAGTGGAATCTCTCGACCAATGAGAAGAGATTGTTTATCATTAAGATAATAGGAGATCCATTTGTTGATCAAGGCACATAAACAGAAAATAATCCAATGTTGCCACCTCAATTCTTGATATCAAGGATTTTCCTCCATTTTGTAATGTATTGTTCCATCTCTCTTTCTCCCTTCTACTATATATAGAGGATTTTGATCCAATAAATAGATCCTCTCAGTATTTTCTCTACTCCCTCTCTTGGGCATGACCAAACTTTGCCAAGATAGAGCTTGTAACCTCTTGAAATGAATAGAAGATTGTGTTTTAGATTTCATTGTTCTGGTAAAGTGTGTACATGTCAAATTTGCATATGTGGTAGAATTTTCTCCCTTGTCAAATTAATATCTCACCTATTTATTAGTTCATCTAGTTATGTAGATCATGTTTAGTGTTCTACATCTCTTTATTAAATCCCACATGTGGATACTATGACTGGTTAGTGTCTTAATTTAGACCTCTCCTTCATTTCCCTCAGTTTATATCATTTTGTGAACCACTTCATGAAACATTGATGTATGATAGATATGAAATATCCTATATCTATTATTTTTCTTATTTCATTAGTGTTCTAAGAGTCAAGTTCAGTGGATCTAGCCATAATTTAGGTGCATCACCATTATTAGCTTTGGTTTCCATTTAACATTTTCCTCTCCCTCCCTCTCCCTTTTCCATGGTCATTAGTAGGTTTTAGTAGTGGGAACAAGATAAAATGATTCATTATATGAGCTATCCTCATTAAAAATTCTATAGGTTTGACCCCATTAAAGGATACCCATAGCCTGGGGTTGGTCCCTTGTTGAGATAGGTTTGGAAGTAAGACTTGAACACTCCTACCTCTAGCTAGGGTGAAATATAGGTCACAAGAGTCATATGTATTACTCAATTCATTATAAATTAATAATGAGAGGTGTCATACATATCATTAAAAATTAAATGGATATGCATATATAATGTTTATGGATCTACCTTAGACATTATAAGATTGTGTCATGGCATAATATTTTATCCTAGTTTCAAGTCAATGCAATGATGTAGATGGATAGGTGAAATGTATCTCAAATGCAATACTATAAGTGTTTGAGGTATAATAACTTCTCTTATGGATGATGATCTAAAAGACTCAATTATAATAGTTTATTCATGTGTACATAGACTAGGACATCTAATAACAATCCTTTTTCTCTTTATAAACTAGGATACAAAAAGGGTCATAAAAATAGATTTTATGTATACTTGTATGGTACAGTTATGGTGCTCATGGTGGACATAGATCTAGTAGAGGGAAATCTACACTTAATTTTTAGGATACATGGTTCAAAATACTATCCATAATATACTAGGTATGGATCTAAATAGATCCAAATATAAATCAAATGATATAACAATGGTAATAAATGGGGTGTATCAAGGATATAATTAGGATATCACATGAAAGGAAAAGATGAACAAGGATAACCTAGATCCAAGATAAATTTAAATACTAAACTAAGTAATAAATAAGTGGTGTAATGGTTAACCAATGGATAGTATATGCAACCTAAGTTGACAAATGGCAAGCCTAACGACCCTATATTTATAATACCTTATTTAGTATAATGAGAAACATAGGCAATGATAACAAAAATACATCTAATTTAATAAGAATAAAATTTGATCTATTTATTAAGTAAATGAATGAAAGAGAAAAAAGATAGATATACTTATCTTTCCGGTGAATAGTTAGCACATCAATCTCTTCCTTAGATTAAGTGAAACTTTTTAAGAGATATTGTATGATGAATACCTAAAATGGAAATATGAAGACCTAGGTATCCTTAGTTATGGAATCCAAATACTAGGTGTAACTCCTCCATTCAAATTATCCCATTGAGCTTCAAACACCTTGAGGAATAATTTACCTTCAAGAATAAGATGGTAGCCTTTAACTCCTCATTTTATCATTTGAGGGTATAAATGCTAGTGCAATTAGAGTATATGACTTTTATTTGTTCTGAGAAATGATAATTATGAAACCTATATATATGAAACAAAACACATAAATAACCCTAAAATTTAATCCATAAGTATTGGCTAAGATTATACAATTGAATGAGATGTCAGTTGACTTGGAACTATATCAGCTAGGTTGATATAATTGATATTAACTTCATTATCTATTGATATTGACAAAGAGTAGGATGGCTTTGAGGCTTCCGAGGAAGACAATTGAGAGACACTCCACTAAGATATCAAAAGGAAGAGAATGGACAAGGATGAGGATTAGTTCATTGGGAGTAGGACCAGGGGAAAAAGAAATAAAAATGTTAGTGTGGAGACTAATTAGTTGGCCGCATACTCTGATTTGGATTAGTTTTTTGGTTGATGGGTGGTTGATATTTGGCTGCCCTTGGGTTAATCCATCAGTATTTCTCTATTATCCCTTTTTGTTAATTTTCTTTATCCTATCTATCTTTCATATATATTTTTAAAGGGTACAAGACCTTCAACCCATCTTTTACCTATATAATAATAAAAAATATCTAAACCATTATAAATCTCTAAAATTTATAACAATATTCCAAAATTGTTATTTTATTTCATGGAGGCTTTTTTCTATGGCATGCCTATTATATTTCCCCCCTTTTGAGATGAATGATATGTATTTTAAGTTAATCATCTCAAAATAAAGGATAATTGTATCATGTCATGTATAAATGTAGCATCATGTATAATAATTTGAACATGTGATCATAGTAATGTCTATATCAATCAAGTTATGTATGTAGCATATGAAATGCATGGCATATATGTGTCATGTATAGATACATGCATCAATTAAGCATTTAATATTAACCATCACTCAAAATATAGTTTAATAAGACTACGTAGTGATAATACAAAATGTGTATCATGGTACCACTTAATATCATCAATTTCAACAAGCACAATAATATCAATAAGATCAAGGGTTAGTGTCACACATAAGACCAAGGGATGCATACAAGAGACATGAATATTTTACAAAAAAAATACCAAAGGCCACACATAAGGGACATAAAGATGTTTAAAACAAGAGATAAATATTTTGTAATCAAACAAGGCTAAAGGCCACATGCAAGGGACATAAATATGTCACAACAAATAAGGCCAAGGTTTGCACATAATAGACAAGCAATGACTAGCATATCATGTAAGATTAATAACATAAATGAAGCATAGAATAAGTGAAAATTTATCTACACTATCCATGTATATCAATATTTCATCATAATATAATATCATATCCATGTATCGATATGTAAGATATGAGTAACTAGAAATACTTGTTTAATGAATATACATAGTTTAACATGGTAGAAGGTTATAGAAAGATATATCCTATAATAGTGAAACCTATGGAATAGTATGCCTCTAGTATTGACATGGCCATTAGGTAGAGGAAATTCTAAAAAATTTACATCTATGTGTAACTTGTATGTCCTACATCTCATTCATATACCATAATAATATGTCATCTACCAAACATGTGATAAATAACATATGTAAATAGTGTGATAGAGTAATCATGTCATGTTCTATTATTAGTTTATATTTTTTTAATATTTTAAATGTTTTTATATTTATTTAAATATTTGTTTTTTTTATAATTTTGAATTATATTTAAACAAATGTATATGTTATTTAAGGATCCAATCAATGGTGTGTGCCCATATAAGGTCCTAGATAAATTAATATAAACTTCATTCATTAGGAAACTATGAGACTTATTCATATCTTTTTTTTTATTATTCACTTACTAAAATCATGCCTTTATTTTGAATCTATTTTTGTAAAGCCCAAGAATTACCTGTATGATTTATGTGTAGTCTATGATAATCAAAATAGTATTTGGATTTATTTATAGTATTCAAAAGAGCCATTTTGATAAATTTGTTTCAAAGCATATCTCTTATAATTTAATTTTGATTATTATTAACCTTTTGAATTCTATTTGAACCATTGATTATAGATTTATTTTATTTTTGAAAAAATAATTGAGATGAAATATTTTGAGGAACCATGATATATAATGGAGAATAAAATATGCAATTGATATTATCTTGCTCGAGATTATGGGCATGTGAAATTTTATCCTCATTTTATGTAACCCTTAGACATAAAACTTTATTTTTTTATATCATTGTAAACTAAAACTAAAATGAGTGTTTGTACTTTGATTATTTTGATTATATTAAACTATAGTCTTGCCTTTGTCCTTTGTATATTTTTTAAGTAGAAACCTTAGCATTCTTATTATATGAATTTTCTTGATGCTCTATTGGAAAATTAGGAATGAACATGTTATGATACAAGTCCTCATCTTGGTCAATAAGATTTAAATTCAACTTACACAATTTATTTGTGTTGAATCTTACATATCATCATCATCGTTATCATATCAATCTATAACAATGCAATTAGGATATTCATAATTGAAAAAAATAAGATCTATTATTTTTTCTTCTTAATATATATTAACTTGAAATTATTTATATGTATCTTTTTTAATACTCAGATTTGGTTCTTTATCATGATATTGATTCACTGACCTTATATGTATATTGTTGATCCCATGGGATGGGTTGAGCTAGAAGTATTATGGAAAAAACCTAAAATGTGCTTGATTAAAATTAGTATCTTGTGTCCTTTTTTAATATCTAAATGGTTTTTCATTTCTTTTAAATGAATATAAATATCCATAATGTATGACATTAATACATTTATGCAATATGGATGGTACTACTTCCATGGCATGTATCCAAGGTTACCCAAAAATCAACTTATAATGTAACTAATTAGATAATAGTTCAAATAATGTGGAAACCATATTGGGTACCAATATTATAACTAGTGATATTTTTACAAATATTTGATGTGGGGTACTATTGAATCCCTTGATGATTTGATCTAAATTTTTAATAACATTCAAAATTATACCAAATTGCTAGTAGTGCTATAAATATTCACTCCTGAGATATTATCAATCATTAAACATTAGACACCTATGGTTTTAACTTCAATTTGAATGAATAGTGGAAGGTTTTGATATTTAATATTCTTTGGAGGTAAGCCTTCCTTGTCAAAATAAATTATTTTTTTATATCCTTGAATTTATTCACCAATATGTTTTACCATATTTTGGTTTTAAAACCTCTAATAGGATAGAGACTAGTATGTGAATTCAAATTATTAAATATGAAATTTAAGCATGAATATAAATGTAAAATAATCTAAATGTAAAATCTTGAAATAGATTGCAATGATTTGAAAATTGGCATCTGCTAAATATACTGAAGCGTGCTTTTGATTCATCCATATCTAGAATTATGTTTCTATCTACATAGGGTTGATTCCATCAATTTCAGGTAAATATCAATTATTGATACTGGAATCTAGTGGTTGATAGTGACTCGTGTAGAGAAGAGGGTGTGTGATCATACATTCATCTTCTCAATTCTTTGAAAGTTGTGTATGTGCAATGTTGAACCCTGATGATGCATGCAAGTCCAAATTTACTTATTTCACCTTGAACCCTAGTTAAGCTTGTGAGGTCTAAAAGCATGTAAATTTTAGGAAAATAATGGGTTGAGCTAACCCCAATCACACTCATTGGTGATTTTTATTTATACATATTTCTAATCTAAGGATGGAATCAAGACACACATAATTTTCCCACTTAGTGTGATTCTATAATTATGTTCCTTCTCTATATAAATGTAACAAATTATTTATCTTTGATACTTGATGATAATTAATTTTACTTGGATTTAATTTGATTTAGACTTGGTTGATTACTCCTAATGATTAATTTGTAATTTGGTAATAATAAGGTAGTTTTAGTCATTATGTAATAGTATATAGATGTGTACCAGATAATTGTCAAGTCTCATTGTAAGTGAGATCTTGATTTGTATTTATATGATTCCAATTGGATATTTTTTCATGCCTCTAACATGATAGGTAGAGGGTTCAATCCTAAATAAATATTTGACTTTTAAAAAATTAGTCATTGCTAAGAGAAGGTCAATAATGTTAGGCTCAGGGTAATATTGACTATTAATACTAACCCAGTCTAACATTAGTGATCCCTATAGAGAAGGACTAAATTTAAGGTATGTGGGTGTTGGTATTAGATACCAACTTATTTTAGAATATATTTCAAGTTTTGTGTATATGTTTGATAGAAAAAAGGAGAGTGCCGAACTCATAAGGTAACATGTAGATATGAGATAATGGTGGGTTAGGACCATATTTCTACATGCAAGTCATGTGTGGTAAATGTATATCAAAATTATCAATTTGAAGTACTTAATACCATATTTTAGTATCCAAACTACATGTATTATGATTTATAAAAAATTTAGTTTACTTAAAAACTCACCATATACCTAATATAATAATTTTTAATTTATGTATGGAAGGTTGTAGAAATTTTATGGACCCTAGTGTTTTGCAATGTTTTTTTAAAATTCCCAATACTTGACCAATTTTTATGATGACACTCTATCTTAGTCACATCTTTTTTATAATACCATTATAAATACAATTTCATTAAAAACTCATTTTTTTTACTAATTTAATTATAATAAAATTATAATGATATGGAAAGAATTACTACTATATTACTCTTGTTATTATTTCCCTCATTTATATTCATGTAAAAAAATAAATAATTTTATTATAGGATTCAAAATTACACAATATTTTAATACCATAACATGTCTTCCTTTAATTTGAAATTCATGTGCATGTATACACATCAAAGTGAGGTAAGATATGCATAACTAAAAATATCCCCTAAACATTTAGTAGTCATTAAATTGCATATGTTCAATATGTTTATGTACTTGAAAATTATTGGTTATGACCTAAGTATTATTAGTATATTTACTAACTTGCATTGGCTTTGCACCTTCTTTTAACACCCTCCACCTATTATTTTCCTTCCCTATGGATTTGATGCCATTTTATCCTTATGGTATGGAGTGTGATTTCTCACTCCATACTTGTCTATAGAGTTAATGTATGGTCATTGTAGGGAACCTTTGGTCCTTTTTTCCCTTTGCCCTATTTCACCTATATCCTACCTTTTTCACTTTTTCCAATTTTTTTGTCAATATGATCCTAATTTTTTGACTAAATGCATAAATTATATTCAATAATATTTAAAAAATTACATGCTCATATTAAAAAGGCATGTGTAAATGAATCACACCCAAATCAATATCATAACTAAGAAACTTATAAATTCATATTGGTTGGTCATAACATAAGACCTATAAAGAATCATCATTATTTTATGAATGAATGATTTTCGTGGAAAATTTTCATTCATTTTCTATAATATTTTGCAATGAGAACTCCTTCATAGGCTATCCCCAACCTGCATCCCAACAATAGAATCCTTTGAGGAATATCTATTCAAAGTCTCCAAACCATTATTAACTTAGAGTGTATTAAACTAGAAGTATTTTCCTCAAAATTTTGAGGACCTATTATTTTTATTTATTCATTTTTTTTCCTATTTCCCTCTATACCTTTATCTACATTTCCCATTCTTCTAAAGGGATTCATTATCCCACTTCCCTTTACACTTCTCTTTGAATTTACCCTTCCTCCAAAGGCATCTAGTGTCTTACATCTCTTTCCACCTCTCCAACCAACTTAAACTTTAATTTTTTTTACATATCCCCTTGTAAAGGGATATGAATAATTTTCTTGATATTTCAAACCTATTTGAAATAATCATTAATTGATCTTATTTGATATACAGAATTTGTTGAACATTATTTTTTAGGAATGTTTACTTTCTTTGACTATAATGAAAGTATGTTGTTGAGTGTTTTTGAGTGCTTAAAACACATTTTTTTATTTTTATATTGCTTATAAAATTTTCCATACTCATGGAATTTATTACAATTGAATGGAAAATGATCACACTCTAATCCTACAGATATTACCATCCATCTAAATTTAGCTCAATGGCCTTAGGAAGACCTTTCTCTAAATATTATTCACACATATTCAAGCATATTTAAAATAATTTTTTTGCTCAATGTTATCAATGAAGTGGAAAAAATTAATGTCAATGGTAGACAAATATTTTCCATCCCAAAAACTAAGAGAGATATGTGGAACTCACCTAAATAGGATATGCATTAGGTGTATCTTTAGTTGTGTTAAGATGCATAGACCACTGGTTCAAATACATCCCCTCTCTCCATAATTAAATATGATCCATTTATTAAAATTATATTTTTATCCTCATTTAGCTCAAATTATATGGCATAGAATCCTCTTTCACATAACCAAATGTTTAAACTACTCTTCAATGTTTCCAATGGACATAATTCCAAATATTTATGGTTTTGGATCTTGGCTAAAAACACATAAACTTCCCAACCAATAATTACTCAAAATAATTAGTGTATTTTTACTTGGAGAACCATGGTTAAAGATAAATATGTGAATTATATTCAAATTGTATTACAAAATGAGATTGAGGAGGTTTAGCCTTGACTCAGTTAGTAGCTACGGCTACTAAGATATCAAAATCATGGAGGTCATTATCAAAATTAGAAGAGTTAACTCTTGAGAGAAATTGTGAGGTATAATTTGACATGGTTTCTAAATCATCAACCCTTAGATTAGACACCTTTGTATCCATAATAATTGTTGCCTATGATATTTACTTTAATGACTTAACCTTTCATGCACTAACACTAGTCCTCCTTCCATCATCGCTACCATTGTTATCAAATGTATTTTCAACATAGGTATAAGGTCCCAATTTTAATTTAATTCATATATAAATACACAATTATAAAAGTGAATTTAGGCATATAAAGTCATCTAAAAATAATCTATAATTTTATAAATACTTTATTTTTCTTCATAAAAATATATTAAGCATTTATACCATTTATAAAAATAAATAAATCATTAGAGAATTCAATGTATAACTAAATTTCATGTTAAATATAATGAATTTAACTATTTTTCATGGCCAATGAATTGCTACAACAATTGGAGTGTTTTTTTATATTTTACTCCATTGAGGGCCTTGACAAATATCAAGATAAGTCTATAAATTCATAGTATAATGCAAACCCCAAAACATATTTTTTTCCTTAATTTTTTCAAATATAACTAGTTTGTTAAGGTAATAATAAGTTCATTTCAAAATTATCTTAGTGAAAACACATAAAACTAAATGATAATTTTGGATTCATGGATCATAGGAACACAATCATCAAAATAGATTTTACATACCTGACATTTCCCATGGACAGAACTTGATGGTCAGGTCATTACCAAGTTTGGACCTTAATGGTTTTTACATAATTATCCTAAAATCACAATTCTTATAGGTCACCATTTGATCACTATTGATAACTATTTCTTGCTATAAAATTTTGACCAATATTACCCAATCTCCCTATATTCAAGATACATTTCTAACCTTTGCATTTTTTTAATTTCTCTGGGTCTAGAAATTAACTAGTTTTGATTTATTTATTTTTCATCTATTTTGGACTCATTAAATGTGTATGGGTATTTGTATTTAAAATTAAATGCAACTCATTTATCCATATTACACCTACTTTACTTTTCACTTTTTCATCCCTCTCACATTTATACCTAAGAGCGTAAAGGAAAAACCTTGACATCCTACAATATGAAATGTATCCTTGTTTCTTGCCTATGTTATTTATATATGGCTACAAGTATATTAAATAACCCACTAAATACCAAATGTTATAATAGAAGTACAGTCCCACATAAAACATCCCAAAAATAAAAATTAATACTATCTCAAGATTGTTTATTCAAATATAGTTAGTGAAAAAGCCAAATTCTCTTCCATCAACTCAAAGTGTTCCTTTTGTACAAAACCTAAATATAATAGTAAACATCAACATTAATTATATTTTACCACCATGGAAATTAAAATATGATACATTGAGATCATATCCTTTTGAACCATATATTATTTTTAATAATGTCAGCATATCTAGCTTATATTTTCAATATGGGATTTATATCAGAGTTTCACTCAAGAGTATGGGATTATAAAATATGTTTGATTAGACTATATTTTTAAATAATATGTAGGTGAATTTAATGTTTGAATGGAAACTTTTAAACTGAAACTTTTTTATAATAAAAACATATTAGTCTAGAATATGGAAATAATTTGACCTTTTTATCAATGATCACCAATCTAGGCCTAGGTGTTCCATTCAATGTTTGGGATTTTATTATCCCACAAAATTAGGTAAAATATCACATAATTTTCAAATAGACTTGAACAATAAAAAACTATATGGATTTGATAATCAAAATTAAAATCACATAAACATGGTTCCTTAATTATTCTTGACATTCATTCCTTTGAAAATTCCTTTGTAATATTTCACTCTATGTTTCTTATATAATGATAGTGTATAAACCTAATATTTGTAATTGTTATCACTTTATTGATGTTTTCTCTTATGCGGTCTTATTGACACATCAATATCCTTCAGTGAACATCTTAAGGAGTACACCAAGAATGGGGTGGGATCAGCTCATGGCACTTTTAGAGATATGTTTTCATTTTTTTTCCATACCTTCATTAATATTAATTTGACCTCCTCTAAGTCACTTAATTTCAACCTTATTTGTCTCCTTACATATATTTTTTCTAGACACCCTATATTCCTACTGTAATAACTTGGTTGATATAATATATTTCATGCCTATCTTTCCCTATAATGAATTATCCTAGTTTAGATAGTTCTAAATTTTATCCATGTTAGTTTTAATATATTATCTTGGCCAATACATTTATTTTTTGGTTGACATCCTTTTCAACTATATCAACTTAGTGGATACCATCAGCTTAGAGTTCAGGTTTTTTTTAGTTTTGGATCTATATAGTTATGTGTGTCATAAATATAATTTCCAAAAAAAACACAACACTCAGTATATGTTTTCACTCACATTTATTCCCTCAATTCATAAAATTATGAGTTATAGGTAAAATTATTACTCTTGGAGGTCAAGTCTTGCCTAAGGTCTTTGAATCTCAATAAGAAAAGTCAAATCAAGGAGGTGTAGTTAGTATTTGGAGTCTCCAAATAAATATAATTAGGTCTTCACCATTCCCTTTTGGTCTTCATCCTATAAAATATCTTGAAAATTTTCATTATAATGGGGAGATTGATGCATTCATGAGTCAATCTAAAGGTAAGTATCTCTATCCTTATTATCTTTCTTTTATTTACTTAGTAGATAGATATATTTTTTTATTAATTTTATAGTATCATGTATTTTGTTTTCCATGCCTTGGTCATCCTCATACCAAATAGTTTGGTAAATTTATAGGGTACTTAGGCTTATCATTACCACCTTAAGTTTCATAGACTAATCATGTTTGACCTTAGGTTTCATATACCTTGAGTTAATTTATTATTTATATCTATGTTCAATATAGATTCCCCTTATTTGTTAGCCCTTCACATATGGTTCCATTATTATATACATTATAAATATTTTTTACCATTTCTACATCTTTGATTTATCTTAACATCTAGTTAGAACCATACCCCATATCTTAAGCATAGACTTTGTGACCCTATCCCCTTAATAGTGAGTGTGGATTACTGCTTCTATATTTATGATCACCCTAAGCACTATAATTTTACCATTCAATTATATGCATGATATATATTATTAACCTCTTGTTTATATCATATTATATAGAGAGAAAGAGGATTATTACATTAGTCATCCTATCTCATGCATATATTCTAATGAACTAGATGTGGATCTTATCCCACCTTAGTTAGATCATATTTATTTTTTACTTCTCTTTTTATCTTTGCATTAACCATAAGCATGCACTTTGATAAATATTTTATCTTTTATCCATAGTATATCATCCAACCTAATATAGTACTCTATGTCCACAACTATATCAACCAATCCAATATATTTTTATATTGGTTCAACTGTAATGATCTAACAAATATAGTTCCTCTATTTTTCCCACTATATTGACTAACCAGGTATAGTTTTCTTTCTGATCCAACTATATCATCTAGCTTGATATATTTTCTTATACTCTCAAATTTGTTTCTACTATATATCTTCCAAATTGATGTAGTTTTTTTAAAAACTTTATATAAATATGATTAAATAGTTTGATATGATTAATGCATAACTAAAGTGTGTTAGATATAATTATTACATGATTTATTTAAGACATTCACTTGCAACCACAAGGCCTCTCTAGGATAATAATATAAGCATATGAGGTTAAGATGAATGTGATCCCAAAAATAAATTAGTGATATCCTAAATAATAAAGATAAATGGGTCATTTTATCAATAAGTATTGAATTACAATTTATTGATTAAAGGGTCATAAAATTATTCACACATAACTAGATCAACACACTCAAGGGAAACAAATAAATCCAAAACAACAATCATTTTGACATAGGGTTATCATTTCAAGTCCCACTAAAGTAGATTCTTGACTAATACTATAAAACACTACTATTAAGGCACATAACACATAGAATACAACCAAATTCAAAGTGAAATAGTTGACAAAAACCACATGATGATCAAACTCAAAATTTAAACAATATTATATATATAATTAATCCAATCAATAATATACAACCCAAAAATAAAGGAATATGAAAATCAACCCTAACCTATACTAAGAACCTATGCCTAGTGACCCCACACTAACTTAGGTAGCCTACATATCCACTCCATGGAATCAAGGTTTGAGTATAACAAGATAAGGAACCAATGTTTCATTGATTGAGCAAGACCAAATCTCAACAGTCTAGGGATTACATTACTCATAGAAGATCCATCTCATGGGTGGATATCTAAACATGTCCAAGGGTAGAAAAAGATATATTAAGTTTAATTTACTCATGAATCAAAAGGGTCACTATCTAGCAAAATTTAAAATTGAGATTACCACACTGCTAAAATATAGTAAGATACACGTAAAAAATAAAGATACTATAAAAATAACATTAATATGAATAATAAAATGAGTATTCAGTTAAACATGTGTACCAAGAACACCCAAATTTATTTAATCATAATGCTCACTCAAAAAAGCATCATAAGGGTTAGTTCACACCCACTTAGAGTTACCTACATATCTATGGTGATCCCATCACACATGGAATCAAGATTGGATATAGTTAACCCATTCCCTAATGAGTGTTATTTTATATGTGAAGGCATTCAATCTTCACCAATTGGTTACATGATTGAGAGAAACATGATTATCTTTATGGAAACTCCCTAACCACTAGATGGTATAAATGCAAGTAAGCAACATCAAGGCATTAAAACATATGTGAAATACTTTCAAAATGAAATCTAAGATCTAATGTAATATCAAGAATTAATTCAAGAGGACATTCAAAAATAATTTCAAGTAGGCCCCATTTAAGGTCTACCCATTATCAACTAAATCTAGACATAAACGCATACATTTGTGGCCCACAATTATAACCAAGGTGAAAATTATGTAAAAGAGATATAATATTTTAGGTTAGACATTACCTAAATTAAATATGCTAAAAGGCACTAAAACAATCATCATGATAAGAGGCCCTTCTAAAAAAATATACTTATTTTCATGGGGTTAAATGGGTACAAAATTACCCTTGGTTTAAATCTGATAGAAGAGGATAAATGTTTTCCCTACACCTAATAGCCAATTATCTAATATAGGGCCTCCCAAAAAACAAAACATACTTATTTTCATGCAGTTAAATGGGTTCCAAATTACCCTCGATATAAATCTGAAAGATGAGGATACTATTTTTCCCTACACCTAAGAACTAATTCTCTAAGCTAAAAATATTATGTTTAAATAAATATATCATTTTTTTGTGAGGAAAACAACCATTAGTCTACCATTTCAAGGTTAATTTAACAACCTAAAAAACTTGCCTCTCAAAAGTTCATAAAAATTGGCTTCATAATCACCTAGAAAAAATAGTAAAACTTACAATAAAAATTATTTATTGTTTTCATGATAATTTAAAATTATTATAATTTGGTTTCAACTTTCAATTTTGAAAAAAATACCATTCCTTGGTATTTTTTTATGACAATTTTGAATTGACTTCGTAGGCAAGAAACAAAAGTAAATTTTATCACCATAATAGTAAAGTTTGTCATTACAACCTATTTGAATTAATGTTTTGACATGAAGTATATTATAAGAATGGATTACATAAAATTGGGCATGTGTAAACATCTAACAAGTATATCGAGTACATTATAGCCATATTTTGGATCGATTAAAATCAACCTAGTTTAAATCAAAGTTTCAATTTAGTTATTCAATTTGATTTTGCATTATCTATTGTTATGTGTAAATATAATAAATGGTGTTCAAACACTATAAATATATTTTTTATAATATGTTAAATAATAAAAATACATTAACTTAACATGAATACACTTAATATGAATAAACATCCAATGGATTTATATTTATATTCAATTTTATATTCAGGTGAGAAATGATCCCAAGTGGGTTTTAAGGACAACAGTAAATGAGTTTCCTAGATGATATTTATTAATATAATCTCTTATGTAATTACAACCCATAGATAATCGATATCCAAAGGGATATCTTTTACACTAGAGGTCACATACAAAACTATGTATAAATAACAATGAGTAAGAAATACTCACCAATGGCCCACCACTTATATACTGATTATTTAGGATTCAAATTTTCCCACAACAAAATCATATATGACTTATTAATTACTTGTAATTACATGTTAAATAATTACATGCTTGGTGATTTTAAGTTAGGTGATTATAAACTTGGTGTTAAGTACAATGTAGGCTAAAGTACAAAATAGACTATAAATAAAGTATCTAACACAAAAAATACTAACGTTTATTGCCTCATCTATCTAATTGTGGTCTAGTAGTTTGGTCTTGTGGATGTTATTAAAATTATTCTTTCATTTTATAATAGAAATACTCTTAAATATTTTTTATCATTCAATATTTAACACAATATTTATTCTATGTAAATTAAAGGATATTCCTTTGTAATATAATATAAGTATCTTGGTGACATGAAATAAACCATGATAATGATAATGACATATATGCCATGGTATAATCTGAGGAATTTTCTTTTTAAGTCAAACCTAGTTGGGCATGCTTTACTATTAAAGTTTTTGTATTGATTTGGCCTCAACCATTTTATCTAATTATCATTTTTAATTCACAAATTTTATGTGTATAGATTACATTTCAATATTATATCATAAGTTTTATTTTCTCTAAAATTTGGTGAGGATTTTTACTCATATACAGATATCAAAATTGACATATACAAGTAATATAACAAAGAAAATGAAGAGAAATCCCAGCCTTAATTTGATGATATCAATCTCACCACCATCACACATCTCATGTGCTCTCCTTAGACTATTTTTCCTTACTTCCTGCATGCCTTATTTTATTCTAGTTTTCCCCCACCTTTCTAATGATAATCACATTCATTTTTAGAACTACATCCATTTCTTTAGTTAAAGCATACCAACATCAATTTCCAATTTTTGAGGGAACATAGTTTTCATAATATTTAACTTGTTTTATCAAACCCGTGAAGCATCCCAACATCCAAAGAACCTATCTATCAATTATTTTCTTAACAAATCTCATATCATTTATCATTTTTTCATGGATTTATCTCACACTATAATATATAATTGTTTGACCACTATTGTAGTATCTAAGAGCTTCAAAGAGATCAAACACATGGTGTATTCCTTTGACATTCAAAATGGCCACACCATGAATAGGTAATAGACCAACCCATCTATCATTGGTGTGCACTCTATTTTTGTGAATTTGAGTAACACCCTACTAAATAATAGGTCCACAATCTACTCTACATACATGAATTTCATATAATGTCTTTCTCTTCCAGTTCATAAAGGTATTCTAATTGAACCTCCTCTCTTCTAGTTTACTTAAAAGTTCTAATGAAATATCCTTCTCAAACTACCGAAGATGATGTTGATGAGGCCAAATTTGGTGATCAACAGCTTTGTAATATTCTAAAGAAAAAATAGTCAAATTGCACCACCCATGGAATTTACATATTTTAAATAAATATCACATAATTTAACCAATGTTTTGACTTATATCATTTGCATCTAAAAATAATGAAAAAAATACAAGTTTTAAATAGAACATCATTTATAACATTATAAAATATCCATTAAAGAATACAAAAGGATAGAATTTTTTTTTTTTTCCAAATTAGCCTTGCATTGGCTAAT
Source organism: Torreya grandis (assembly GCA_037957365.1). NCBI lineage: Eukaryota > Viridiplantae > Streptophyta > Pinopsida > Cupressales > Taxaceae > Torreya > Torreya grandis. The sequence continues at coordinate 391,218 of JARHVA010007877.1, forward strand.
GAAGCATCCATGCTTACCTCAATGGTAGTAACTCTAGATTCCCAAATGTGAGTTAAGCACTATAATATTATGGTCCATTGGGTTATACATTATATTTTTTAGTTGTCATATTTGTGTATCAAGAGTGTATGAATAGATATAAAGGATATATTTAACTTAAAATCACTTATGCCCCTTCACAATCTAAAGATTAAAAGGGAATCCTCTTAGCACAATTCTTTTCAGTTTCTCTCATAACTAAGAGGTCATTCTCCACTGAGTTGTAATTATGAGAGGCATCATCTAGGAATGATTTCCCTTTTTATTTTATATGATACTTCATTTATTAAGGTGGAAAATAATTGGTTTGTATCCCTCAATTAAAGCAATATGAAAAAATATATATTATTTTATTTCATTATTTTGGTAAATCATAAACTACTCTCCAAGATCATAATAATTAAATTCATATAATTTTAATTATTTCTCTTTCCACTAAATCACTTTTTTATTTCCCCAATGTCATTACCTTCCACTCTTGTACTACCCAAATCCACTAAGATTTTAATAATACTTAAATGTCAATTTTGAAGAATTAAAATTCAACAATATAAATTTATATCAAGGGATACTAGTTTTCATAAGCCAACCACCCCAAATTTTATATTATTATTACTAAATTAAAATAAAATATTTTTGACATATTATACATCTAATTAAAAGCATAGATGTTTATTTAAATTATTATTATTATTACTATTATTATTATTATTATTATTTTATACCTCATATAAATACCATATTATATAAATCTACTATCACAATCATTTAAAATATATATTTTATGAGAAATTTGATAGTTATTAATCATGATGGTCTTACCTTGAATTTTCCATAACCACATTGATTTTAAAACTTATTACAATCTTCTCTAGTCCATGTAAACATAAGATAAGAGAAATAATTATCATTGCTCTATTATGTAGGGTTCAAAATTTTATCATCTACCAAATACATTGTAATATATTACTAACATAAACCAAATGAGATGAAAGACACTACCCAATGATAACAACATGGCCAATCAAAGACAAGACACAAGCATAAGAGAGTCAAAAATGCATCACATGTGACAAATACACTAAAATCAATAAGGGGTCATTATCTCATTCTAAGGGGTATTATGTATTCCTCTATTATAAAATTATCTTCCTCGATGTGCCAAATTAAGATAATGGTTCAAAATTCCATACATTTATAAAGAGTATTCCAAGTTATATTAATTCAACTCAAGTGAACATAAATACAATAACAATTTTCCCTTTTCAATTTTTTTATGCTACATAATTTCAAATAAAAAATTTTAAAGCCCCTTTTCACTTAATTTTTTTTATTTGATAAGGTGAATGTCAAGTTTTATATGGATTTGAAACCACAAGTTTAAACAGTAAGTAAAATCAATCAAAAAGGAAGAAAATAGAACTAAGAGAAGTAGGCCAACTGACCACTAAAATTTCACAAATCGTTAACAAAAAAATAGGACCAAATAATAATGGGACTCAAAATGTAGGACACATACTATATTTATTCATAGGGCACATCAAATCCATCATTTTTCCCATTAATTATTGAATCATTCTTGTTTCCACTAACTTTCTATTTGATACCACTTGACTTTCCTCTAGTTTGGATGTTAGGTCCTTCTACCATATTTGTTTTTTGATCTACATTCCCATTGTCCTTCTTAGGTTTTATCTTCTCTTTTATTTTATATTCTTGTAATGGAACTCATTAGGGTGATAAATATGATTTTATTTCCTCTTTTGATGGGGGTGTTATCTAACATGTACCTATTTCCTTCATCCATCTTAAAATTTCCCAAAACTTCCCTTAACCTATCTAATTCTAAGTTTAGGTTATTTCACTATTACATTATTGGAACTAATTGTCATCCCATAATTTACATATTTTCATGGAAATCTAATATATTATAATTATTCTTTCAGGTAAGTCTACCATTTCTCTATCATCACCTCACTCTTAAATTCTACCACCTTCATCTCATAAATTTCAAAGTTAGGGTTTTCAATACCTTGGGGGACCTCTCGACTTATGCTAACCTTATTCTCAATTTTATTCTATTGGGAGGGAGAGTCATGGGTTTTTATTTTTCCCTTTTTTTCATTAGCTTGGGGGAGAGGAAGGGAGATAGGGTGAGGGGAAGGTGAAGATGGATATTCCTCCTAGTCTTAATCAATTTTTTTTGAGGCATCCCCATAACTTTTCACCTTATAACTTTCACCTGGGGTGATCTCAATGCCCCTCAAAGGTTTCCCTTTTTTGGTGAGGAGGAATATTAACCCCTAGTGTATTATGTCAAAAGAGGGATTTTATTAAAGGGTCGAGATGGATTATTCAAGGGAAATGAGTAGGTAGTAAGAGAGTATAATGCAGTGTCATTTGAAGTGGTTTAGTATCAAGAGGTGATGTGGAAATATGTGAGTAAATTTTCCATCTAAAGTTAAATATTTCATTACCTAGAGATAGATGTCTAGGAAATGCCTTGGAAGATTAGATCTGGGGTACCTTTTCTTATCACTTTGGAAGGTTGAGTCCATTTTGAATAAATTTTGCATCATCTCATATTTTCTCCTATTATCCTTGAAGGTTTTGGTTCCCTCACAAAACATACCTATGTCTTCCCTAACCAAATCCTCAATGATGTCAATTTTGGTGTCCTTGAACATGACTTGCCTCTATTTTCACACCATGGAAAAATACTTGTCCATCATTTCATCATGGCCTACAATGTGAATAATAAATTCCATAAACCCCCCTTTTTTGTGTTTTCTCTAAACTTTTAAATTTATTTGGACTTTGGCACATGAGATTGTCTCACACTTGTACCTATCACCTCTAATGATTATGGTTTTCTTATTTCTCAAGTAGTGAAAAATAAAGAATATGGAATAGTAGTTTGAATAGTTGCATTTTTATTTTATCCAACTTCTATAAACTTGATGAATTTCAATGTTATGTTTACTATCTCAACATTTGAAATGAGTGTCATCATCATGACACTTAGCATGGAGTGAGCTTGGATTGGGTGTGATCTTCATTTTTAGGTGTGCCTTAGACTTTTAGTGAAAGATGAAGTTTTATAAATAATAAATAATTATGGGGGAGATACAAGGGATTTTAATGGGGCCAATCCACATGATTAAATTAGGGATAGTGACACCAATGTTTGCTAGACCATATGTTGTAGCATTTCCCTCCCGATAGATGTGGAATGAACATTTAATTAAATTAATCACAAGGTTTTCCCAGGTTATTCAAGTTTTAAATTTTTCAATTTTTATAATAATTTATTATTATGAAATTGGATTCCCTTTGAAAATAAATATGTTTTTTAAATTCAATAAATGATATTAATTTTCTTCAATTAGTTCCCATAATAATAAGTTATCATATTGATGCAGGAACATCTAGAAAATAAAAACCATTTTAGTGTTGAAGTGATATATAATTTTTAGGAGTTTTTTTGTCATTTTAACAACTTTTAAGTCTTTAGGATTCATTATTTTGAGTGTTTAAGGTCTTATTGGTGTTTCCCACCAGAAGTGATAATTTAAATATTTTAAATTGTAAAGGACCTAGTGGGGATTGTAATAAGTCTTTCAAGAAGTGTAAAGGATGTAAAATAAATAAGGTCCTAGGGATCAGATAAAGTCTTATGGTATGTCAAAGAGATAGGTAAATTGTGATGTGGTCTTAAAATGTCATATATAGGTGACTATATGAAAAATACTATGTTTAGAAAAGGTGATAAAAGAGTCTTATTTTGTAACCACCCCTAAAAATAATGTAGATGTTGCATGAGAAGGGTATTTGTATCATGAGAGGATACTAAGAGGATGAGGGAGAGATCTCCAAAGGTGAGAGGAGAATAAAAAAAGAAAGGAAGTCTATATATTCCTCAAGAAGATTGGTAGAGTCCAAGAATGGACTATATTTTGTAAAATTTAGTGTTGTAGATTAATAGAAAATAATTGTGTTTTGTGTATTCACTCTCCCATGAAATTATATGAATTGTTTTTTATAATATATTTCATTTGAAATCCTTGGAGGCTATGAATAATTATCACTCTTGTGTGTGTTTTAGGTCTGAGACAAGGAATACATGATTGTACTCAAGAAGTGGATGGTTAAGGTGACTTCTCAAGATTTCTAATGAAAGATTTCCAATTGTACATTAATTATTTAACACAAATGAATCATACAAACCATATCATTATTTAAGGTAGTGATTTAGAGTGGATAAACTCAAGAAAAGACATCTCTTTCCATGTACCCTATAATACATCTATGATAGTCAAGAATGAAGGTGAGTTGATGTTTATTGAAGTTTAGATTATGGTTTTTGGTTTGAGATGGTCTATAGGAGAGTATTCTTTGGGGTTTGGTAATCTATATAGTTTTAATGCAATTCTAATGACAATATCTAATGCATAGTCCACATAAAATAGAATTATGTATAAACAATCAGAAACCCCTATTTGCACAATCATATGCCAAGGAAAGAGAGAAAGTGTTTAATAAAGTGAGTGGTTATTGGATTATTGGAATCTTAGTATGAAGTTGAAGGAGGACAAGTTTGAGAATAGTCCATTTAAATCCTAGAAACCTTTTTGAATGAAGATAGACTACTGATGCCATTACACAGTCCTATAAGAGAACACAAAAATTTTCATTTTGCAATGTTATGAGTATAAAAAGATAGATAAAAGATCCTAAGCTATTTTTAAATGTGGATAGTGGTAGTAAAGATATTGGGAAATTCTTAGTTTAATTTGAAATGACCTAAATCAAAATATATTGCTCTTTTACCTTTATCAGCTTACATAGTCAACCCCATTATCCTAACTAAGGTTTTACAATAAAAACCCCAATATCTTTCATTTTAACCATGGGAAAAAGGTGAAAAATTGTAATAAGGCATATTTAGATACGAGGAGAAGGATTCAAGATGTTTTAAAGTCTACAAAAGTGCAAGGAGGGATTTAAGGCCTAATTTTCAAGGTGGTTATAAATAAAGGTGTACTTTCACAAAGAGTTATGTTATGAAACTTAAGTGGACGTGTTGACCAAATTTGACTTTTAGGTCAAATTGGGGTACCCCTAGGTAAGAAAAATGAGTTTTAAGTGTTTTAGGGGTCTAATATACATGTCATAAGTTGTTTTATAGGTTAATTAATGTCAATTGATGTTCTCTTAGCCTTGGTCATTAGTTATTTTATTCCTTATATCATTTTTGGGTCATTTTGAGGTCAAAAAGGGTGCATTTAATGAGTTGTATAGATCTATTAGGAAGTGTGAAGGTCTAAATGGAAGATTTAATTTGAAATGTGTCCTAATAAGTCTTAATCCACTGTTGGTAACTAAAAGTGGTAGGTTCATCAGAGAAAAAGGTAGTTTTCTAAAGGAAAAGGAGAGTTTGGCACTTGTACAGCCTCTTTGGGAAGTGTGTCATGTGGAAAATGATCAAGTAGTGTCTCTTTAGCTTCTCCATGCTTAGTTAAAAAAAAATTTGATCTATAAATTCCATTTATTTCTCAAAACTATTCTACACCCTTTTCACCCTTCTTTTAAATTATAAGTAACCTTCAAGTTTTTACTTAGTACGAACAACTCAGGAAGTTTTAGGTCAAATGATTTTGTAAGGTTTTTCAACACTTAGAGACCTTAATTTACATATAATTATTTTTAAAATTCTTTTCATGTGATTTATGAACCATCCTCATTAATTTGACCTATCAAATTTGCTTGCTAATCTATGTACCCTACAGGATTTACCTTGGTTTGAGAAGCTCCATACAATCCACTTGCTAAGGTTGTTTCTAGATTATTTTTTACTTCTTATCTAATTCTATGTATGTTTGGTTTAATGTTTCAAGTTTATTTCATATTCCAAATAACTCACTTGGTAGAAAGGTGCCACCATATGAGGTTTCAATAAAAAACTTTATTGATAAAGTGTGTGGTTCTCAGAGGAATATTCATAGGGATGTAATGTAATTTTTCACATATCCTATTTCCATATTTATCACCCCCACTTCCATATTAGTATCATAATATCATTTTTTGATCAAATATGTAGTCATAGACACCATACTAACTAGCCACTAGATACTTGCCAGCTCTGTTCCACGTGTCTACAAGTGTTATCACATTAAATTAGATGTTTTGGAACTAGTCTTAAGACATCATTCATGGTAATAATGTAATTAATGAAATGGATATGAGTTTAGTTTATCCATAATACTTTTAATTCACACTCTTTCTCCTTTTCATGTTCACTATCCATACTCAACCATACACACATACAAGGGTTTCCATGATTATGGCATGACATTATGAAAGCCTTAGTAATGGTGTCAAACTCCTTGAGGCATGAAGAGTTAATTTTAAATCATGGAGATAAATTTGTAACTCATAAATAGATAAAAATTAAAGTGCACTTCTTGCATTCTCCTTATTTCTTAGGTATAGTAAAATGGCCACCTACAGGTGTTGGTAAAGAGTTGAGAAGTGTTTTGAGGCATTGAAATAGGTGTTGAAACCTTCCTTGTAAATTATAACATATGGTGTTGACTATGAAATACTTTTTTTAGGGTAAATTTTGAAAATAAAATTTCTAAACCACCTTCAAAATGTCCAATACTAATACATGGATGTTTTCCCTAAATTTACAAAATAGAGGTCAAGGGGTTCTTTGTCAACACCATGAAACATGGTAGTATGGGGTTTTAAATCATATAGCTAGGTGATTTTGGTATTTTATAGCATGTACATATCTTTTTCCAATAATTTAAGTTATAATTCAAGTGGAATGTTTAAATTTAAGGGCTCAAAGTTGCTTGGAAATACACTAAAAACCTATAGTAACATCTACAAGATTTTGGTCAAAAGGTAACCTTGCATTCCATGTTTAGAATTTTAGACCATGATTATAAGGTGAAGTGATTAAAAATTTTAAAATTTACATAAAAATGGCATGATGTAAATCAATATATTTTGATACATGACCATGAAAACTCTATGGTCACCCACAGTTCATACACAGGCCCTAAAATATCCACCTACAACCACTATGTTGATTGAGATAAACAATGGGATAAATATGTCACCCAAGAGGTTGGGAGGTTGTTATTAATGAAATAAATGATTCCAAAAGATTATATTTTATCATTTGACTTTAAAAAAAAATTCTATCATCATGATAAAATCCATTCAGGTAAAATATCCACTTATAGCCAATTGGAGGTGATTGAGACAGGGTAGACAATGACCTAGAAAATGATTTTTTATGGTGTTTTAGCCATCCAAAATGATTACAAGGTAAGTTAGGGTATGATATGAGTTGGTAATATTTAAATAATTTTTTTATCATATTAAAAACCTAAAACATGCCCAACTACCTACATGTAGAGTCTCAAAGACAAGAAGAGAGTCAACACATGGACTGTAAATAAACAGTGAGCAAAGTAGTGATGTGTTAGTGTGTGAGTGACCCAAATCTGAGACACATGGACCTAAATCAATTAAAATACTCAAAATGGTATTATTTTATGTTGATTACACTATCATTAGGGTTTAATTATATGTAATGACCTATAAGATCTCTAACAAGTAGAACGTTGTCAAGAGCAGAACCCATTTTGATTGAACAAAGTGTATATAAGGATAGATTGATGAGTGAAAATGAGAAAAAAATCATCATGATAATTATGGCCTTTTGATACCCTCATAATATGTAATAATTATAAGAAATATTCTTATGAAGCATCACACAATCTACCCTCAAACAATGTGTCGTCAACTAGTCTACCTTAAAAATCTAAGGAGTTTGGGGATCAAATGGATTGATCAAAATATAAAATTTGGTGAGAATTATCCTTATCACATATAAAATAATATAAAATATCCACTTGGTCTATAAAAATATGGTAAGTACCCCCTATATTTTTTGAGATAGGGGGCACTTCCCCTTGTGCATGGGTAGACATTTTTGAGAAAGGGAATGATAAGGTGAACTAAATGATGTTTGAAACTTTTATAAGAGTCTATGAAATTGGATAATATTTTTTCCAACATTAATAACATTTTATTTAAGTTTTAAACCAATAAATAAGGTCTAACATGCTAAGCTTATAGTCAAGCCTACTTGACACATCAAGGTTTAAAAGCCAAATAGAGGATCACTCTCACTTCTAAAATTGAATATGATATCTAACTTGTTGAAGAATGTTTTTAAGATAATTATGGATGTGTTTAATCTTGTGGAATTAAATAAAACTAATAATAAGGTCTAGAGCACTAAATTTTGCAGGAAAGCCATTGGAACAAGGTTTAGGCCAAGACCAAATGGGTGGGTCATTCACCTTTCCAACATGAAATATGATTTAAAACCTATTTGGGCATGATTATTAAGTCATATTATATGTTTTAGAGCTTTTATATTGTAGATAAAACATTAGGAGAGCCACCTTTGAGCTCAAAACCACTCAAACTTGTGCAAAATGGGAAAAACAAGCTTGATAGAGCAACTTTGGAAATTCATATCTATATTGATGATTTTCATGAGATTATAAGATGTTTATATAAGTTATAAAGGATCCTAAAAAAATCTTTTATGGCATTTGATTTAAATTTGAATGTGAAATATCTATGAACAATGGTTAAGAGGGTAAAATTATTTAAAACTCTTAGAGGAACCTGATTTGGAAGATGAGGCTAGAGATGCATCCATATGGACCAACTTGTAAATTAAACCTATTGAATTATTTATACTACTAACTCAATCTACCTCACATACAAATTACCTATACGAAATTCTATGGATGGGGTTAGAAATAGGCTATTTTTTACCATTTTTCTATGTTATGTAGGCTAGAGAAGGAGTTTTAAGATGAAATAAAGTTTTTTTGGAATAATTATACTTTTCATAACTCCATATGGTAATTTAATTCCTTGAATAAACATCTAAGTGTTCAAACTAGGTGCTTTAACTCACCCAGTCAAAACTAGCCTAATGGACAAGCTAGTGAGAAGGGTGGAAAGCTTCATGTGGACTACTTTTAAAGAATTCCTGATGCCTCTAAGAAAATTTAGGGTCTTTAAACTTATAATCCACTCCCTCCCATGTATTTTCATGATAAAATAATGCCAATTTTGAGGCCAAGTGTGCAAGGTACATGGAAGAGCAATTTTTTGACAACAGATGATGATTGCTATTTTACAGGTGATTTTAAATAACCAAGCCTAAAACCAATGAATGTAAATACATTTATAATTTCCTTAAACTCTATTAAAATCATCATACCTAGTACCAATCAGTTATAAGGTGTTCAAACTAATCTAATCATGTAGGCATATTTTTTGAGCCAGAATGAGGGGTTTTTTTCCACTTTTCATGAAGTTTATGGCTTAGATTCACACTTATAGCTCTTTAAATTTCATGGTTATTGACACATACTCTTCTCATGTACAAATAAATAATTTTATCATATTTATAATTGTCTTTGTGACCCTTGGAATTATCTCTTCTCCTCTCTCTCTCTCAAGTTTTATAAGAACTAACCATTTAGGCATTGTATTCTATGTTCCACATGAGGATGGTGAAGCTCTAATCATTTTTATACATTTTTATAAATAATAATACTTATTTTTACCTCATATATTAATATTTATATTTTTTTCATTTGAAATTTTTAATTTCGCATAAGTGAAGACTATGGATTCCTTAGCATGTTATTTCATTCTACCATCTATTTACAATTGAAAAGCTTCTTCTTACAGGGCATGTGAAGTTTTCTAGGAAATGTCAAGGATTTAGTGAGTTATTATATTCATTAGTGATCTAATATTACTCTTTTCTAGTCCTCCTCAATTTTCACATTCATCCATAACCTCACAATGTCGCATTGATGTGAAAAGATGAGTATTGGATAAGTGTATATTCAGTTTGTCCCTTGATTTCAAGTGTAAGATGCATATGGTTGGAAGTCATAAATATATTTGTTATATCAACTCCCTTAGGATAGTTTGTTTTTACTTATCTCTCTCCCTTTTCACCTGCCAAATTTAGTTGTAGTTACAATCCAAAGTGGTACATCAAGGAATCTAGCCCTATCTAGAAAATTACGTCATCCTTAGGCTACCCACAAGTCTAGAGCTGTTTCCATTGTGACACTTTTATGAGGAGAGGTTTTCCATCTCTTCAAAGGGTAAAAATCCAAGTGAAAATATTTTTTTTCATGCTTGATGGGATTCTTATTCCAAGAAGTTGAGAGATTTTTGATGTTGTCTCTCAACAGTCAGCCTTTAGTGACATATATCAAAGCATCAATGGTGACTCCTAAGATACATCAATTGGTCAAGCAACCCAAGTTTACTTTTGAATATTTTTGGTAAAATTTTCCTTTGTGTTATTATTTTAAATTAATTTTCATGGATGACTTTGGTTTTGATTTTTTTTCTTTACAAGTTGGTGAAACATTGCAAGCTTGTGACATTCCCTATCAACAAGAGTGAGTCCTTAATCAATCCTTTTAAGAAGTATACCAGCCCCAATATTTTTATTGTTAGCCCCAATATGATCATATTTAACCTTATCATTATTTTTATCAATCATATAGCCATCCTCCTCAATATTTTGCTTCTCCTAGTCAACCTAGCCACTCATTAACTCCATCCATTTCTACCTTCAAGAAAACTCTTTTAGGATATGAGAGGTACATTTTGGAGCTTGATACTCTAAGATTATGTGGTCAATAGGTTCTTATTCATGTCATTCATAGCATTAGATATGCATTAGAGTTGGTCAAAAGAGAGTGGGCACTTATTGAGAGAGTTAATTGGCAAAGTCTCATAAGTGAGATGCTTGATGTGAGTGGCCTATTTTCTTCCTTGGAGGATAAGCTAAGCATTCACAAGAGGCATCCTTACCAAGTATATAAAAATTCATATCCACTTCCCCAAGTTTTTTATCAGCCACATTTGATCCCTAATCATGACCTTAATTAAAATTTCCAAAGTCATCCTTCCCTAAATCAAGTAGAAGAGAGAGTTGAAAATAATAGCCTTGTGTTTAAACCAAACCTTGATAGAAAAATTGAGCTGACCAATAATAAAATACAGTATTCCATATTAGTAATAAAGGAATTGGAGTGCAATCCCTCATTTTCATCTCAAATTGTATCCCACCACCTCAAAAAGAGACTCATAATCCAAATATCTTAAGTTGGAATAAAATAGTAGAGTCATGGGGAAAGAAAGAAGATAAAATTCTTGAAAAAGAGTGTGAAGTTGAGAAGGATCTTGATCCTATACAAACCCCTCCCATATTTTCTCAAGAAAATACTTATAATCCCAACATCCTAACCTAGAGTAAGATTATGGAATCATGGGGAAAGAAAGAAGATGGAAGCATTGTCAAGGAGTGTGAAGTGGATAATGGAGTTGATCATTTGAAATTCCCTCCCACCCTTCCTCAATAAGCTTCTTGTGTTCCATGTTAGTCCCCATGTATTCCTCATACTCATGATGATTCCTATGAGCTTCAAGAAAGACTTTTCCAAGAGAACCTATCCAATCAATTTGAAGATTTAGAGGAAAATATGAGATTGATAAGTCAAGGTGAGATGAAAGGTTTAAAACTAAAAGAGGATCCTATGCCTAAACACACCCCATCTACCCTTCCTTAATATATTCAAAAAGAATCCCCTACACTTTACTCACAATCTGATTTTGAGTTCTATATGCCACCTCCACCAAATTGTTCATCTTGTCCTCACCCCATCACCATTTATCTTAATGGACCTATGGTGAGGTAACCTAAAGAGGAGTATTTGGTTTATAAAGAAAGAGAAATATTTCTTGAATAAATATTACCTCCTTGGTAGCCTCATTAGTTTAAGTCACAAGATTTCAAAATGCCTAGTCTTGGAATCAAAAAGAAGGAAATGGAAGATCTTTCATCCCTTGAGAATCAATGTCATGATGTGATAGTTGAGATGCAAATTGAGATCCCTCAAGAGGTCATAATTGATGAGGAAGAGGTGATTTCTTGTGTGGAAATTTTTGATTGGGTTGATGAAGAAGAATGTCTTCCTTTTGATAAAGAGGAAGAAATGATCATTGATTCTCCCATCACTTTTCAAGATGTCATAGATGAGCAAGCACAAGTTCATAATCAGAATTTTGATGACTTGTTTGAAATTATTAGAGTAGGTTATACTCCTCTTCAATGAGGCTATAAGCTAATTACAAATGGAGAAGGCTACCTTGGCACTCAAGTAAGTATGCAAAGGAAAAGCATCCTTTCAAATTTGTCCTTTCAAGAGGCATATGCATTTGATGATGACATGTTTAAATTCATCAAGATGGGATATCATCCTATAAATAAATTTTAAGAGACAAATTATATTTTTAAGGATGGAACAAGCTCATATTGGCCTAAATCTTTTAAGGAACAAGAATTTAGTCCTCTTGAAGCCATGCCTACTAAGGAGATACAAATTGACCATGAAATGAAGAGTAGGAAGCAGTATGAGGTATGTGAAAATGTTAAAGAGGAGTATATCTACATCAGATACATGTTTAACGATGATGTTCTTGAGATTAGATCAATTGAAGTGTTAAGGAATAGGTTTGATCCATAGAGACTTTAATCCAAGGAGAAACATGCTTGGCACTATGTTTCATCTCAACATGAAGATGATTCAAGGAGTTTTCCTTTTGATCTTGGAAATGAGGTATTCTTAGTATCTATTTGTGCATACTATTTTGTCCTTTGTTTCCCTTAAGTTCTCTGAGCACATTTGTGTGTGTGTCTTGTTAGTTTTGTTGCCTTATTTTGTTTGTGTCTTTTCCTTTATGTGGTTTAGGTAATTAGTGGTTTTTTCTAGATCAAATTCAATGGTCAAGGTTTCATTTTTTGTATTATACTTTAGATGAATCACTAATCCTAATGGATTGATAAGGCTACTGGTTTGGTTAGTATAGCAGGCATATTGTGCTTATGAGTCACCAATTTGTTGACCAATTTTGACTTTTATGTCAAATTAGAGCACACCCAAGTAAAATACTCAAGTTTTAAGTGATTTATGGGTCTAATATATATTTATCAAGGATTTTTATAGGTTAATTAATGTTAATCAATGTTATCCTATCCTTGGTCATTAGTTATTTTAATTTTTATATCATTTTAGGTCATTTTGAGGTCAAAAATGGTGTATCTAATGAGTTGTATGGATTTATTGGGAAGTGCAATGGTCCAAATGGGTGATGTCACATGACATATGTCCTCAAAAGTCTTAATCCACTATTTTTAACTAAAATTGATAGGTTCATCAGAGAAAAGATAATTTTCTTGAGGAAAAGGAGAGTTTGGCACTTATATGGTCTCCTTGGGAAGTGTGCCACATGTAAAATAGTCAAGTAATGTTTCTTAAACTTACCCATGCTCAATTACATGTTTTTTTAATCTAAAATTTATATTTATTACATAAAACCATTCACTCCCTTTTCACCTTTGGCAAGTAAAAGTGACCTTTACGATTTTGCTTGGTATAAATAATTTAGGAAGTTTCAGGGAAAATTATTTTGGATGGTTATTGTAAAATTAGATGCCTTAATTTAAATATAATTATTTTGAAAAAATGTGGCTTATACTTCATTAACCATCCTCATGAATTTGACCTTTCAAATCTACCTACTAATATGTGTACCCTATATGTTTTTCCTTGGTTTGAGAATCTATGTATAATCCACTTGTTGAGTTTGTTTCTAGATTATGTTTTCCTTATTATCTAATTATATATATTTTTGGTTTTAGGTTTCAAGTTTATTTGATAGTATAATTAACTCACTTGGTAGGAAGGTGCCACCATATGACGTTTTAGTCAAAATCTTTATTGGCAAACTCTATGGTTCTCAGAGGAAGATTCATAGGGATGTGATTTGATGTTTCCCATATATTAATTCCATATTTATTACCCCTCTTAAATATTAGTCTCATAACACCATTTTTTGATCAAATATGCAGTCATGGACACCATACTAACTAGCCACTAGATACCTGACAGCTCTGTTCCATGTGTCTAAAAGTGTTTTCATGTTGAATGAGATGTTTTAAAAATGGTATTAATAGTTCCTTAATGTTAGCCATGTAATTAAGGAATTGGATATGAGTTTAGGTTATCCATAATAATTTTTATTCACACTCTTTCTCCTTTTCATGTTCATAATCCATACTCAACCATACATGTATAGAAGGGTTTTCATGATTGTCATGTTATTATGAGAGCCTTAGTAATTAATTTCAAACTCCATGAGGCATAAATATTGAATTTGAAATAATATATATAATTTTGTCACTCATAAAAGTATCAAAATTAAATTACACTACCTTTATTCTCCTTACTATCTATGTATAGGAAAATGTCCACCTATAGGTGTTGGAAGAGAGATGAAAAGTGTTTTGAGGAATTGAAATATGTGTTGAAAATTCCTTGTAATTTGTAACATATGGTGTTGACCATGATAGACTTGTTTGAGGGTAAAGTTTTCCAATAAAATTTGGAAACCACATTCAAAATGTCTAGTGACTGATACAGGGATGTTTTCCCTGATTTCGTAAAATAGAGGTCAAGGGGTTTTTTGTCAACACCTTGAAACATGGCAGTAAGGGATTTTAAATCATCTACCTAGGTGTGTTTGGTATTTTATAGCATGAAAAGGTATTAGACCAAGAATGGATGTTAGAAGGTAAGTGGAGGGTGGAAATTTAAGGGCTCAAAGTTTCCTAGAAATATAATGAAAACCTACAATAACATCTACAGGATTTTGGTCAAAAGGTAACCTTGCATTCCATGTTTACAATTTTAGACCATGCTTCTAAGGTTAAGTGATTCCAAATATTCAAAGTGGCATAAAAATGGCATGAGTTCCATCAAGAGAGGTTGATACATGACCATACAAACTCTATGGTCACCCATAGTCTGTACATAGGCCCTAAAACATCCACCTACATCAACTATGTTGATTGAGATAGACAATGGGATAAACATGTCACCCAAGAGTTTGGGAGGTTTATCTTAATTCAATAAATTATTCCAAAATATTACATTTTATCCTATAACTTAAAAAAGGGTCTATATCATCATGATAAATCCATTTAGGTAAAAGATCCACTTATAGTCAGTTGGAGGTGACTGAGACAAGGCACACAGTAACCTAAGAAATGAGTTTTGATGGTGTTTTAGCCATCCAAGGTGAGTCCAAGGTAGGTTTAGGCATGATATGTTTTGGGAATCTTCAAATAATTTATTTTCATCATCTTAAAAACCTAAAACATGCCCAACCACCTACAATAAGAACTTCAAAGATAAGCACACAGTCACCACATGGATTGTAAGTAGATAGTGAGCAAAGTAGTGATGTGTTAGTGTGTGAGTGACCCAAAACTGAGACATATGGACCTAAATTAATTAAAATACTCTAAATTTTATTAGGTGAGGTTTATGACACTATCTTTAGGGTCAAACCATATGTAATGACCTATAAGAGCTCTAACAAGTAGAACCCTGTCAAGAGCAAAACCCATTTTGAATGAGAAGAGTGTATATAAGGATAGATTGATGAGTGAGAATTATAAAACCAACATCATGATCATTATGGACTTGTTATAATCTCATGATATGTAAAAATTAGAGGAAAGGTTCTTATGAAGCATCACATAGTCTGCCCTCAAATAGTCTACCTTGAAAATCTAAGGAGTTTGGGGATCAAATGGATTGATCAAAAGATAAAATTTGGTGAGAATCATAAATATCACCTATATAATAATATAAAATATCCACTTGGTATATAAAAATATGGGAATTACCCCCTATTTTATCTTAGATAGGGTGTACCCCTTGTTCATAGGTAGGCACCTTTGAGAAAGGGAGTGATAAGGTGAACCAAATGATGTTTGAAACTTTTAGAAGGGTTTTGGAAGTCGGATAACACTTTTTACAACATGAAGAACATTTTATTTAAGGTTTTAACCAATAAATAAGGTCTAACATGCTAAGGTTATAGTCAAGCTTGCTTGACACATCAAGGTCTAGAAGCTAAATAGAAGATCACTCTCACTTCTAGCATTGAATATGATAAATAACTTGTTGAAGCATGTTTTTGAGATAATCATGGATGTTTTTAATCCTATGGAATTCAATAAAACCAATAAAAATTTCTAGATCACCAAATGTTGCAAGCAAGCCATTGGAATAAGGTTTAGTCTAAGAGCAAATAGGGGGGTCATTCAACTTTCCAACATGAAATATGATTTCAAACCTATTTTGGTATTATTTTGAAGTCAAAATAGAGGTGTTAAATATTTTGGATTGTAGATAAAACATCAAGAGATCCACCTTTGAGCTCAAAACCACTCAGACTTGTGAAAAATGGGAAAAATAAGTTTGATAGAGCAACATTGGAAACTCATATCTCTCTTGATGATTTTCATGGAAACTATAGTCACTTTAACTTGCACCCCTTGATAATATGACAATTATTAACTTGTTTATGTGGCACAATGGAACCACCTCATGGATTTGGGTGACCCAAATTTGAGGTGGATCTCTAGATTAGGGCTAGCTCCCTTGATGTACCACTAGAGATCAATCCTACTACTAAATTTTGGAGGGTGAAAAGGGAGAAGGATAGCTAAAAACAAATATAATATAATGGAGTTGATACACCAAATATATGGTCTAATCACATCACTTACAATTCACTTGGAACTAAAGATAAGTCTAAACATACACTTCATCTAATTGAACACTCCTCTTCTACACCAATATTTCAAACATGGAGTCTTGAAAAGAGCTTAAGATAGGAGGCCTTAGATAATAGATCTTATAAAAACATTAATGAATTATATAATAACTATATTTTTGATCCAAATTAGAAACTTCTTGTTGACCTTAAAAAGAGAGCTTTCAATCCACACAAGGAACTAGGAAGAGTAACATGTGAAGGTAAGCAAAATACACTTGCACAAGACCAACAACCATAACATACATTTAGTGAAATATTTAATGAGGTAAAACAATATAATTTATTAGTTTAAGGAAAAAATTTAGTATGTATTCACCATAATCAATTGAAGACATCTGTATAATAACCAAAAATGCTAGTATTTATAGCAATTATGAGAGAAGAGAGAGAAAGTGAAGCTCAAGAGTCACTAAGACACTTGTCAAGAAAGGAGGAGTTATAATAGTCATATAATAAATCATCATATAGGTCATGTAATGAAAATATGGACAAATATCTCCCAAGTCATCAAACTTCTCCATATGTGGCATAGTTCTCTCTTGTTTGCACATGAAAGTGCCCTCATGATTTCCCTTCACAAAACTACCTCATCACTGAAAAGGGTTAGGTATAATGATTGATATAAAGGGGAGGGGTTACTAAAATACTCCACATGCATTATATTAATCCTTAATCATTAATATTCCTTTGACCATGAGAAATCATCCTTGATAGTCACAAATAACTCCTTCCCAATAACCTCTCACACTTGGCATTCAACATCCTTCCAATTATATAATCTAATCTATGCACAAGGAGAAATGACACTTTTCAAGAGTGTCTAAGTCATCAAGTTCATGAATCAAGCCCTAAAATGCTCCCAAATTGGAGGTTTCACAATTTTCACTAAGTGTTCACTTTCTACCCACTATATTCATTGAGATGAAGGAGATGGTATGCACACTTAGGATATTAGATAGTTTAATCTATGGACATGAGGAATTATAATAAATCCTAATATCTCCCAAATATGGTTGAATCTTTTGAAATTTCCCCATACTTGCAAAACACATAAATCTATCAAAATCAACCTTGTTTTACCTCTTTTGAATAAGTTTAGTGCATCTTAGTTGCATGTAATAGGACCCTAGAGAGTCCTCTATAACTCCAAATCATCTCCTTGGCATTTATTCCCCATCTATATACTCCATCTATCTTCTTTTCCCAATCATGTCCTAGTTGGGGTTTGTGAGGGTTTTAGAGAGGTGTCTAGTCTTAACCTTCACTCATAAAGGCTACAAGTTAGAATTATATCACAATGAAACTAAAGTCTTCCTAAAGGCCCTATACAACATATTCAAATGCCTTGAATCTCCATGAAAATCATCGTGAGAGATACTAGTATTTTAAATTGGCCATTCAGGTCATTTCTAACATTTAGCATGGTTTTAGTGCCTATAAGCCAATAAATGGCTTCCTAATGGTTTTATCTAAAATTTTATGGTTTAAAAAACTTCATAAACATCCAAAAAACATGTCTCAAACAATTTTAATTATAATATCATGTTCTTAACCCAACATTTGTCTTAGGCTTAAACCTTGTTTCCATAATTTTGCCTACAACCTAAGACTCAAAATTACCTTTTGAGTTCTTCCTTGTATCTATATAGATTATACATATATATTTTCACTTCAAAAATATGACCCAATTAATTAAAATTTATAATCAAGGCTATAAATAAAGGTGTCTTTCTATTTAGGCTTCAGGCCCTAATTCTGCATACCCTACATGACTACAATCCATGGAGCATGGAGAAAAATGTTTGGATTCAAACCTTTATACTTATTTCCATTCTTTAAATATATTCAATTAAACTCCAAAAACTCTCTTTAAGTTTTCCCTTGGCTTTTGGTCCATGTTTTGATCTCTTTTTCCAAGTTTGCAAGGTTATGAGCCTAGGGAAAAGTGCCCTACCTCTGAGATAGAACAGAGGCATGTTTTCATATTTTATTATCAAAGTTAGATATTTTATGGAATTATCCAACTCCAAAGAATTATTTTTACCAAATTTGATCTCGTAGTGATGAGTTTATACCCCTTAACTTACTCAATTTCTTAGGTAGACTTTTCAAGGAAACTACCTATAGGGTTTGTAGATATAGATTGTGTATGTTCAAATTGGATAAAAATTTTCTTGGTTTCCACTACATAGAGATTTAAACACTACCATGTCCATAATATATAAGGTTAAAATTCCATTCATCACTTTAACCTCACCCTTATTCATCATATGCATGTTGAGAACATCATATTGGGCTCTCTAACACAAGACTGAGATACCCTTATTTGGTGATTCCTATAGGTCATTCATTCATTTAAACCTTTAAAAAAAATTGAAACCTCTCCATGGATTCTCCATAATTTATCACACATTATTATACCAATTTAATTCATTCTATTTTTTGGAAGCATCTATATATATCTTTTCCTTTAGGTCACTGCCTGCTAACTGTGTTCTTGTTGAAAGGACCCTGCCAGAAGGTGTTTACACCTAATTTTAAGCTTTATATGGTCATATATAATTTATTATAACTATAATTAACCCTAGGTATGGCTGAAACCATCATCATCACACCTGTCTCAGCTTACTATTTGCTTCCGCTTGAAGATATCTTGTTTTTGCCCTTGTAGGTGACTTTAGCCCATTTATATCTTGTTGATGATGTTAAACACTCCCCTTAAACCATATAAACTATAAAAGGTATTTATATTCCTTATATTCACCTTAAAAGTTTCAAATAACTATCAAACACATGTTTATGTCTCATTTTCAACCAACGTTGTTGTAGGTTACCTTGTCTCAGTGTATGGACTATTATGTCAAATAGAGAGTGCAAATCACTTTCAATACTCCCTCTACTTATTTTTTATGATGATTATGTGATATTTAGTTTACCTATATCATATTAATTTGATATTATATATTGAGACCATTTTATTTCTTCAAAGAACTAGTTAACTCATACAACTATAGAGATCACTTATGGATTTTAATGTGTTTGAGAGCACTTTTAGACCTCTAAAATACCTTTTTCCACTTGAAATCATCTCTTAAAAATTTGTACACTCATTATCCATGCCAATTAATATAAGGATAATGAAAAATAAGTTACCAAATTTCAATATGACACTACTATAAAATCATTATAAAAGAGCTAGGGGATTTATTTTGACAAAAAGAGACTAGGGTCCTGAGCTTCAATCTTATCATTTTTGAAGATATCATTCATCCTTCACTTAGAAAGTCACTCTTATCAATAATTTTACCATGTTATTCCATAATATCAAGGAAAATGAAGAGTTCCTTAAGTGTTTCAAGGTCACTAAATGACTTCCATATTCTCTGTTCAAACCACCTAAAGGTATGCATCTGGTTGTGTGTAGATAGGGAGGATAGAATTAAGAAAGAAAAGTTTGTTAAAAGATTTATAATACCAAAAATGGATTTTTAAACCCTAAAATTTATGACCTCTACCAAAATAACTTTTAAATAAATTTCAAACACCCTCCTCCATGTGGAAATCACATGCCTATAGGTGAAAAGAGAAAACAAAGAAAGAAAATGCAGACAATGTGTAAAATTAGGCCTCATGGGTAGACCTATCTCTTTTATTATTACTTAAATGTTTGATTTATATCATGGGAATCTTGCAACCATTTTATAAAACTCATACTCAATGTGATATTTCCCTATACTGATATTTACAATGTACTCTCATGGTTGCCTAGCTAAAACAAGTCTAGAAGAGATTCCTTGAGATCTTAAGACCTCCAAAACCAAGAGAAAAATGGGAAACCTATGTATATGCCCTGAGAAACATAATAAATAATGAAACTTTTCAAAACCAAAAAAAATATTATGAAATAGTCTCAAAAAGGGACCCCTCATGGATGTGAGTATATAAAAAGTTTCCTGGCTTCTTAGCAATGGTTCATAAAGGAGGAACCATGAAAATTAAACTTATTACCATGGATTTAAATTATAATCAAACCCATTTCAACCCATAATATCACTCCTTCCAAATTCACTTGTATGGCTTGTACCAAGCATGCAAAGTTCACCCTTCTTGGCTTGTGAAGGTAAGAAAGAAGAAAAGGAAGAAAAAGCTGATTTATCTGATGAAATATCTACACACAAATCATGTTAAAGGTCTTATGGAGATGAATAGGCACATTACCAAATTTTTATTTTAATGTGGAGTTCCCAATTCCATACAAGTGCCATTAAGGGTTTATTTTTAAGGAAAAACTACCTTTTCTGAATGAAAATTATTATTTAACTAACTCTAACTACCTCCTAAAATATTCTCACCTCCTCCACATTGAAATAAATATTGGTGACAAATCTTTCCTTTGACAAGTCTGTACAAGTCATTTAATGAACCCAAAAAATGACCAAAAGACATTTTTTGCATATGAAACATGGTGAAGGATAAATTTATGACCTAGGAACACCTTAAGACATATAAATGACCATATTAGGAAATTTTAAAGATAATTTGGACCTTTTACCATGTTTTAATAGAGTTTACCAAAGTTGACTTTGGTTGACTAGACAAGCACAAGGAAGATGGACTTAGACCAAGGCTAGAGTAGGGATAGGTAAGGTATTTAGACACACATGAGACCCTATTAGACATATGGTAACTTGTGAAATTTTTTAATATGTAGGGTTTGACCTGATTTTAATAAAATTAAAATTTTTTCAATAGGAACCTAAGAGGTTTAGAGAAGTTATAAAAGGTCATATACAACTCTTTTTGTGGCATTGGATTGAAATTTGAACGTGAAATCTCTATGAACAATGGTTAAGAGGATAAAACTATCTAATACCCTTGTAAAAAGTTGGAGGAACCTAATTTGTAATATGAGGCTATAGATGCATCTATATGGACTATTTTTGACATGTAACCTATTGAACCTTTTAGAGGACTCACTCAATCTCCCTCACATGTAAATTAGTTATACGGACTTGTACAGATGGGGTGAGAAACAGGATATTTTAGACCTTTTTTTATGTTTTTCAAGATAAAATATGAGTTTGAATATTAAATAAATTTTTATAGGAATATTTATATTGCACTAACTCCCTATGATCATTTCATGCCTTGAAGAAACTTCTAAGTGTTCAAACTAGGTACTTCAACTCAGCCAGTCAAAACTAGCCTAATAGAAAAGCTAGTGAGAAGGGTGTAAAACTTCCTGTGAACTTATTTAAATAATTTTTATGTCTATAAATACATATAGGATCTTTAAACTTTCATCCACTCCCTCCCATGGATTTTCATGAGTAATTGATGCCAATTTTGAGGCCAAGACTGTAGGGTGCATGGAAGAGTAGTTTTCTTGACAGTAGATGATGATTACTCTTTTCAAGTGATATTAGATGACCAATCCTAAAATAAATTCATGAAGAGTAATTTCTGATTTCCTTACACTTGATTCTAATCATCATATTTGGTCTTAATCAGTTATAAGGTTTTCAAACTGATATAATCATGTAGGCAATTTTTCTAAGCTAGAATGAGAGGTTTCTTGCCACTTTTCATGAAGTTTATGACTTGGATTAACACTTTTAGATCCTATACTTGCATGAATCATCACAAATCCTATTTTCATGAATAAATAACTAATTTTATTATCTTTAAAAGTGTTTTTGTGACCCTTTTACTTCTCTCTCCTCCTCTCTCTCTCTCTCAAGTTCTATAAGAACTAGCCATTTTGGCATTGTATTCTATGTTCCACCTAAGTATGGTAAATCCCTGCCCATTTTTATACCTTTTGATCAATAATACTACTTATTTTTACCTCCTCCATGAATTTTCATAGTTTTTTCATTTAGAATGTTTGATTTTGCATAAGTGAAGACTACAGATTCCTTAGCATGTTATTTCATTCTACCATCTATTTACAGTTGGAAAGATTCTTCTTGCATGGAATGTGTAGTGTTATATGAAATTTAAAGGATTAATAAATTTATTATATTAATTAATTCCCTCATATTCCTCTTATATTTTCACATTCACCCATAACCTCACAATGTAGCATTGATGTGAGAAGATGAAGATTGGAGACGTGTATGTTCAATTTATCCCTTGATTTCAAGTGTAAGATGCATATGGTTGGAATTAATCAATATATTTGGTGTATCACCTCCCTTAGTATGGTTTGTTTTCATTCATCTCTCTCCCTTTTCACCCCCAAGTTTATTTTTAGTTTCAATCTAAAGTGGTACATCAAGGGAGCTAGCCCTATCTAGAGATTCACCTTATCCTTAGGCTACCCACAAGCCTAGAGGTGTTTCCATTATGCTACTTGGATGAGGAGAGATTTACCATATCCTCAAAGGGTTAAAATATAATTTATAATATTAATTATTAATAATATATATGTTGATTTAATATAGGCTTATAACTTTATTAGGACTTACATAATGTTCAAACCAAGGATATTTGTGGAAAAAAGGGCTATAAGCAAGAAGGCTCACAATTGAAATTGAGGTGTGTTAGTGAATTATGGAGAGTGATTTAAAGGTCCCAAATGGGTTGAAACAAGTATGTTATTATAATTAAATTTCATATATGGTGGAAATATTTTAGTCATGAGATCAAAAATAAGATTTCCTTTTTGAGCCTTAAGATATGAACTTGTGTGAAGCTAGTGAATGAGTAAAGTGAAATAAGATGGAATAGTGAATGAAATGAGTTTATGGGATGAGTGATAGGCTTAAATAGGGTATAATTATATATATAAAGGACTCAAATTTTATTCTTGAATAAAGACATAAAACTGAATGCTATGAAGCCTAGTGAAAGTTTAATGACTATGGTTAGAGATTGAAACTTGAGAATAAAGTAAAGTATTTGTAAGTGGATATCAAATGCCAAGATAATATTAAATTTGGTTAAATTATTATTTTATCATAAACCTCTATATCATTTATTATTAGAGTAATTTAATACCTTCATTGATTTTATTTTTAGTTAGTTTTTAAATATTGTTCATCTAAGAATGGCAAAGAAAGTTATGAGGATTTCATGAAGTGAAATTATAGAGGTATTATGGGAAAATAATGTGGTGTAATTATGACCTATTGAGGTTATCATATATTAATATTATACTGGTGAAGAGAGAATTTAAATCCCCTAAGTCCAATGTGAAGGAATTGAAACTAGACAAAAGAACTAGAGAAGATAGAGTGGAAAGAGCATTGAAGCTCAATGGAGAGAAGAGGAAGACTCCAAGTAAGAATAAAGAGATATATGATAAGTCATAGATATAATACTAGAGAAAGATAATAATATCCAAGAGAGGTCTAAGAGCCAAGTAGGTAAGCTTTCTAAGAGATATGTCTAAGTAGGCCTTGAAAGTGAAGAAAAAGAGAGAAGATAGATGTCTAAGAAGAAGTGAAAGAGATGATAAGATAATTAGGGAAAATATTTAAGAAGATAGATATGATGGTGAATCTCATGAAATATCAAGGAAGCCAATGGCTTAGTTGTAATTTTAGGAAGAAAGTGAAATGGTTAGTAGAGCTACTTATGAGAGAGAAAAGGCATAAGATGAATGCCTTGGGGAAAGAGAATAAAAAAGAGAGTATAACCCATAGAGGCATGAGGGATGAAAGAGTTTTTAAGAGATAAACACGAAATTATAAAAGATTTTTCATTGAAGAAAACATGGAAAGATAATTTCTAAGAGAAGCACTTGATAGAGAAGACAAGAAAAAGAGGATAATGTTTATGAAATATACATTCATGGAGACTATGTGGTCTCTTATTTTATGTTCTAGCATTGCCTTAAGTGTGTGTATGTATGTGTAAATCAAATATTTATGAATTTCAAGAATGAGACCTTAAAATTTGTGAGAAAAGGGATAAGTACATCACCCATGAATAAAAATGAAGATGACAAGTAAAGAGGTTAGGTTATAGAATACAACATGATAAAGATTGAAGATACTTAGCATGCTAAGGATGAGATAAAAAAATATTCTCATGATGTTTTGACAAGCATTAAATTTGAATCAAGAGAGGAGGCCCATAAGGAATAAAAGATATAAAACCATGAAGACATGAGAGAGAAGATAACCTTATAGGAGTCCTTTAATGAGGTAATTAAATACTTAGGACTTGAATTTTATTATGCATATGAGAAGGAAGAATTTAATATGCATATTGGAAAAAATAGGAGAAAAGTAAAACCCTCAAATAAAGTACATGATCATGGATATCTAGTGCCTAATTGGCTCAAGGCATTGGTTAGTGAGATGAATAAGGAAAAATTCAATCAAGAGGTCATTCAATGCAAGAATTCAATTGAAACACATGAGAAAATAAGGAGAAAATAAAGAAAGGGGAGGTTACATCAAGTTCACATGATAATATGTTAATAAAATAAGCATGAATAAGATGATACATGAATAAAATTTTAGTATAAGAATGTACAAGGCATAAAATGGGTCAAGAAGAGCATGGAAAGGGTAAAAATGATAATCTTACATGTACACTTCAAGAAAGCATAAAAAAAGAGGCAAGTTGAAAACTCAAGAAGAAAAAAAACATGGTGGAGGAAAACAAAGATAAGAAATGAATATGTAGTTGGGTAGCCAAATGATTAAATAAATTGAAGAGTGTGAAGAGTGCACAAGACAATGGAAATGTAAGAAAGTCATTTATGACAAGTATGATGTTGATCTCTTTCAATCAACGAATGTGGTCATGGAGAAAGAATAAAAAACATGGAAAATAATGTTAATAAGCACAAGTGGGAAGCAAGGTGAGAGTTCAAATGAAAATAGAGGTGAAGAATTGATGAATAATGAAGACATAATGGCTACACATGTTGGTATTGGATAGAATTTTGAAGAAAATGAAGGACAGAGGGTCCAAAATTTGATGAAGATCATGAAGAGATTTATACTTTCACATTGAAAGAAGAAATGGAGATGCTAGAGAAGTTATTCAATCCATTAAAAGGGTTGTATGTAGGTGAAGAATAGTAAGAAAATGTCATGAGTGATCTCATATAAAAGATAAATATGGAAAATTCTAATAGTCTATATGCTAACAGCCATGAAGATACAATGAATAAGAAAAATCAATCATGGATAATATGAATAATTCAAGTATGGAGAATAAATAAGAGTATTTACCTCATAAGAAAATAATAAATAGAGGAGATGACCTACAAGAGATCATGATCAAGCAAGATAAGGGTAAGCAAGTGATTCCAAAATAATGTAATAAAAATACTTGTTTACATGATGATATTGTAGCTGAGTTGGAGGAACAAAGGAACGAGAAAGATAGTGGAACAAGTTTCTAAGAAGTACATTCAAGAGGTAAGTTGATTCAAGACTATTAAAAAACTGATATAGAGAAAGGTACAACTAAAAATAAGCTTAATGTAAGCATACAAACTCAAGGAATTAGTTAATAGGCAATTTGGTTTCATGACACTCATAAAATGCATATGGAGGATGTTATTTATACAAGTTCAATTGAAGATAAGGATGAATATTTATATGGAAACCATGACTTGACTAAAAATGAAATAGAAGTATGGATACTTGTAGCTAAGAAAGAATTAAGGAGAATAAAGTGGAAGAAGATAGCAAGTAATAGAATAATGAAGACTAAGAAAGATAAGATTGATAAAAATATACCTAATAAAAGCAAAGAGGAAGGAAAAAAATAAAGACAAGTAAATGCCAATTAGAATAAGAGAAAGAAGAATGTGGTGTTAACATTCAAATTTTCTCCCTCTTAGGGAGTATGATGTAGGATAATCTATAAAATAATGAACATTTTAGTGTTAAAGTGATATATAGTTGTTAGGAGTATTTTTTGGTCCTTTGAAGTACTTTGGTGTCTTTATAAGTCAATTTTTTGAGTGTTTAAGGCCTTATTGGTGTTTCCTACCAAAAGTGATAATTTAAATATTTGAAATTATAAAAGACCTAGTAAGTATTGTAATTGGTGTTTCAATAAGTGTAAATGATGTCAAATGAATAAGTAAGTTCCTAGGATTCATAAAAAGTCTTATGGGATGTCAAAGAGATATCTAAGGTGTGAGGTGGTCTTAAAATGTCATATGTAGGTGACTATATGAAAAATACTATGTTTAGAAAAGGTGGTGAGAGAGTCTTGTTTTATAACCACCCCCAAAACCAATGTAGATGTTGCATGACAAGAGTAGTGTATAATGAGATGAGAGTATGAGGAGGAGAGAGAGATCTGAAGGTGAGAGGAAATTAAATAAATAAATCAAGTCTATATACTCCTCAAGAAGATTGGCAAAGTCCAAGAATGGACTATATTTTGTAAATGGTTGTGTCATAGACTAATAGAAAAGAATTTGTTTCTATGTTCACTCTCCCATTAAATTATATTAATTTTTTTTATAATATATTACATTTAAAATCCCTAGAGGCTATGAATATATATCACTCTTGTGTGTGTTTTAGGTCTGAGACAAGGAATGCAAGGTTGTACTCAAGAAATGGATGGTTAAGGTGACTTCTCGAGATTGATAAAGAAAGATTTATTATTTTACATTAATTATTAAACATACATGAATCATATAGACCTTATGATTATTTAATGTAATGATTTAGATTGGATAAACTTAGTAAAATACATCTCTATACATGTACCTTGGTATACACATGTGACTATCAAGAATGAAGGTGAGTTGATGTTTATTAAATTATAGATTATGGTTTTTGGTTTGAGATGGTATATACTAGATTATTAATTAGGTTATGGTAATTTATATGGTTTTTATTCAATTCTAATAAAAATATCTAGTTCATAATCCACATAAAATATAAATCTATGTACACAATCAGAAAGCCCTATTTACAAAGTCATGCCAAGGAAGGAGAGAAATTGTTTAAGAAAGTGACTGGTTATTTTATTATTGGAGTCTTATTATTATGTGTAAGTATTAAACTTTTAATAATAGTCCATTTGAATCTTGGAAACCTTTTTGAATGCAGACAGACTACTAATGCCATTACATAGTCCTATAAGAGAACACAGAGTATTGTATTTTATATTATTGAGTATAACAAGATTGATATAGGATCCTAAGTTATTTATAAAGGTTTATAGTGGTATTATAGACCTTTGGAATGTCTTAGTTTATTTTTAATTGAAATAAATCCAAAGATATTTATTTTTAACCTTTCTCAACCTACATAGTCAACCCTATTACCTAGCTAAGGTTTTGCAACAAAAACCCTAATATATTTAATTCTAACCATGGAAAAAGGTGAAAATTTATAATCAATGATGTTTAGATATGATGATAAGGATTCAAGAGGTTTTTAATAGGTAAAATATTATCTGGTATGGTTTTGAAGTTTGAGTAAGTGTAAGGAGGGATAGAAGGCCTAATTTACAAGGTGGTTATTAAGAAAGGTGTCCTTTTACAAAGACATGAGTTATTAAAATTATAATGAATTATTAAAAATATATAGGGTGTCCAAATATAGGCTTATAACTTCAATAGGACTTAAATAATGTTTAAACCAAGGAGATTTGTGGAAAAATAGGCTACAAGTAGGAAAGTTCACTATTGAACTTGAGGTGTGTCAATGAATGATGGAGACTGAGTGAAGGGTCTAAAGGGGTTAAAATAAGTTTATTATTATCATTAAAGTTCATGTATGGTTTCATTATTGTATTCATGAGATCAACAAAAAGATTTGATGTTTGAGCCTTAAGATGTGAACTTGTGTGAAATTAGTGAATGATTAAAGTGAAATAAGATGGTTTAGTGTTTGAAATGAGTTGAGGGGATAAGTGAGAGACTTAATAAATGTCTAATGACAATGAGAAAGGACTCAAAGCTTCCTCTTGAATAGAGCCAGATAATTGAATGTTATCAAGCCTAGTGAAATTTTAATGACTATGGTTGAAGATTGAAACTTGAGAACAAATTAAAGTATTTACAAGTGGAGATCAATGACCAAGACCAAATTTATGTTGGTGCAATTATTCTTTTCTCATAACTCTCTACATCACATATTGTCATCCACATTATCAAAAACTAGTTGAAACCTAAGGAATTTTTGTTTTCATAAAAAATTTATAAGTAGCATGTGAAATAATAATATTCTTATTTTATAATAACATGTTGACAAAAATAAACATCATCCCATGTCAAAAGTACATTATGATAAATAAGGTTCCATCTAAATATAAGAATATTAATGCTAGAATATAATTATAATCAATCATTGTGTTTTGTGAATAACCTCCGTGGAACTCCAATTAAAATTATCCTTATACCTACCAAACATATATCCTCCTTAGACCTCATAAAAATCATAAAATCATGTACTTTAGCTAAATATTGTATAAACGACCACATCTAGTGGGTGGGAGAAGGGTCTCAATACTTGTGTCACCAGCTTGTTCATCCCTCCCTCTAGATATATTTCAAGATACTTCTTATCCCCCATACATGAAATAGGTGTATATAATTTACATTACAATACATATGAAACTAACATTTCAAAGGAAGAAGCATAAACCCCAACTCTCTATATATTTGGCCCTTGTATAGATATAGAGATAGAGATAATGATAGAGTTTCATTGGCATAGTCTCACCAAAATTTAATCCAATCATTAAAATAATTCAATTATAAGAATTCATAAGGAATTACTTAATTAAAAATAAGGTAAAATAAAGTAGATTAAATAAAAATAAGATAAAATTTCAATGAGCTCATCACAAAAAATTAATAATTTAAAATTGAAGCAGCCACAATGTCAAATTTTATAATAAAAGTAATTCAAACCCAAATAAATAAATTCGTAAAGGAATTTTAGATTCCATAAAATAAAAGTGATAGTTTTAAAAAAAATAAACAAGTAAAAAAATTAATTTCAATATATAAAGCTCACAAAATCCACATTACAACATTATATGGCTAATAAAGCCACCAAAGGGGAGGACATAAGTCATGATTAACTCCTAAAGGTAAGATAATAATATAAAAAATGCTTGATTACCTCTCATAGGTAAGATAAAATAGCTCTACTACCTCCTAGAGGTAGGAGAAATACATCTTCCATGTGTCTCCCAAAAATATCCACATGGTACAACATAGTACAAGTCACTTGGTAACCACTAAAGGAGTGGGTAGAGGAATACATTTTCAAATAAAAATAATTTCACAAAAACATCAAAGTTTTTAAGGAGCAGGTGATGATACTTCACAAGATATTTACATATATGGGGATACACACAAGGTACTTCATAACACATTCATAACAACCAATTGATCTTAGTAACATAATTTTTTCCATTTGTACTATGACATACACACATTATGATTATCCAACAATGTCATTAGTTTTTGGGGAAAGTATAATTGTTCAAGAGGTTTGGTATATACACAAATTAATGTGGATTTTACATAACACATTAAGGTTACGCATGTACTTAAACATCTACAAGGTTAAGAATAAACATTTTAGCTCATGATACATGGTTATAACCTCAATATAATAAGATAACATGATTTTACTAGTGGTAATCAAGGATCTAGGTAACCTTATTTGTCCAACCAATCTACATATGCCATTTTTAATGGCATTTATAAAAAACATCAATCACTAATATTGTCAATGTAAATATAAAGTGACCATTTTACACATAGCATATAGTGCTACAAGAGTGTCCCATGAAAATAGGCAATTTTTTATCTATGATCATTTAGGATTCAAAACTGCTATAGTACCTCTATATAGAAAAATCCTCATGAATCATATTAACCAAACTAAAGGTGTATATTTTGTCTTATGTTTCTTATGAAGGGTGACTGAACAAACCACAATGATTTTCCTAGAGCTCCCAGTGTTGAACATTAGCTCTGATACCAAAATATCATGCCAAAAAATTTCCCAAAACCCATGTATATTTTTAAATTAATACAAAGATGATACTTGTTAACTTTAATTACTTAGTGTTTTAATTTTTAAATATTATGATATGGTCAATGAACAATTGAAATGTGACACATAAAATTATTACACGGTTTACTTAATAAATTTTCTTTCCACCATGAGGCCTCTCTAAGATTATAATACAAGCGTATGAGGTCAAGATCAATATGATTCCAAAAATAAATTAGTGGTATCCTAACTAATGAATATGGATGAGTCACCTTAGAAATAAGTATTTAATTATAATTTATTGATTTAAATGGTCATAAAATTATTCACACATAACCCAATCAACACACTCAAGGGAAACAAATGAACTAGAATAATAATCATTTTAACACCTAGTTAACATTTTAATGCTCAATAAGGGAGAGTCTCATCTAATAATATATAACTCTTCTCTCAAAGCATGAAATATAATAATTATAACCAAATTCTATGTGAAATGGTTTAAAACAAACAAATAATGTTCAAACTTAAACTTTAATTAATATGATATACATAATTAATCCAATAAAAATGTATTATCCAAACATGATGGAAGATTACAAGCATACCTAACCTAACCTAAGAACCTAGTCCTAATGTCCCCACCATAACTTGGGAACCCACATGTCCAATCTAAGTAATCATGGCCTGATGTAATTCTCCTTTCAATTATGATGAGTTTCTTATATAAGACATCATCACCAAAATAGGGTTGGTACTCTAAGTCAATAAGAGATCTAATACATCACTCAATCAAGATTATAAATTTCTATGAATCTAATATAAAATGATACCACAATATAAACACATTCACTCAATGTAAAACAACTAAAAAACTCAAGTAGGTGTGCTTACCCAAGCACTAATACATAATAATACATACAAGAGTTCAATGAGATAAGGAACAAATGTTCCATTAATCTAGTGAAACCAAATCTTAGTAATATATGTCTTATGTTTCTCGAATAAGCTATATCTCCTGATAAAATATTTAAAGTTGTCCAAGGTTAGAATAATATATAGTAAGTTTACTTTACTCACAAATAAAAAGGGTCATTATCTAACAAAATCTATGACTAAATTTACCACACCACTAGAATCTATAAAGATACACACACACAAAGAAGGATAATATAAAACTCATATTAATATTAGTACTCAAAGGAATATTTGTTTAAACACATGTTTAAAAAACACCCAAGGTTATTTAGTCACAACACTCAAAAGAGCATTATAAGGGTTAGTTTACTAAGCTCACACCCACTCCCTAAGTTGCCTATATATCTGTGGTGAGACCATCACACATCGAATTAGGGATAGATTTATTCCACCCATTCCCAAATGAGTGTTATTTTAGATGTGAAATAATTTAACCTTTACCAATTAGTTACATGATTGAGTGAAATGTGGTTACCTTTATAGTAACTCCCTAACCAGTAGCTCATCTAAATACAAATAATTAACACCAAAGAATTACAACATATGATAATTAATCTAAAAATTAAATAGAAGCTTAGACACAATATCAATATATAATTCAAGAGGACATTCCAAAATAACTTTAAGTAAGACCCATTTGAGGCCTACCCATTGGTAACTAAAGCTAGACATAAATGCATGCATTTATGGCCCATAACTCTAACTAAGGTAAAAAATATATAAAATGGATATAATAGTGTAGGGTATACATGACCTAAATTAAATATTATATAAGTCACTAGAATAATCACCATGTCAAGACACCCTTCCAAACAAAACAAAATAAAATGTACTTATCTGCATGTAGTTAAATAGGTATAAAAGTACCTTGGTTTAAATCTGAAATAAGAGGATCAATTTTTTTCCTGCACATGAGAACCAATTTTATAATCTATAAATAGTGTTTAATGAAACAAATCATTTTTTTTTGTGTGTGAGGAAAACAACAACTTAATCTACCATTGCAAGGTGACTTTAACTACTTAGAAAACATGCCTCTCAAATTTCCATAAAAATTGGATTTAGAATCACCCAAGAAAAATTAGTAAATTTTATGATAATTTTTTGTAATTATTTTTGTGATAATTTAAAGATATTATAATTTTATTGTAACTTTTAGTTTTAAAAAATACCAATCCTAGGTATTTTAATTATGTCGATTCTGAATCGACTTCAAAGGTAAGAAACAAAATTAAATTTTGTCACCATAATAGTAAATTTTATCACTATAATTTATTTAAACTAATGTTTTAACATGAAGTATCTTACAATTATGGATTACATAAAATTGGACATAGTTGAAACATATAACAAGTATAACTAGTACATTATATCCATATTTTGGATCAATTAAAAGCAGCTTAGTTTAAATCAAAGTCTCAATTTAGTTATGCAAATTAATTTTACATTATCTATTGTTATATCTTTAAATATAATAACTTGGGTTAAAATTTTATAAATATATATGGTATAAAACATAAAATAATAAAAATACATTAAATTAACATGAATACACACAATATGAATAAATATGCAATATAATTATATTGATAATCAATGTTATATGTAAGTGAGAAATGATCCTAGGTGGTTTTTAAGGACAATGATTAATGAGTTTCCTAAATGATATTTGTTAAGATAATATCTTGTGTAATCAGAAACCAAAGATACTCAATCTCCAAAATGAGATTATTATACACTAAAGTTCACATACACAACTGTGTAGAAATAACAATGAATAGGAAATGCTCACTGATGGCCCACCAATTACTTATATTATTAATTACATTAGAATTCATATTTATCTCACAATAGAATCATATATGACTTATCAATTAATCATAGTTACACATGAAATAATTACATGCTTGGTTATTTTAAGGTAGGTAATTATAAACTTGGTGATAAGTAAAATATAGGCTTGAGTATAAAGTAAAATATGAATGAAATATCTAACACAAAACTACCAACATTTGGCTCCTTGACTATATAATTATGGTCTAGTAGTTTGGTCTTATGGATG
The DNA here is from genome assembly GCA_037957365.1 of Torreya grandis. Taxonomy (NCBI): domain Eukaryota; kingdom Viridiplantae; phylum Streptophyta; class Pinopsida; order Cupressales; family Taxaceae; genus Torreya; species Torreya grandis. Next base: position 425,079 of record JARHVA010007877.1, read on the forward strand.
TAAATAAAATCTTTCATTCATTTTATAATAGAAATACTCTTCAATGTTATTTATCATTCAATATATTACATAATATTTATTTTATGTATGGTAGAGTATATTTCCCTCATATTACAATATCATTATCTTGGTGACATGAAATAAATTATGAAAATGATAATCACCAATATGCCATGGTATAATGTTGGGAATTTTCATTTTATGTCAAATTTGACTAGGCATTATTTATTTTTGAGGTTCTTATATTGATTTGGCCACAACCATGTATTTTAATTATAAGTATTATTAATTCACATATGTCACCTATTATGTATAGATTAAATTTTAGTATTATAAGTTTTATTTACTCTAGAATTTGGTGAGGATATTTACTCATACATAGACATCAAAATTAATATATAAATAATATACTAAATAAAATAAAGAGATATCCTAAACTTGGTTTGATGCTACCATTCTCACCACCATCACACATCTCCTACTCTCTTCTTAGACCATTTCACCTTAATTCCCTCATTCTTTCTTTTATTATGGTTTTCCCCCACCTTTCCAATCATAATCACATTCATTTTCAAAACTACTTCCCTCACCTGAGTTTGAGCATACCAATATCAATTTCCCATTCTTTAGAAAACATAGTTTGAATAAGATTTAACTCATTTTTCCAAAACCATGGATCATCCCAACATCCAAAGAATATATTATATCAATTATTTTCTTAACCCATCCCATATCATTTATCATATGTGCCTGGGGGTATCCCACACCATAATATATAGCTATTTAACCACTAATGTAGTGTGTGAGATCTCTAAAGACATCAAACACTGAATATTCCTTCAACATTTAGAATGGAAACACCATGAATAGGTAATATATCAACCCATATATCATTAGTGTGAACTCTTTTTTTATGAATTTCAGTAATAACTTATTCAATAATAGTCCATGATCCACTCCAAATACATGAATTGCATATAGTATCTCTCTTTCATTCCATAAAGACGTTATAGTTGAACCTCCTTATCTTCTACTTTCCTTGATATCTCTAATGAAATATCCTTCTCAAACTACCTAAGAGGATATTGATGAGGCCAAATTTGGTGATCAACAACTTTTAAATATTTTAATGAAATAATAGTCAAATCACACCACCTACAACATTTACATATTTCAAATAAATCTCACAAAATTAGACCAATTCTCTAACTTATATAATTTTCATATACAACTAATGATAAAATTTCAAGTTTTCAATAAAAAATCATTCATAAAACTATAAAATCTCCATTAAAGAGTAAAAAAGTACAATAAAATATAATTCATGATTGGCCTTGTATAAGCTTATGTAGCATGTGTGCTTTCTTCAATGTCAGAAACTCTATCTTCTTAAATGTGAATGAAGCACTATAATATTATGAACCATTGGGATATAAATTTTTTTAGAGTTATCCTATTTATTCTTCAAGACCATATGACTAGTTCTCAAGGAGCTATTAAACGTATAATCCCTTGTGCCCCTTCATAATATAGAGATTAAAAGGGCATAAGTCTTATCCTTTTCTCTCATAAATATGAATTCAGTCTCCACTGAGATTTAATTATCAAATTCATCATCTAGAAATAACTCTCTTTTTTATTTTCTCTACAACTTCATTTATTGAGGTGGAAAAAAATTGGTTTGTATCGCTCGATTAAATCAATATGAAAATATATTTTATTTTATTTCATTCTTTTCATAGAGTACTAACTACTCTTCATGATCATAATAATTAAATACACATACTTTTAATGATTCCTCCTTCCATTACATCACCTTTTTATTTATTTAATTTCATTACCTTCCACTCTCAAGCCACCTAAATCCTCTCCCTCTCAACAATCATACAAATTCCAATCAAAATCCTCCTATCAATAGTTTCAAATTCATTGCACAAATGGTTAAACAAATAAACATTATGTAAGCTTTAGATAATAATAAAATTATCCAAATGAACGCAACATTTTGTAAATGGATAATGAAACTCCTTAAGTTGTTTTCAATCAACTAGATCAAAATTACAATGGAAATTTTATCCTCCAACCTCCAATTCAAAATAATATGTTCTAACACCTTAAAAATAACCCTTTAGCTCCTTTTATTATGTCTATAGATATTTTAATCATTTCTCTAACCATCATATATGATAGGATTATTAGTCTTTATTTACATCTTAAGACCTTTAGTAGTTTCTATAAGGAATGGATTAAAACTAATACCTATACATCTACCAAGCTTCTAGCCAGATCCTTAGTTAGAAATGTGTTATAATGGTATAAACAACTTCAAAATTATTTCATTACACCATAAGAGGATATCATTAATTATTTAGTTAATGAATTCTAACATAATGAACTTATTGAAAATGGCCTTAACATCTTCATTAATGTTAATCAATTACCTATGAAATTTTATCTTGATTTCATCAAGTGATGAAAATATTTAGCACACAGAGTGAACCATAAAATTAGTGATGACAATATTTTTAGACTCTTTGTTAACATTCTTAAGGCCCCTCTTTAATATAAATCTAGGATCTTCAATTAATAAAAAATAAAATACTTCCTTATGAGCATATTTGAACCATCTCAATGTAGTAAGAAGAAATATTTTAAAACCTCAACTAATTAAATTAATGATAATACATATAAAAATAATGCCCCCTAATCTAAAGTGGGAGCCTCCAATCAATTTAATCAAAATTTCACCCACCCACCATTGAGTTTCCAATAAATTAATGAGTTATTATCACCATATAGACTTTTGTCTCCATAATTTTGCACCACCACCATGGCATAATCCTGATAAGACTTTTTGGTTCCATGTTGGCATTGCTCACTCTCATGAGACATGTCATGGAATTTAGAAAAATTGTATCTGATTCTCAATTTTGATAAAACTTCAATCATGAAACAATCTCCAAATGGCACTATGAATAATATCAAAAAGCCTCTAAAAATCAAACCAACCAATCTAGTAATTCCAACTAATATCAACAAACTAATGCATCTAAACCTCAATTCCAAACCAAAATATCTCAAAAACCCCCTCAAATGTAATTAAATTATTTAGGTGTTTCTCAATAATGGAATAATATATCTTACAATCATTAACATAATAATGGATCCACAATAATAATTGACAAAATATCATAATACTTGTTAAATATGATTGAGCCACTTCAAGGGGTAAATCTCCACAATAATGTAATAAGAGAATAATTTTTAATATGATAATCAAACACTAACCACTACCTCATAAATATAATCTAATTATCCGTGGTTATTCCATAGACTAGCCTTACTTTAAACATAGATAAATGCAATAAGATAATATGAAAGGTATGTAACAACATGGCCACACATATCCCTATACATGTTATAGGTTAAGTGTGTAACATTCCCTTACCATTAAAAATAGAATTGCCTTTAATGTTGAGTCAAATTTTGATGTTGTTTCAGGAAATCTTCATCTTCTCATGTTGCATCTTCATGATTCAAATTCTTCCACTTGATCAAATAATCCTTAAGATCCTTTTTTCATAGCCTTTTAGTGCATGTGTAAAGGATCTCCTTAAGCTCCATAATAATAGTGTTCTTCATATAATTATAGAAACTAAGTTTGGGTAGAAACTCTCAGTTCAATTACATTATTCAATAAATATACATGAAAAAAATATGGAAGTGAGTGGATTTGGGTACCTCCATATTGCATGTCACACTACTAATTTTATACAAGATCTAATAAGGGCCATAATTATTAGGAGAAAGTTTTTTATAATTTATATATTGCTTCAAATACATCTAATTATATGGATGAAATTACATAAATATTCAATAAAATATATTAAAATACCTCACACTACAGTGCTAGTTAGATTTTTGCCTCATTCAATTTTGTACCATTTTTTAATTTTATATAAAACTAACTAGTACCTCATGTTGATGTTTAATTTTTCCTCAACAGTGTGAACCTTGGGTTTCACCTTCAAGGATTAAGTAATGGATGGGGTATGGTAACAATAAAGTGCCATAAATTTATATATTTTAGAAGATATGTGTAAGTGTTGTACAAACATTATACTAATGGAAGCTAATGAACCCATAATTCATGTTTATTTAATCCAAAACAATAGAGATACCCTTTTATGAATTTGTTGACCACCTCTATTTTCTCATTATATTGAGGATTATATGATGATATATGACATAAATTAGTATCCAAACATGTGAATAAATTAGTCCAAAATTTACTATTGAAAATGGGATCATGATCACACACAATGATCTTGGGAGTACCATGCAATGTTTGAACTCTATTGAGAAAAGTAGCAACTACTGTATTTATTCAAAATGGTTGTGATAAGGAACAAAAATGAGAATATTTTGTGATCCTATCCAAAAATACCATGATTAATTTTTTACCTACAACCTTGGTTACCCTATAATGAAATCCATGGAAACCTCTTCCCACCTCTAGTTAGGAATGGATAAAGGTTGCATAAGACCTAGTGTCTTAATTTTTTCACCTTTGTTATATTGACAAACCATACATTCTACCATAAATTTTATATATATCCCCATTAATTTCTTCCTATAATAAATATCAATATTATCTATCCAAAAAACACCCAATAGATATCAGATTTCTTAAGTTTGACTCATACCTAGACTAACACGGGGATGATCTAAGGTCATGGGATGCCTATATCTAGATCAGACCTCTAGATTTTGATGAGGCTATATCATCTAAATATATGAATTGATGAAAAATTAGTAAACCTATTTTAAATTTTGGGTTGAAAAGGGAAGAAGAAACTGAAAATGAAATATACTTTACCTTTGGTGATACACCTGAATAGTTATTTATCCTTTGAAAGCTTTAAAAATAAGGCACATACATGGATCAAAAATAAACTCTTCATATCGGTCCTAAAAATTAGTGTTTTAAAGGAAGACTTGAAAGAATATTTTTATATTGAAGGTGTGTTTATGAAGGTATTTAAAGACACTTCATACAAACAATCTTCAATGCAACTTCTATTCATAGCTTTTCAATTGACATGTTGAGGATGTAATTACAATAGTAGGTGAGGAAAGGACTTGCAAAAGATGATGACTATATGACTTATATGTAAATACATAATAAAAAATACACACTCCCACCATAAAATAATCTACGAATAACTTTCTTTATTGATTTATGGTGCAAGTTACAATTTTTATAACTCTCTATATACCAGCTTCTTAGATGATTCTTCTTTAAAAATGGCTTTCAAAAGCCAACATATATAGCCAAAAGGAAAGACTCTAGATAATATGGTGAAGAGGAGACAAGGATCAGCCTTTCTTGAGTTAACTCAAGACTAAATTCCTTTTTACAATTTTAAACAAAGTCTTCAAATATCTTCATAGTCTTCAAAATCATGCACGATCTTCAAATTTAGCATCAAAATGAAGGTTATGAGCACCTATCAAGTTGGAAAACCCTTGCATGAAAACTACAACCATCCTTAGTTGTTAACTCAAGCTTGACGCTAAGTTTTAAGTATTTGAATGTCTTTTTACTGCATGAATATGCATGAGAGTAGTTACATAGTCAACTAAGAATTATTTGGCACTTGATGACCAATTAACTCTATTTTATCCTTCCCATGCATGATCTGGTACTTAATGATTGAAATTACATGAAAATTTCTATGTGTAGATAAGATAAATAGTGTTTAAACTCCACTTAAACTCCAATATATTTAACACCATTCCTTTACTCACCTTTACTATAAAGACAAAGTCTTCATATGCATGGACCTGATAGAGCTATGGTTATGAATTTATAAGTGGATATATGTTGAGAAAATGACCATTTCAACTATTCAAATATTTCTCTCAAGATCATGCATCTACCCCTTTATCAAAATCTAAGCATAGGTCAACCTGATAGATGATATTTGATCAAGCTTTAATGGCGATGAGTAAACTTGCAGATCTTGCTTCTTATTTGACCCAAGTCACTTCCATTTTCACTATCTTTCTAATTTTGATTCTAACCATTGATATTGATCTAGGACATCTCATATTGTGCAAAGTGTAAGTGCTTTATTTTTTTTTAAATATCCTACTATCATTACTTTGACTAATTTACCTCATATGCACTATAGGTCTAATTTTATATGAACAAACACCAATCATTGATATTTTTCTAGTATAACATAGTTATGAAACTTTTTAACTACCCATCTAGCTTCAATATTCATTTAATTGTTGACTCATTGCTCACCATTAGATCTCTATGTAAGATTGCACATACACCATTGATCCTTTTGGGCCCACTACCATCTATCAGTCAATGCTCACCATTGGATCATCTGATAGCTACCTGAGACCTTACCACTTGACATAAAAACATTCATTCTACCTTTTTTACTTGATTCTCATCATCAATCTCTAAAGTACAAATGAACATGTACCATTAAATCTTGGGACCCACTGACATCATCAGGTTACCCGCTCACCATTAGATCTAATATGATCTTTCAATATTTGGACTCTTGTCAGCTACTCACTCATTCTTGGGATTATTTGAATCTAAATGGTTAGTTATTATGGATTAATTTTGGCATACCCACACACATATTATTCTTTAGATTCAAATTTAAATGCTTGTGTATTGAGATAGAGGGCTTATCAAGGCATAAAATTTACAAGGGATGGTCTTGGGAGAAATTAAATCATGCTCATGTAATATTTTGGCTTTGGTTGATTCTATATGTGTAATTATTAAAAACATTATCAACTTACTCCATTCATTCTTTCATGATGTGCACATGATGGTCTAGCTTCTCAAGGCTTATGTTAGTCATTTTTTCCATAAACAAGGATCGTATGAGGACATATTAAAAAAAAAAGGAAATTTTCACCAAAGCTTTGAATGATAGGGTTAAAATTTGACCTATGAGGCCAAAATGTTAACTTTTTTGGTGACTCATAAGGTATGACTAGCGTGTTGGTCAAGGAAATGTAGAAACTCTGGTAAAAATATGCCTAAACTGTAAATATAATTTGGGGAAACTTACAGACACATAAACATAATTGACACAAATAATAACATGTGAATTTGTACACTTAGATGAAACAAACACAATAGACAAAAAATAGAACAACAACTACTAAAATCATGTGCACATGTGCACTTAGAGGAATGAAACTATGACTATGTATAAAGGAATGACTCTCCTAATATCAATACTTGAGGAACATCCCATTCACAAGATTGGGAAATTACTCTCTACTCAATATGGATAATTAAAAATAATTAATTTCCTTACAATTAGTGACAATATAATTTCCACTCCAAAGGATATCAAATTTGGAGTGCTTACCTAGATTTACATGCTCTTCATTCCATTTGAGTATTATGTATCCTTACTAGAAAATCTTTGATGAAGCTCTTTTGTAAAAATATTTCTTGACTTATTTCTGGTTTGACCATATGGTATGCACGGAATCATTTCTTATCTCTTCCAATTCTCTTAGTTCATTCATCCTAGCCTCCATAACATCACTTTCTAGAAGCTCTATCTAGTGTGCAAGCTCTAAAGCTGGAAGCTCTAATGAGATAGGTAGCCTTACTTCTCTTCCATAAACTAAGAGATAATTTGAATGACCAATGGCCTTATTTGGGGTGATCTTATCATCCCATAAATTATTCCTCAACTCTATATGCTAAGATCTCTAATTATCTTCTAATGTTCTTTTGATGATCTGAATCAGGTTCTTATTAGTGGACTCAGCTAGTCCATTACCCTATGGGTAGTAATTTGATGAAATGTTAGATAAATACCTTGATCAAGATCTCATTCACATACCTTTTCACTATTTAATTCTAAATCATTATCTGATATTATAGTGGAAGGTACTCCAAAATGGGTGACTAGACTTTCATATAACTCAAGCACATAGTTTTCATTTTCCTCCTTCAACGGCACTACTTCCACCCACCTAGTGAAATAATATGTAACTATCAAGACCCAATTATGACCAATACTATATGGAGGATATATCATGTCAATTAATTTTAAACCCCATTGCATGAAAGGCTTCTCAACTTGAATAGGCATCAGTGGCATAATAGCTAGCCTTTATTTTCTTATAAACATTTCACAATTTGCACACTTCAGAAACCATGTATGTAAATCCCTAAATAAATTAGGCCAAAAGTAACCAGATCTAATGATTTTTATAACTATGGTCTTGGCTATAAAATGGCCTCTATAAGGACTATCATGAAAATGCTCAAAAATCTTGTCAAACTGATTAGTTTTAACACACCTTAAAAGCATACCTCCAATGTCATTTTTGAAAACCAGTCCATCAATAAAAATGTATGGTACTAATTACATCCTAAAATTTATTCTCCCTAATGTATCGTCCATTTTAAATTATCTTATTTGAAATAATCTAACAATGTCGTGTGTCTAGTTGGATGGAGAAGTAGTTTCAGCTTCCTATTGGGTGTCTTGAAGTGTTAAAACCATCTCTTTTTATTTTTTCACATACTTTGCAATATGTTCACATAATAATTTACCTTAGACCATATTTTTTTAACCTCACTTCAATATCATAGTCCATGTACTTAGTGACCCATCTAGCTCTCTTTTCACTTAACTCTTTGTTGAGAATGAAATCCTTCACATGAGGATGAGCTACCATTAGTTTAATCTTGTTATTTGAAACCAAATATCTGAATTTTTTCAAACCTATTATAATATAAAGTACATTATTTTAAAAAAAATGATACCCCTCCTTATATTCTTAAAAATCTTCGATAAAAAAGTAATGGGTTGCTCCAAACCTTCACTATTTTGTTGTATAAGCATGGCTGAAATTGTACTAAATGTAGAAAAGCCATACATAAATAAATCCTTCCTAAAATATGGATTAATCAAATTAGGAGCTTTGTTGATTTCTTTTTTTATGGATTCAAAACTTCTCTTACCCTCTTTACTCTAGGTGAATTCTTGATGTTTCTTTAGTATTTGAGTGAGTGGCCTTACCAGTTCTACAAATCTAGGAATAAATCTATTGATGCCTTAATATGTATCACAAGTTCTTAGAGTGTTTAAAGAATACTTCTTATTTTATAATTACTAATAACTCAACACATGAGCTATAATTTTTGCTAATCCTAGTATCTTTGATGGAATAAAGGTAGAATAATTGACTGTTCCATAATATTTATAATATTTGGTGGTTAGAGCCACTATGGCCAAATAGTAAATCTATGTAAAATATGTAGTATAATATGCTAAGGATGGTGAATTATGATCAATAAATAATATAAATATTAATCTAAGATGGATATTTATAATTAAAATTAAACTAAGGTGATATGGCTAAAAAAGAAGTGAAAATAATTGTAGGATAGAAAGAAATGTTGTTGATCTTCATTCCAAACATCATAACAAAGTTCAAATTTCATCTAGACATGTACTTAACCAATATGTTCCATGAAGTAGCATAGGCTCAAAAAATATCACACATTAGGCAAGTTTCTAATGAATATGGAAATAATGCAAATAAGAACCAGGTTCACTTTAAATATTTGACCCCTGTAAGCAAACAACATTGGCCCAAATGCAAGAAGAGTAAAGAAAATTAAATGAACCTAAGAAATTTTAGTCAACCTATAATTGGCACAATTTAATAACTCTAAAATTAAATTTGCATACTAAGAATTTATAAGAACCATTCAAATCTAGTAATAATAACAAGCAAATAAGAGAGAGACCATTATAGCAAACACATAAACAAATACTAAACAATCTTTGTAGAATTCCTTGCTTGTATTATTTTCTCCAAGTTTTACAAATTAATTTTGGCTCTAATAACTCCCCCATTATTTTTGATAATGGATAATTCCCCTTTTATATCAGATCAACTTGGTATGTTGGTCAGTCTCATCTAATTATATTTTTATAGGTGTATAGGACATGCATTATTTTTGTTGAATTTTAGAAAAAATGACCTTTTACTTTTAATAGATTGGTATATACACAATCTATTTCATAAATTTCATGTGGCCATGAACTTCTATTAAATTTCTCACTAGTGGTCTACAGTCCAATTTTGAATTGAATTATACTTGTATTAGTGATAGTTCAATTTCTTAGGCTTGATTTATGGTGATCATAGGGTTGACCTAAGGAATTTCTAAAGATTTTAAGTGCTTAAATGGTGGAAACATTTGGACTTGAGTGATCATTATGCCTTAGATCATGTATTTTTATTTTACTTTTCATGAGTCCACTGGATCTTCAATTCATGTTGTTTCTCTATTTATGTGGCATCATCATAACACCTACATGGCATCCCTATGGTAATTTCATGGAAAAATTTCTCGTTAATGTTAAAATAATGACCGTTGCCTTTTAAAACCTTCCCTTCACCTTACATCATCATATTAGCCTTGCACAAACTAGCACATGCCATTGATCTCAATCCTGGGATTTAAATGCCATTAGTTGTCTCAGCTATGTTTCTCATGGTTATGACATGTGTCATTACCACATTTTCTCTAATTTATTTTTAAAAGTCTGTATTGATCACACACCATTATATTTCTTTTGGGTGAGCAAACATGTGTCATTGATCATAAAAGATGCATAGGCTTTAATCTATACTCAGCTCTGAGGTTGTGCCACTTGGTAGTCCTATGGGCCTTTTAAGCTCTATATTATACTAGTTCTACTAGTTAGCATGCTCTCACAATGTGTCTATCATGTGTTTAGTCAAATATCTATTGAAAATTATACCCTTGACTTGCACCATTTATCATCATCATTTGAATGAATGCACATCATTAGATCTTGATCTGAGGGGTAGACCACTATTAGTTATTCATTCTTCCTTAGCTGCAACCATGCCACTTGTCACCTTCTTAGCATCTCAAGGACATCATTGAAATTTTGATTGGCCATGCTCTGTTAGATCAATCCTACTCAAGTTTATTCATGTCATTGATCCTACAAAGATGCAAACTATTTAAGTTAAGCTCTAGAAAATACGTAGGTCTTAGATGAAATTTTAAGACTAAAGTCTTTTTATTTATGTTAATAAACATGAACATGAACCTTAGGATTCATATTTTATGCTAAGTTAGACCATAATAAAAGAGTAACCTATGAATAATAAAATGACCTTGCATAATATTTTAACCTAAGGTTTCATTGTATAAATAAATATGATGAAACTTTAGGGTGAGTCCTTAGACTAAGTTAGAAATAGTAAAAGGGACCACACCTTCATGGGATATAAAGGGAAAAATCTTATAAGATTTTATACTAATATTTGGTGATGTGAAAAACATGACTTAAACCTTAGGGTAAAATTTAGGATAAGTATATGGCACTTATAACTGTTCCCACACAAATATGAATTTAAATCAAAGGGACCTAGGTCAAAACATTAGACTATGTTTTTAATCATGGTTTAAAATGGATCCAATTAATATTAGACCAAAGGGTAATAAAATTTCCATTTTAACATTTAAAGCACCAAACCCTAAGCATATATATTCGTAAACAAGATTCCACTGATCTTATAGCACAAGCAACTAGTTTTAGTGACATTGGAAGGGGGTGAAACCATGATCATCCCACCAACATGTCCATTAATCCAAGTGAGATCAGTTCTTACAGACAATAGGAAATATTGAAGTTAGAGCTCAAAAAACCTCAAATTATTAAATCAAAATCTTAGGTCAATGTCTCAAATCTAGGTTTATATCATATTAAAGTGACCTTGTGAATAATAAAAGAGATGTCATAAGGTTTTTAGCCTAAGTTTATGTCATAAAAAGGGGTCCTATGTTTAATTTCCATCATGGTCTTATGCTGTTAGATCTAGTTTGGGTGAGTATACACACTCTATTAGATCATGATCCATGGGTTTGAACAATATTGGTTCCTATCTATACTAAGCCCTGAGGTTAAGCCACTTGGTAGTCTTATAGGCTTTCTATACTTTGCCCTCTACCAGTTTTATTAGGCTAACATGCTCTAGCCACATAGTGGCATCTTACTTGCTCTATGTTCCCTTTGAAAAGTTAATATCCATCTCACACCATTAGATTTACTTTTTTTGGATGAATTTGCATCATTGGATCTTTAAAATATGCTCAGGATTTAATTTGGTCTTCTATTTCTATCATTGATCTCGCACCATCTGATCATCCATCTAAGTAAACACATGCCATAGATTGTGATCCAAGTAGTTGAACAAGATTAGTTCCCTATGAATAATAGGAAATATTAAAGTCAGGGCACAATAATAATAAGAACTTAAGCTAAAGTTCTAGATTAATGTTCTCATTTACATTAAATAAAGGCTTCAATCCAAAGTCTTAGGCTAAGTTTAAAAACATATTAAAATGACCATGGCACAAAAGAGTCTAATGAAATCAATGTCTTTGAGAAATTTTCTCAAATGAATTATTTTTGGATTTTCGCATCAGGTAAATGTTTGATGAAAAAAGTTTAAAGGGTAATTTTACAAAACCCAAAAGGTAATTCAAAACCTTGAAGGGTCTTTTTAGAAAATCTTGAGGGGTATATTCAAAAGCTTGAAGGGTCCTTTTAGAAAACTTGACGGGCACTTTCAAAAGTTCTAAAGGGCACTTTTAAAAAACTTGAAGGGCACTTTTAGAAAACCCAAAGGTCACTTTTAAAAGTTCTTAAGGGAAATTTTATAATATCTGAAGGGCACTTTCAAAATTTCTAAAGGGTTTTCAAAAGTTCCAAAGGGCACTTTCAGAAAGCCCAAAGGGTACTTTCAAAGATCCGAAGGGCAGTATTAAAAAGTTGAAGGGCACTTTCAAAAAGGATAAAGGGCACTTTTTAAAAATTTAAGGGTATGCTTCAGCAAAATTATTGTAGGGAAAATGTTTAAGAAAGATAATTCTAAAAAATTAATGCCAAAAACATAAGTTCCAAAAGTTAGAAACATAACAAGAGGACCTTGTATTTAGCTTAGACTGCAAGAATCATAAAAGGAAGAAGGGGTCTTGGGACATAAAAGGGAGCAATTATGGTTATTAGACTAAGGTTGGGTCATGTTGATAAACATGAATAACACTTAGGATAAAAATAAACCAATCCCATATCATTATTTAAAATTTTCCCGCATAAAAAGTTCCCACCAGATTCAAATCAAGTACTTAGATTAAACTTAGACTAAGGGTTTAGAAATTTAGCTTGATTTTCAAAAACCAAAGGCTAGTAAAGAATCAAGTTAACATTAAAATAATAAATCCCAAGCATTATTAATTCCATGTAGACCTTATTGAACCTATAGCTAGAAAACATAGAGATCCAAAGTTAGCAATTATAGACAAGGGAAAACCAAAATTATGCACAAATATTCTAACCATACCATATGTGGATGATATTCAAATAAAAATACTATAAAAACATGTTAGTGGCAATTTGATCAAGTGAATTTTCAATTTTTAGGTACAAATTTATATGATTTAACACAAGGGTCCCCACTTTTTAGAAATAGGGGTATGTTGATCTCAAAAAATGGTGACTTCTAGGGGAAACATAGTGATAATTAAGATACTCTAGTTTAGATAGATAATTTATTTATTCCACTTAATCATTCATCATTATTTAGATTAATTTATGGTTGAAACAAGGCTTGCATATGTAAAATTATGATAAAACATCAATACCTAGTCATGTTGTGTGTGTTATTTGATTCCACTTAATGTTTACCATAGGATTTTGGGAATAACTTCTAGATTTCATGCCTTTAATCATTAACACTAAATTACAACATGTATGGATATCCATTAAGAACCATGATTTATCTCAATGAAGGCTTGGGCACTGCTCTACTACCAGCTAGGCATCCATATCCCTGATAGAGATGCCTTTAGCTCTACTGAAGACCTTGCTCCACTACCAACTAGGTGTTCATAACCCTGATGGAGATTACCTGAATCACCTCTACTTTAGAAATCTCTTTAAATTTTTCAATAATATCTTGTTTTGTATTTTTTAGATCATTTTTGACTTTCCAACAAAGGTTAGGAACCAATTTAGCCAAGTTTAAGGATTTGGCCAAATGTTTGATCATCAAACAATCACCTATGGTTGTGACCTTTGTCCCAAGAAATTATGTTTGTTAAGTGCAAACATGAATATGTCCTAATAGTTTAAACTTTCATCCCACATGTGTAATATTTATTAAGACCAATTATAGATCAAAACAATGTCTAAGATCTTATGGAATAGTTAACCTACTCATTACTCCTTACTAGTTTCTCCAAACAATAACATATAACTTGCATTTCAAATCGATGGTCAACACTTACTTAAGGTACATACCTACATTCATGAAATTGTGTAGTTCCTAAGTAATTAGGTGATGTTTGAATTGAGGGATATCTAAAGGACTTATTAGGATCAAGGAATACATCATAGAAAGTAAAGGAACATAAATCAAAGGAAACAAATAATAAATGTGTGCAGGTGCTATACATAAACAAAGGATAGGAAGGAAAGAATGAGAAATAAATTAATCTAATCCCTATATTAACTACATAAATAACTTACCTCTAGAATCAAATAAAAAGTTATTTATCCTGTCATAGAGTATTAAGGCATGATTATTTCCATTCAGTGGACCCTTCTTGTAGATAGGATCATTTGTATGCTTGTGTCTTATAGGTGATGTAGTTTGGTCTCCTATCAACATTATCATATGCATAGATCAAATATATGAATATAAGACCTAATCATATTCTTCCCAATTTATTTTAATTTGTAGTAGGAGTGCTAGTTCTACTTCATCCATAGATAGATAGTGGCTTATATCAGCTTCAATCAATAATGGTAGCTCAACTAGTATCCTTAGACTAATGTCTTTATTAGGTTATTTCTGAGGTGGAAATGGACTACCAAGTTTTGCACAAAAATATTCCAAGTCATCCCAAAAGGCTTCTTCATCATGATCAATTGAATGATGTTCATCTAGAATATTACCATAAAAAACATATTGCTCCCATAATCCTAACCTTTTGATAAAGTCATATGATAATTATTGATCTATTTCACCCACTTCATCTTCATCCTTGATGAATAAAGGTAGCTCTCCTACCCAATTGAGTTATAGCTCATCTAGTTTTGGGACTTTTAGAACATCATTATCTTCTTAGGACACCTCAAATTCTTTCAAGAAATCTTGGTGTAATTATTGCCCATGGTTATCTTCTTCAGTAATATCCTTTATTCCATTAGTGACTTCATATGAAGTGTCCTCATAGCTATCCTCTAAAGAGAAGTCAACTTGTATCTAATCTTGTTCATGGGGTTGCTCATCTTGAAGAGTTGTTCCTTCTTCCAAAGTATCTTTAGGTTTCTTTTTTCTTCAAATGGAAAATCAAAAGCCTCTATCATGAAACCTTGAGATGTCCTTGTAAAGCCATATGTCCCTACAATATTTTCTTGGTTAGGCATAATTTTATTTATATCCCTTTCACCTTGAGATGCTTTAAAAAATTACAATTATTAGCCAAATCTATATCATAGAAACTAATCTATATGTTTTCATATGATCCATTATTATTGTTATTATACAACCTATTTGGAGGTCTTTTAAACCTTTGAGAAACATAGTTTTTATTATATCCCTCCCCTATATTTCTTACTTGATTTTGTAATTGAAGAAAATGAATGCTTATTTTTTGGACCATTTATAATATCAATTCATTTGATCCATTATTGTGGGCATTAGAGTTCCATGATTTTGTTAGTGAATCCCACTAGCAATGTTATTTAGGAACCCTATGTTTTAGCTAGGATATGGATGACTCAATAATAATTGGTTCTAAACTAAGGGCTAGTTTAGAGTAGGTATAACCTGATTGGCAATAGGGATGGAGTATTCCATTTGACCTTGGGGTTGCATCTAGTCATTAATGATCATAACTTTAGCATAATACAATGCTAATGTCTTGAAAACATTTTTAGATATTTTTAAGAACATAGAGATTATGGGGTCTAAGACATTCCTGTAAATATCTACATCCAAATCCATATTAGGTTTATATGGGGCCATGTTTCTAATAAACATCTTTTGGAACCTAGAATTAAAGGATCTTATGGTCTCATTGAAATCCCTCTCAACTATGATAAACCATTGGTAAAGGATACATGGACAAATAATTTTTCTAAATTGATCAATGAAAATTTTATTAAAGTCATTCCAACTAGTAATTTAATTCTTAGGTAGGTTGAGAAACCAATCATATACAACATCTTTAAAAGTGAATGTGAATAATATACACACTACATCTTCATGAACTACATTTAATAATCTCAAAATAGAATTAAATGATTTAATATGTTCTTCATTAGTGATAACATTATTGGGATTAAAAGAAGACAAATACCTTTTAGGGTTTCTTGGTAAGTTGTGTACTTGACCAGGTAACTTGATAGAAGAACCACCTAGCCAAGTCATACCTTAAACACATGAGCACCCTGACTTGGTGAAGTTAGTTGAGACCTTGAAAGTTTATGCTCACCTTGGTCTCACTCTTGGAAATTCTAGCTTATGAGCTTGAAGCCTATTTAAAATATGTTGCATCAAACTGATCTTTATAAATTATAATGATTGAGTTTTTTCATTAAGTCAATTTAACACAAATACTTATAAAACATGACTATCTTTAACTAAATAAGCTCAAAGATATGTCTAGATTGATGAATGAGAGGGATCTTTACACCTCTAAGCTTGAATAAAATCAAATTTTCAAAGAACCAATCAATTTTTGTATAAAATTTCTATTAATAACCTTAAATATGGGAAATACACAAATCATGAACTACATTTATACAAATATCTATGGATATTCAAACAATATTGATCTTTGGCTAAAGGAAGCCCAAAGACTGGTTTAAAACCATAAAGATCAATGATATTTACACATTTGAGAAAAGTATCACACAAATATGCAAAAAATATGCCAATATTTGATCAAAACACAACAAAATTAGCAAATATTTTATAAATTCATAAAAATATGCTTAGGGCCTCCTTCTGGTACCAAAAAAGCTCTGCCTGTTGATGCCTTGATATGTATCACAGGTGCTCAGAGTGTTTAAAGAACACTTCTCATTTTATAATTTTTAAGAACTCAATGCATGAGTTGTGGGTTTTATAAATCCTATTATCTTTGATGGAATAGAGGTAGAACAAGTGACTATTTCACAATATTTATAATATTTGGTGGTTGGGAGCCACCATGGCCAAATAGTAGATCTATGTAAAATATGTAGTTTAATATGATAAGGATGGTGAATTATGATCAATAACTAATATAAATACTAATATAAGATGGATATTTATAATTAAAATTAAACTAAGGTGATCTAGTTAAAAAATAAGGGTAATAAAAAAATAAATGTTGTTGATCTTCATTCCAAACATCTTGACAAAGTTCAGATTTCATCTAGACATGCATTTAACCAATATGGGGAATGAAGTAGTATAGGTTCAAATATTATCACACATCATGAAATATTCTAAGGAAGATGAAAATAATACAAATAAGTACCATGTTCACTTTAAATGTTTGACCCCTATAAGCAAACAACATTAGCCCAAATGCAAGAAGAGTAAAGAAAATGAAATGAACCTAAGATTTTTTAGTCAACCTAGCATTGGCACAAGTTAACAAGTATAAAATTAAAAGTTCACACTAAAAATTCATAAGAACCATTAAAATATAGAAATAATAACAATAAAATGATAGAGAACCCAAGATAGTAAACACACAGACAAATATTGGACAATCTTTACAATATTCCTTGATTGTATTGTTTGCTCTAAGTTTTATAAAGTAATTTTGGCTCTAAGAACTCCCCATTATTTTTTATAATGGAAAATACCCATTTTATATCAGATCAAGGTAGTATGTTTGTTAGTCTAATCTAATTACATTTGTATAGGTGTATAGGATAGGTGTCATTTTTATTACATTTTGGAACAAATGACCTTTTTTCTTTTAATAGACTGGTCTATAGACAATCTATTTTACAAATTGCATGTGGCTTTGAACTTTATTTAATTGCTCACTAGTGGTCTATAATCTAATTTTGAATTAAATTATACTTGTACTGGTGATATTTCAATTTCTTAGGCTTGATTTATGATGATCATAGGTTTGAACTAAGGCTTCTCTAAAGATTTAATAGTGCTAAAAAGGTAGCATCATTTGGACATAAGTGAGAATTATGTCTTAGATCGTGTATTTATATTTTGCTTTTCATGGGTCCACTAGATCTTTAGTTCTTATTCTTTATATACTTATATGACATCATCTTGATACCTACATGGCATCTCTATTGCACTTTTATGACAAAATTTCTCATCAATGTTCAAATAATGACTATTTATTTTTAAAACCCTCCCTTCATCTTGCACCATTAGATTAACCTTACATAGACTGGTGCAGGCCATTGATCTTGATCTTAGGATTTCAATACCATTAGATATCTTAGCTATGTTTCCCACAATTATGTCATGTGTAATTACCATATTTACTCTGACCTATAATAAAAAGTCCACATCGATCTTGCACCATTGGATCTATCTTGTGCAACCAAATATGTGTTATTGATTGTGGAAGATACTTGGGGTTTAATCTATACTCATCTCTAAGGTTGTACCATTTGGCAGTCATATAGGCCTTCTAAGCTATGTATTCTATTATTTCTACTAGTTAATGTACTCTCACCACATGTTGGTCCAACATTTACTTAGAGCTCCCTTGAAAATTCTACCCTTGTCTTGCACTATTGATCATTATCATCCAAGTGAATGTGCACCATTATATCTCGATCCAAGGGGTGGGATATCATTAGTTGTTTGTTGTTCTTTGGCTACAATAATGACACTTATCACCTTCTCACCATCTTAGGAACATCATTAAAATTTTGACTAGCCATGCTTTGTTAGATCAATCCTACCCGAGCTGATGCATGTCATTAATCCTACAAAGATGCTAATTATTTAATTTAGGTTTGGTAAAATACATAGGTCTTAAGATAAAATATTAAGACTAAGGTCTTTTTATTTATGTCAATAAACATGAACATGAACCTTAGGATTTAGATTTTATGCTAAGTTTAGAGCATAATAAAACGGGGCCTTAGGAATAATAAAAGGACCTAGAATAATGTTTTAACCTAAGGTTTCATTGTATAAATAAATATAATGGAACTTTAGGGTAAGGCCTTAGGCTATGTTATAACATAGTAAAAAGGACCATGCATTCATGGGATATAAAGGGACCAAGCATAATATTTTATACTAAGGTTTGGTCATGTTGAAAAATATGACTTAAATCTTAGGGTAAAAATTAGGCTAATTCTATGGCACTTATAATTACTCCCACGCAAATATAAATTTAAATCAAAGGGACCTAGGTCAAAACATTAGACTAGGGTTTTAATCATGGTTTAAAATGGTTCCAATTAATTTTAGACAAAAGGTTAATAAAAATTCCATTTTAAAATTTAAAGCACTAAACCCTAAGCATGTATATTCCTAAATGATATTCCACTGATCCTGCAACACAAGAAACTAGTTTTAGCAACATTGGAAGGGGTTAAAGCCATGGTAATCCCAACAAAATGTCCATTAATCCAAGTCAGATCAGTTCCTTTAGACAATAATAAATATTGAAGTTAGGGCTTGAGAAACCTAAAAATCTTAAATCAAAGTCTTAGATCAATTTTTTAAGTTAGGTCTAGATCATATTAAAGTGACCCTATGAATAATAAAATCTATGTCATAAGGTTTTTAGCCTAATTTTATATCATAAATAGGGGTCATATGTTAAATTTCCCAACCTGGTCTCATGCCATTCAATCTAGTTTTGGTGAGCAGACATGCTCTATTACATCACAATTTATGGGTTTGAGTTAGATTGGTTCTTGTTTGTACTAATCCTCAAGGTTGTTCCACTTGGAAGTCATGTAGCTTTCTCCACTTTACCCTCTACCAACTCTATTAGGCTAGTGCACTCTATCCATGTAGTGGCATCTTATTTGGTCTAAGTTCTCTTTGAAAGGTTGATATCCATCTCATAACATTAGATGTACTTTTTCTGAAAGAACATGCATCATCATATCTTTGAAATATGCTTGGGATTTAAGCTTGGATTATATTTATAGCATTGACTCGCACCATCCAATCATCCATTTGAGTAAACGTGCACCATAGATTGTGATCCATTTAATCAAACATTACTAGTTCCTTATGAACAATAAGAAATATTAAATTTAGGGCATGAGAATAATAAAAACTTAAGCTAAAGTCCCAGATTAATGTTATCATTTGCATTAAATAAAGACTTCAATCCAAAGTCTTAGGATAAGTTTAAAACATATTAAAAATAATGATAGCACAAAAGAGTCTAATGAAATCAATGTCTTAGGGAAATTGTCTCGAGTGAATTATTTTAGGCTTTTTATGTCAAACAAAATTTTTGATGACAAAATTTTGAAGGGTCATTTTATAAAAACCAAAGGGTACTTCAAAATCTTGAAGGGTCCTTTTAGAAAATATTGAAGGGTATGTTTAAAATATTAAAGGGTCCTTTTAGAAAAACTGAAGGGCACTTTTAGAAAACCCAAAGGGCACTTTCAAAAGTTCTAAAGGGAACTTTTAGAAAACCTAAAGGGTACTTCAAAAAGTTTCAAAGGGAACTTTTAGAATGAAGGGCACTTTCATAAATCATAAAGGCTACTTTCAAAGATTTGAAGGGCACTTTAAAAAAGCTAAAGGGCATTTTCAAAAGTTTGAAGGGCACTTTAAAAAATTCTAAAGGGCACTGTCAAAAATTCGATGGGTATGCATCAACAAAATTGTTATGGGGAAAATATTGTGAAAAGATAAGTCTAAAAAATAAATGTCAAAAACATAAGTCCCACAAATTAGAAACATAACAAAAGGACCTTGCATTTAGCTTAGACTACAAGAATAATAAAAGGATCAAGGGTTATCAAGACATCAAAGGGATAAAACATGGTACTAATCTAAGGTTTGTTCATGTTGAAAAACATGACTAAGCCTTAGGATAAAAATAAACCAAGCCCATAATGTTGATTTAAAATGTTCCCACATGAAAAGTTCCCTCTAGATTCAAATAAAGTACTTAGATTAAACCTAGACTAAGGGTTTAACAATTCAACTTTATTTCCAATAGACCAAAGGATAGTATAGAATCAAGTTAACATTAAAATAATGAAACCCAAGCATTGTTTACTTTAAGTACACCTTATTGGACCTGTAACTAGAAAACATAGAGATCCAAAGTTAGCAATTATAAATAAGGACAAACTAAAATTATACATAAATATGCTAACCATACTAGATGTAGATGATCTTCATATAAAAATACTATTAAAACATGTTAGTGACACTCTAATCAAGTGAATTTTCAATTTTTATGTACAAATTTGCACAATTTAATACAAGGGTCCCCATTTTTTAGAAATGGGGGTATATTGACCTCAATAAAATCTTTTAATGAGATTGATCTTACCTAAGAAGCTTTGCAATCCTTTCTTATGTTTTGGTAATTGTAGAGAAAGGATTTCTTATATTCTCTATAGATAAATAAAGAGACCATCTTTGGACACTACATGACCAAGAAGTCTCCCCTCATGCACTAAAAAGATGCACTTCTTTGGATTCAATGAAACTCCAAATTGTCTGCATGATTTAAAAACAACTCTCTAGTGTGTTATATGAGCATTAGGATCCTTTTAAAATATATTAATGTCATCAAGATAAACTAATACCATTTCACTCAAAATACCATGAAAGGCAACATCCATTAGCCTTTATAAAGTGGCTCTAGCATTAGAGATCCCAAAAGGCATCTTTTGGTAGGCGTAAGTACCCCATTTGGTTTTGAAGGCTATTTTATATTGATCTTGCTCTTTCACCCATATCTAGTTGTAACCTGAGTACCCATCCAATAATGGAAATCTTTGTGAATGTGATACTCTATGCAAGATTTGATCCATGGAGGGAAGAGGATAGTGTTCTTTCAGTGACACTTTGTTCAAATCTATGAAATCCACACATAATATTATCTTTCCATTCTTCTTTCTCACTAAACTTTATAGGAAATATTATATTTGACTCAATAAACTTTATAAGCTCCTTTCTCATGAGGATTTCAACCTTAGGATTGATTGGTCTTTACTTTTGTCTTACTATTTTTGCATCTTGTTTAAGATTAATATATGTTGTGATAATTTAGGGTCAAAACCTTTCAAATCATGGTATTTCCAAGAAAATACATCCATGAAATCATTACATAATGATATGAAAGCTACTCTCTTAGAATCAATATTCACTTTACCGCACTTGGGTTGCTTACCTTCGGCTATGTGAACATACTCATAATGTTCTTCCTTGGAAGAGATGCTTACCTTGTCCTTTATAAGCTGATCATCTTCATTGAAAATTATTTCCAAAGTTACTAAACCTTTAGGCATCTTATTTTATCTCCATTGCACAATCTGATCTTCATATTGGCATTGCAATTTATTTTGATTCTTTGAGCAAAATTCTACCTCATTCTATAGGAAACATGTTATTTATTTGTCATTATCAAAGACTTTCCAACTTATCTCATTATTTAGAACCAAATGCCTACATAAAAATTTTATTTGGGTTTGATATTTATTGTCCTTGAGCTGATATGCTTATCACATTATGCTCCTATGGCTACAAATATATTTGCATGTTGATTGGCTCCTCTAGGAATAAAACATATATCAAATGCTAGGAAATATTCCATGAGGTCCCAAACTTTATGTTTGTAGGCCTTTAGGAAAGGGTTTTTTATTTTAATTAAACCTATGACTTGTTGCACTACCAGCTCACTATCAGCTTTCACCTTTAAAAGCTTAATACCTCTCTTTCTATCCCACTGAAGGCCATTAATTAGAGCTTCTTACTCTATTATATTTGATGTACAACTGAACTAAAATATTATTAAAGAATAATACCTTTTATTTTGATGTGAAACCATCATTACACTAGTCCCACTCCCATTTTTTGATCCAGATCCATCAAATAACCTATTCCACAACCCTTCTTGATCCTAATTTGAGCTGGTGAGACTAGGTAATGAATCAACTTATTCATGCATGCAGCACCAAGACCAACTTATTAATACCCATGGTTATCACTAGGCCACTCATACAAGATTATATTTGGTATGCATTCAAGTGGATTAGAAGGTTCTTGATCAATAGTATCATCATCTTCTTCTAAAATACTATAATTCATATTAGACATATTTGACATATATGGTTCAAGGTGAAATCTAAAAATAGGCTATGATCTTATAGTGAATTTGGTTCATATCTAGTTCTAAACACCATGTATGACCAATATAGATAAAATTAACCTCATATTTTAGTATTAAAATATCTAGATAGGCATAGTGAAAAATATGGAGGTAAATCAAAAATAATTATATCCTGTGAAATGGTGAAATTTGGACAAGTAGCAAGTAAAATATTAAGATCTTTGAGGATGCCCACAGTCTTAGTAGGAGAACCATCCAACTGTAACACTCTTTTTTCATGAGGTTCATACTTGAGTCTTAGTTTTTTAGCTATGGATTTAGGCATGATAGAAGTACTAGCTCCACTATCAATCATACAATCATGGAAAAGACAATTTCCTATGACAATTAAAAGATAGAATGGAGGAGGATTAGTCACCTTAGAAACTTGAGGCTCAATAATTGGATTAGAGTTGGTTATAACAACACTTAATCTTTCCTTTTAAGGTGGTTTATCATAGATATTGAGTTTTGAAAGCTCCTCTTGTAGATACTCCTTTTGTCCTAGGATTAGTAGTGTATCCCACATTAAAGTTGATATTGATGTTTTATTCATATGATCAACAATATTGAGAGGAGAATTGGTTGTCCTTGGCTGTAATTTAGGAGTAGGAGGGGATCCTAAATGTTGTGTGAACTGAGGAATGTAAAGCCCTTTCACATTATGCCCCTTTAGATCTTGAACTTACTTATTTTATGTCTTTTGAGGAAGTTCGTGAGTGGTGGTGTTTGGTGATGGATAAGAAGGAAAAGGAGTTACCCTCTCAGGACCTAAACCTTCACTAATTTCCTTTTTCTTGGATCTAGTATGGATACAACTAAATTATCAAAATTAGGCATACTTTGACTTTGACTCATTGCTATGTGTTCAAAATAATTCTCACCCTCCTAGAAGTTTACAAGTGTAGTTTCATTAGGTACTTTACCACTACCTTATCCTTGTTGACTTGGCACTTATGCTTGAGTGAATGAAGTACTTTACCATTTCCATATTATGTGTTTGATCCCATTGATTGTTCCATTGTCCTTCTTAACTATAGTTTTTATAATTTGGCACTATAACTCTGGAAATGCTTAGAGCTTTGGGATTGTATTTCCTTGACTTATAATTATTCCCTTGTCCTTACTAATTAGACTAATAGGATGGCCTATTATACTAATAATTCTAATTAGTATTCTTATATGATTTGTATAGTGGAGCTCATTGCTTTTCCATTGAAAATAGCTTGATGTTATGAGTCTTGAGAAGATTCTCTATCTTCCCCAATATATCAGTTTGATCACCTTCTATTTGATAAAACTTTATTGAATTTAGAACTAGAGCAATAGTTAGAGTAGGAGGATGAATCTCTATAAAGAGAGGCATTGGTGTCTTTGGAGACAATTTACATGCTTGTATAAGGAAATTCTCAACCTTGATTTCTATTTCAATATCCTCAAGTAGAGTCTTCCCTCCCATGGATTGAATCATCACAACTATATCTGAATTTAGATCCTTTAAATAGTATAGAAAAGCATAGTCAGGTGTTGGCTTGATCACTTCAGTAATTTTATCCCAATTCCTCTAGAATTTATAATTAAAATCCATAATAAATTCATGATTGAATATCTTAATTATTGTAAGTTGATCTACCAATGAAATATGCTCACTTTTGTCTTCAAAGTGCTTGCATAAAACCTATCCAAATTCATCCTAGTTATTCATTAATGCAGGATCCAATCCTCTATACCACTAAATTGTTTTTCCATTGAGAAAAGTTGCTAACAACCTCATTGCTACATTTTCCTAAGTCACATGATGCATTAAACAAAGGTTAGAAATATCTACAATATGTTCTACATGAAAAACTATATTTTCTCCTATAAAATAAAGAAGATCCTTTAGAGCAAAGTATGCAATATCATCCCATTGAGTAATATTTAGAGGACTACCACCATTGAATGGCAAAAAGGCTTATCTTCTAGGAATATCCATCTAAGGTATGGGATTTATATCAAAATTTGGTTAAACAATATTAGATTGAATAGGAGGATTTTGTGAAACAATAGGGGAAATAGAAGGTTTAATATTTGGATTTGACATAGAGGCTTTTTTATTCTTTATTGATTGGAAGGGTAACTCAGTGAAAATTGCTTCTTTACATTTTATAGAGGATTTATGACAACTCTTGGGGGAATGAAAAGTATGAAAATCTAAAAATGATTCACTTTTTGTGAATAAGTGGTCCCACTAGGCATGCTAGAATTGTTATCTATCTAGATAGCACCCAATAGAGATCAAATTGTTGAAGTCTGACTCATACCTGGACTAACATGGGAATGATCTAAGACTTTGGGATTCCTATATCTAGATCAGACCTCTAGATTTTGATGAGGATAGATCCTCTAAATATATTAATTAATGAACAATTGATAAACTTATTTTTAATTTTTGGGTGAAAAGGGAAGAAGAAACTAAAAATAAAACCTAATTTACCTTTGGTGATGTACCTAGCTAGTTGTTTATCCTCTAAAATCTTTGAAATGAAGGAAAACATGTGGATTAAAAAGAAAATATATAGACCAGTCCTAAACATTAGTGTTTCAAAAGAAGGCTTGAAAGAAGATTTATAGATTGAAGGTATGTGCATGAAGGTCTTTAAAGACACTGCATACAATCTTCATTGTAACTTTTATTCTTAGCTCTTCAATTGACCTATTGAGGATGCAATTACAATTTTAGGTGAGGAAAGGACTTATAAAAAATGATGACTATCACACTTATATGCAAATAAATAATCAATAATACACATTACCACCATAAATTAGTCTGCAAACAACTCTCTTTATTGATTTATGGTGTAAGTTACAATTTTTGTACCTCTCTATATATTAGCATTAGGAATGATTCTTCTTTAAAAATGGCTTTCAAAATCTAACATATATATCCAAAAGGAAAGACTCTGGCCAATGTGGTGAAAAGGAGATAAAGATTAGTCTTGCTTGAGTTAACTCAAGACTAAAGTCCTTTTTACAATTTTAAACAAATTCTTCAAATATCTTCATAGTCTTCAAACTCATGCATGATCTTAAAATTTTGCATCAAAAAGAAGATTATGATCCCCTATCAAGTTGGCAAACCCTTGTATGAAAATTATGCTCATCCTTGGTTGTTAACTCAAGCTTGAAGCTAAGTTTGAAGTGTTTTAATGTCTTTTTACTACATGAATATGCATGAGAGTAGTTACAAAGATCATTGAGAATGATTTTTCACTTGATGACAAGTTAACTACATTTTAAGCTTCCCATGCATGATCCGGTACTTAATGATTGAATGTGTATTAAAATCTCCATGTGAAAAGAAGATGAATAGTGTAGAAACTCTACTTGAACTCTGAGATAAACACTTCAATGTTAGTATTTTACTTACCTTTACTATAAATACAAAGTCTTCATATGCATGGACCTGAAAAAGCTATGAATATACACTTTCAAGTGGCTACATGTCAAGGAAATGACCATGTAGACTATTCAAATGTTTCTCTAAAGATCGCACATCTACCCCTTTCTTAGAATCTAATCATAGGTCTTCTTCATAGATGGTATTTGACCGATATTTAATTATGATTAGTAAACTTATAGAGCTTGCTTTCTATTCAACCTATGTTTCTTCCATTCTCATTGGCTTTCAACTTTTAATTTTTACTATTCATCTTGATTTAGGCCCTCTCATATTGTCTCAAGTGTTAGTTCTTTATTTATTCTACAAGATCTTATTGTTAGTCCTTTGAATAATTGACCTCATACACAGTGTATATCTATTTTCTTATGAAAAAACATGAGTCATTAATCCTCAACTATTCTAATGTATTTGTGACAATTGGTAGCTTCTCATTTGGATTCAAGATTCATTGACTAGTTGACTCATTACTCACCATTATATCTCTATGTATGATTGCATATATAGAATTGATCTATTTGGGCCCATTAACATCTATTTGTTTATGATCACCATTGGATCATCTAATAGGTATTTAAGGTCTTACCACTTGGGATCAACATGTTCATGCCAAATTTTTGACTTGATGTTCATCATCTATCTCTGAGGTATGAATAAATGTGTACCATTAGATCTTGGGATCCACTGACATCATTAGGTTACCCACTCATCATTATATTTGACCCAAACTCTTGATATTTAGACACGTTTTAGTTGCCTTCTCATTTCTAGGATTATTTGAATCTAAATGGTTAGTTCTCATGGCTTACATTTTACATCCCTGTGCACGTCTTATTTTGTAGGTTCAACTTTAAATGCTTGTAACTTGAGATAGAGGTCTCATTAAGGCACCAAATTTGTAGGGGATGGCTTTGGGATAAATTACATCATGCACATACAATATTTTGTCTTTGTTGATTCCATAGGTGTAATTATTAAATTTATGATCAACTTTTATTGTTTATTCATGCATGATGTGCACATGATGGTCTAAATTCTCAAGGCCTATGTTAGTCATTTTCCCCCTAAACATGGATCCTATGAGGACATAGACAATAAAACTAAGGAAATGGTCATCAAATCTATAAATGATAGGGGTTAAAATTTGGCCTATGAGGCCAAAATGTTAACAATTACTTGATTCTATGATAGGTTTTTAAAAATCTTGAGTGACCCTATTTGAGATTCATGAAGATCTTGAAGGATCTTGTGTTTGAGGATAGAATCTTACATAGGTATAATATATATTTTTTCCATAATGTATTCCATTTCCACTCAATTTTTAAAAAAACCAAAACTATGCTAAAGTATTCATTTCATTCTCCCATTTAGATCTTGTCTCTTATAAATGATTTACCTACCAAATTTTCATTATGCATAATAATGCCTCAAATTATTCATCCCTCCTAGAGAGTGCATCTATTATTACATTATCTTTTCCTTTCTTCTATACTATTTAAAATTCATATCCCAACATTATAGTCATCCATTTTAATTGTTATTCTAATGACAATCATTATTTACCTAAAAGTGTCTACCCATCGAATAAGGTCTCCATTTCTTGACTGCATGAAGAAGATCCATCATCTCTTTCTCATAGATTGGATTGATTTTATTTCTTCCCTTAATTTGATGACTCTAAAATATAATATTTCTTCCTTCTTTCATGATTACTACCCCCATGCCATAATCTAATCCATCACATTCAATAAAAAAAGTTTTATAAAAAACATGGATAGTTATAACTAGAGTGGTACATATAGCCTCTTTCAGCTTCTGAAATGCCTTGGTAGTTGATTTATTCCACTAGAAGGATTATTTATTCAATAAGGATATGAGTGGAGATACTATACTTCCATGATTTTTAATAAGTCTATGACAATAGCCTATTAGTCCAAAAAATCTTGGAAGGTTCTTGAGGGTATTTGGCACTTACCACTCCATCATATCTTTAATCTTCTTAAGGTCAAATTTGAATCCTTCATGTGAAAAAATATGACCCAATTACTCTACCTATTAGACTCTAAAATCACATTTAGAATGTTTGGCATAAATATGATGTTGTTCCATAGCTAATAGTACCTATTTCACATGATTCAAATGTTCTTCACAAGCTTTTTTGTATATTAGGATATCATCAAAAAACACCAACACAAAGTTCCTCAAAAAAGGCCTAAAATATTATTCATCAAACTTTGAAATGTATATGGTGTATTTATGAGACAAAAGGGCATAACCATAAACTCCTAATGGCCTTCATGATTTTTGAAAGATATTAAGGATATCCTCATCTATGGTTAAAATTTCATGATACCCAAAATGAAGATCTAGCTTGGTAAAATAAACTTCACCTTATGATTCATCCAAAAAATCATCAATTATTGTAATAGGAAATTTAACTTTGATTGTGTATTTTGATTTCTTTATATTCTGAGCATATCCTCCAAATGTTATCATTATTATGCACCATGACCATTAGCAATGAATATTCACTTTGGCTATGTTTAATAAAACCTGCCTCTAGCTTCCCATGTACCATATTTTTAATTTCACTCTTCTAATCATATGGATACTTGTATTGTTTTATGTTTACTGGTGTATTACCTAGAAGAAGTCGTATGACATGCTCATGTTCTCTTCTTTATGGTGATCCTTTTGTATGTTTCCAAAAATAGTTAGGTGGTCATTAAAAATAATATATAAATAAGGATGTGTAGACATATTGGTTGGTTGAAATTTAATGTAAAATAATCAAAATACAAATCCTTCAGTCCTTTTTTTTAATAATATTTTCCATTTGATATGAAATAATAAATTATGTATAATTTTTCTGTAATCAATGTATTTCAAATGTCATAGCTTTAGAATCAAAGTACATGAATAATTATTAGAAATTCATCTTCATGGTTCCTAAATTTATGAGCCATTGTACTCCCAAAATAATGTTAACCCCACCCATGGTAATAACAAACATATAGGAATTAAGCATGTAGTCTCCCATAGAAAGCTTAATACTATGTGATTTTATAGAAAAATTGATTGTGACACTATCTACAATCACCAACTAAAATTTTAGAGCTAGGTAGATGAAAGAATTCAATCAAATAACCAATTTACTATTGATGAATTTTTGTGTACTCCCTAATTCAATCAAATTTGGTGCTTGTTTTATTGAGGAAACCCACCACCTTAAGATTACGATGATTATTAATACCTAAAAGTGCATGACGAGATATGAAGGTGAGAATATTTAGATTCCTCATCTAGCTCTTCCATACCCTCACTTGAGGCCTCATCTTCTTCTTCATATTCATTGGTGTATTCAATGTAAAACAAGTTCTTTTAAACACATTTATGCCCTTTGTTCCACTTACTATTAGAGTTAAAACATAACCCTTTTACATGTTTCTCTTAAATTTGTTAAGGGGTCAATCTTGTAGGATATGGAAATGATGGTGTTGGGGCATTTCATTTGTTGCCATTGGTGAAAGCATTTCATTTGACCAAATATTTTTCTTTTGTTGTTTGTATTAATGGTATGGATTCAGATACTAAATTTGGATTAAACATGGGAACCTCAAGTTTGATATTATCTTTGAGGCCACTCAATAATAGGTCAGTCATTTTGTCTTAATTTATGCCATCAAGCATAAGGATAGATTCTAGAATTGTTAAATATAACCTTAATAAACCCTATTTGTCATAACTTTGCTAACTAACTAAAGTAGTTTTCTGAGACATTATTGCAATAGTGAATATGTAGCTCCTTAGTTAAGACTAAATATGTAATAGGAACACCCTTATTTTTATTTTAGGTGTACAACCATCTATATCAAATAAACTACTCAGGTCCTAGATATAGATATTACATGACCACCTTGTGTGCACTTGGAAACTGATATAGATCAATAAATTTTATACTTTATTGATTCAAGTGTGTAGATCCTTATCATCAAGCTTCTGTACTTCCACCTTTATCATCATGTGATTTGAACCAATATTATAGTTTTGATTTTTCTGGTTTGGGGAACCCAAATGGAGTGGAAAAGGATTATTTAACTAAATTTGAGCCACAATAATCTTTAACTACCCACTCATAGTTGTCCACTAATTCTTCATATATTTTTGACGTGTTCTATATATCGAATTAAAGTTGGTGAACAACCTCAAGAATCAAAGGTTATGAAGTTTTGAACTCCATGTTTTCCTTTTGATGAGTTTTTGGAGTGTCCTAACCTTTCTCATGACCACAAGTGTTAGGACTAGCCATGCATAAACCCTAAGATGGAGGGTTTCAGACCCAAAAAAAGTGTATTGGTAGATTATACTTTATGATCATCTTACCCAAAAAAAATCCAATGACTTCTCATTTGCACAAGGGTAGCATACATTATATATTTGTGACTAATTTCTTATATCCTAGTCTGACCTATGTTATTCTGGTGACTTAGACGTGATAACTTGTCTAAAATTTTATAAACTTATTTATCTTCCATCTCTACAAGTTTTAAACTTGTACTTGTTTTCCAACTACTTGAACACTTGCATCCTAGTTAGATGCACATGTCGATGTAAGTGTCATATCCCAATACAAGTGTCTAGTGACCTAAATTCATCTAATTTATAAATTATATGTATACTAAAGGTTAGCCTAAGTTATTTAATACAATATATTCTCCAAAGGGATTGGTATAAATATATGATCAACACTTATTCATAACTCACCTAGAAAATACCTAGATAGAACAAGGCTACTTATCAAGAGCACTGAATCAAGCACTCAAGTGAGAAAAGATTCCCTGTTTTCTCTTATTTCCATATCATTCATAGGTAAAACACATATATAGGTCTAAAATACTAAAGGATCATTCCATGAGCCACATTTTCCAAGTTAAAATCTAGGTCAATGTTGTACTTATGTAACACACATTGCATGATTCACACACAATGCAACACATAGGGGAGAATTACATAAGTATAAGGCCCTCTTTGAAGTATTGGATATGTAGGAAAAAATTATTTATTGAGGGGTATTTAGGGAAATTAAACACTATGTGATCACTAACCCATTTTTCCCATAGCTAATATGAAGATGAAGAATTATTGTTTTACTATTTGATAAAGAGCCATAATTTGTGGCCTAGACTTGAATGCACTAAAGTTAAGGTGATAAAGAACCTATAAGTATCCAAGTGGTTGCATCTAGTTTCATTAGGTATTATACTAGAAACCTACATCCAAGTCATATAGTAGCGTTAATACAACCATCCCAAGTTAACATAAGTGTTTATATATATAAAGGTCAAATTTATAGAATCAGACAATTATTTCAAAATCCAAATTCAATCCATTTTATACATGTTCTATATCCTTATCTATATTAGTATTAGAACTAGATAAGTATCTTATTTTAATTTTTATTATAATTTTTAGCATAGTTTTACTTTCCATTTTAACATATCTCAACTTAATAAATTTAGTTTATGTTTTATCTGAGTTTTTACAATTAATTACCCTACTTTAGAGATATCCTTGTGGCCTAGCCTGTCTCTCACCCATTTAACTCTAGATATACACACATCTATATTTTAGGGTTAAATATTTTTTGAACTTGATCTTTGAACATCATTTTTTCCTAAGCATACCATATAATATGTTTTTTACCTATCTTTTCCTAATATTTGTATTCTTTATCTCTCTTATCATGGATGATATATATTACTTTGATGACTATGATTATGAAAATCTCTAACTTTCTATAAAAAAGGGGGTTAAAATTGATCACTCTCATATTCTTCTAAATTTTAAAGCATCTAATATCAGATATTTTAATGGTAGTAGCTACCATCCCTTTAATTAGGTCCATGCTCCCACCATTTAAGAGATGAGTTGTCCCATATTAAGGAAGATAAATATCCTTTATTGTTACTCCCTACACCACCATCATATGATTTTGGCCTTCAATATTAGGTAAATTATGGATACAAAGGACAACGGTTGGGAAAATAAGAGCAAGTTATAATGGACTCTATATATTTAAAATATAATACATGTATTCAAGTGTTGGACCATAAATTTTATATCTATTTACCCTATGTACTGTTTTAAGATAACAACACCTAAGGAAACATAGGTGCAGAAAAGAGATGAAGTGAAAGCAACATGGTGTGGAAGAACATGGCATAGAAGAGAAACAACACAAAAATACCATGATGTAGAAGAGGAAATTCATAAATATCAAAGATTCATGAATTACAAATGAATTGAGAATGTAGGACTTGAACAATAGTGAAAGACTTGGACAAGGGCATAAAAACTAGAGACAGTAGGGAATCATTCACACAAACATAAAAAGAGAATAATCAAGTGTGAATCTAGCACCATTATACAAGAAGATAGGAGAATGATAATAAATATCGATCATAGAGAGTATATAGGGGTAGTTAGGCTTGGTTCGATTTGAATTTAATGTAATGACTTCTCATGACTCATTATTGTTAATGGTTGTTGGAAAATCATCACTATGTTATTATTTTTATAACTAAATGGTCAGGGTATAACCATGTATAAATATCTCCTAATTTTACTAACTATATTAATTTTTTGGTAATTTTAATTTTAAATCATCATAATTTTAGATGTGACTTATATATAGAATGAGAGAACACTTATGTTGATGAACTACCTTATATAATCTAGCTATGAATACAATGATTTCAATACTCTTTTATTCTCCTTTTTCACCCATAATTTTATGTGATTAGTTAAGTAGGGAATGAATGAATAGTCAACGGTTATTCATGGAACTAATTATATATTTAAAATTGAGTGCTTGTTCAAGCACCCTAGCATAAGGAATTGAATGAATACACTATGTCATGATGAAACCAATGGGAACCAGTCGTATGTTACATACTTCAAGTGAGTACATGAGAACATTTATCATATGATATACAAGTATGATAGCTCATTTAACCTCTTACTCTCTTAGGTATGCTACTAGGAAAAGTCATGCTAGACTAAAGGAAAAGATCCCAACATTTTGGTTTCATTATCGGGACCCATTTCACTTGTTCACATGATGGTGGGAAAATGATCAAATGACTATCTCTATAAAATGTTTAACATTGGGTTACTACTGTAAAAGAGAATTTTACACTTTAGTATCTTGAACTAAGATTTTGTGCATGTGCATGGGTATAAAAACACCTTTATGACTTACTCTATCAATATTTCTGTGTAGAAATTTTTTTTCACTTACATGCTTAGATTTTAGCATACATGCAAGACCATTCAAATAATTATGGATAGAAGTTCTCCTGGTCAGTAGAGCATTAGTCAACCTTTGTAAGATTAGAAGTGTCATAGATGCATGTGATGTACATTTGTGTTAAATTAAAATTAATAGATATGTTTTGAAATACATATTCTCTACATACTATTGTCTAGAAGAATCCCAGTTTAACTTCCTTTAGGAGCCATGTAAATGTATCTCAAGAAATTTTCATTAGAAATTAGAAGCTTATAATTGACTCAGGACTTGAAAACTTTAACATGGATGGATAAATATCTTGCATGTGATCAACACAACTGGTGTGGAAATGAGGTGGGACATAATGGCATGATATTTTTGGTTCAACATGGTGTCTATTCAATTAGAGTTACCTAAGTGTAAGTATGATGAGGCTAGGCAAAGGGATATAGTTAAAAATGATCTAGGGAGGGAATAAGAGGACTCTGTAAGTGCCATGAGGATTTAAAAGGAGGAAGAAAGACATAATAAGGACTCCCCAATCACAATAATTTACGATAAATTAGCATAGGTACATGTGGAAGAAACAAGTCAAGCATTGGTGATCGTAAAACCCAATATAGATAGGCCCAATTTCCCACCCATAATGCATGATCATGCATTTGAGTTAGATGAAGTTATTGTAAAAAAAATGGGATATATATATATATATATTATGGAGTTAGATTTTGAACCTATAAAATAAAAAAATTCATTATAGAATCAAGATAATAGTTCATAAATAATTTATTTTCCATTACAAGTAAACCTTAAGGCTCATTTTAGAATTCCTAGTGGTCCAAATATAGCTAGTGGGAAGAGTACAGGCCCATCAATAGTTAATCAACCTTCTTTTATACCTAATGTGTCAAGTGTTTATATTACAATAGGAGGTGTAGGAGGTAGTATCGATGGTGGTTATACTAGAATATCTAGAGGTGGCATAAGAGGCATTGGTGGACCTCTCCCACATGGTCTAGGAGAGACTATATGGGTGTTTCAATAGGCTCCATTGCCAATACCCAGTATGCTTACAGTCTACTATGAGATGAAACTCCATCTTCCTAAATATTATGGTGTTTAAAATATAGTGGATTATTTTCATAAGTATGAACTCATTTTTTAGGTGTAAGGTATCATGTTTACTGAATGAAAGGCAACCCAATTTATCACTAACCTTTTAGATCGCATGCATAAATGATACTAAAAGTTTGATTTGTAATGAGTTATGGTAAACTATAAGTAATTGAAGGTGGATTTTATTCAATAATTTAACATCCCAAATTTTTAACAAAAAATTTTTACTACCCTAAAGGATATTAAACAAGAACTTAATGAGAGTGTGTAGAGTATGACGTGTATTTTAAAATGTTTCTTTACAAGTTATAATTTGAGATAAACACAGCACAACAAGCTTAGTGGTTTTTAATAGGATTTTTACTTCATTTACAACATGCCTTAACCTATAATACCTTCAATGACCTATGTGATGCATTGGAAACTACCCTTCATACTAAAGTTGTTGGAAGTATAGATTCAGGGATTAGTCCCTTTATGGAAGCCTAGATTATTGTTATGGAATCTAAATTGGATAAGATTAGTGTGAATATTTCTCAAAAAATCACAATGGTTTATGGTTTCTTGAATATGAACTGGAAGGTTATAATATAAATAATTATCCCAAGAATATTTGTATAGTGATAAAGTAGTCCTTTGAGATCTTATAAAAAACCATTATGTGAGAAATTGCCCCTTTCTTTAACACACTACTCAATTTAAAGTATCATCATATTTAAAAATAATTCATGCATATACACATGATATAAATTATTATTGAGTCATTAGTGAGATTTATTAAATGTGCATGCAAGGTACTCTCAAGACTTATGTAGCTAAAAACTAAGAAAATGGTGGAGGTTGGTCCTATAGAGTTATGATCATGGCAATGGGCACATAAGTGGATGTTTTCCACCTAGAACCTGCTATAAGTAAAATTTTGTAGATCATTACTAGTGTGACTACATAGTCTACCCAACTTATGCCTTTTGTATTAATGAGCATCATCTAAAACAATGCCTAGACGTATATGTCACCATCACCAAAGAGTGGAATGAGAAGGGAACTAGGATTATACGAGTTGAAAAAACTCCAACTTCCCAATGGATATTGTTCCCTACCACTCCTTCAACTAGACCTAAGGTAAATATTACTACATGCAGTATCACTCTTTCTCATTCAGTTTCAAATCCACCCATTGATAAGGTTCAATGTGAAGAGCCTCATGTGAAGCACTACCTAGATTCTCAATAGTGGAAAGAAGTATTATAGGACATAATGACTTTTGTGTGGGAACTAAAAGGTGAAATTGAATTCCTAAAATATAGATATGCTACTATGCATGCTAAAATATATAAAGCCTCGATACTCATAGATTTATCAAATGATGAGTTTTGTGAATTGTTTAAATGACTTATTGATGATGACACCATTCCCTTTTTAAAGAATTAGCTGAGTCATCAAGCTCCAAAACATATAGAGTATTATCAATTAAACCATGCATGATGATAATATGCTCGTATCCAACCTAGTGTAGAGTGCAACAAAGAAATATTAGTGAACATAGTTATTGATGGTTGGATGATTCAAGATATACTAGTAACCACTGGTGTAGAGGTAAATTTAGTAACTAAGGATTCTTAGAGGAAGATATGGATCCCTCATTTGTAACCTTCCCTACACATATTTTTCATTTCTAATAAGACTCATGCACTGCCCATAGGAGTTATTAAATATGCTACCATCAACATTTTAGGTGTCACTTTGAAGCCTAGATTTGAAGTGATTGAGTTAGATAAAGATGATGATTTTTTGGCTCTTTTGGGTCATCTATGCTGCTATGTAAATAATGTTAAATTAATCTTCAAGAAGTGTTGCATCAATTTTGAGATCAATGCATTGTATTTCCCCTAAACAATGCTTAGGGACCTCCTTTTATTAAACCAATTGACATTGAGGAGGATCTCAATCATATATATAATGTCACAACTTAGGGAACATCTTTATCCTATTCTAGATAGTATATTATAGTGGGCAGATACATAGTCTATTTTTGACACTACCAACAATGCCTACAAATATTGGGCTTATGGAGAATATGATCTTATTAGATGAATTTATGGCATAGTTGGTATTCAAGAGGATGTTCTGCTCAAGATTCTTAAGTGCCATAAGTTTGTTCACCTCATTTTTGGATGTTTCATGACTAAACCACCCTTGTAGATAAATCAAACACCTAGGTTTCATGGTCAAATTGAGGTTTGGGAGTATGTGTAGCAGTTGTAAAAATTTTATGTGTTTGAATATGAATGGATTTTCTCACTTATCCATGTTTTTCAAGGGATAACTACTATATGGTGGGCTATTCACTATCACAATTTACTCACCTATGATCAAGTTTTCACCACCATGTAATATTGTTTCCATCATGATAATGATGTTGAGAAGCAGGGACACTCTCATACTTAAGGCAAAACTCTGCCCAAAAATCTCTCAAGCTTATAAGGCAGAGCTCTGCCAGTTTTTTACCTTGAATCATAACTTAGCTTTTTTACCTCTATCTAGACTTGCACTTTAAATTATATGTCTATTTTCTCCTTGTGTTAAGTCATTGTCTTTCATGCTTCTCATAGATTGATTACAGCATGTCTAGTGCATTGTGAAGTCTCCTTTTTGCAGGTCTGCCAGAAGTGTCTATAGGGGAATGTAGGTGCCTATGAATAGGCTGTTATAAGTGTGTCTAAGGATGCCTCTGGTAGTTGTTTCCTCCCTATGTTTTCACAGACCCCTAACTGACTATTGTAAAAGAGCTTCCCTCTTAAGATAAAGTGTATGGGTGCTTCCTTTTGGTGAAAAGTGTATATTCAAGCTAGGTGGTTCATATTTTTTGGTGTATCACCCTTTTCCTTTTTTAGCTTAGGTTCTATTTTCAACATCTCTCTCTCCCTTTTCATCCCCCCCTTTTTTTCATTTTATTTTTTAGCATTAGGAGAAACCAAGGCCTAAAAGATGCATCAGAGGGAGCTAGCCCTTATCTAGAGACTCTTCCCTCCAGCTTCGCTGGTCCCATAGGCAAGAGGGGAGTTTCAATTATTGTGTGTGGAAAGGTAGGAGTTCGACCTCCTACCTCAAGTCCAATCCACTGCATCAATAGTTTTTTGGCACACCCAGTGGGACCAACTAAGACAAGTTTTGTCTAAAGAGTTAAAGAATTTTTGGTGTGTTCTTCAACCAACCAGCCTTTGGAGGCTTTTCATCAACACTAATGGTGACTCTGAGTTGAATCTACTAGTTAAGCATCCCTAGTGCCATTAAGAAATCATGTTTGTATGTATAATCCCTCTACACAAAATCATGGACCTTGTTTTCCTTCCTATAATTTTGATCAAGCTCAGCCTTTTTATGGCATCTCCCCAAGCAGCCCTCCTAGTTACCTTGCAATGATAAGGGAAGTAGCCCTAGAGTTTGAGAAGTAGATGATGGAGATCGATAGACTGGAGGAGTATTATGGATATCAACAAGCACTGATGTATAAAGAGGAGTGTTTGTTTAGGCAAGCTCAGGCCTTATAATCCATGGAAGAGGAGGTAGCAAAATGGAGAAATCCATTTATTCAAATTAGTTAGCCTTATGTGCCCCCTCCTATTTTGAAGAAAGCCCCCTCTTGTGCACCAAATCCTTTCTATCAGATAGCACTTGCTTGCTCTAGCTCATCTGATGCATCTGCTCTCAATCCCATGCACCTAGATTTCCAACATCAAAGGGAATTAGAGCACCCCCCATGGAGATCAATCTTCTCAATTCCTTATATTGTTAATCTTCCATTAGGGGGAATACCATGAGATAGCACATCCCTCTTCTAGAGACTCTTCCGGTGCATCAACAGTCTCTTCCTAGCATTCCTCAACCTCCCCAAGTCTTTCAACATGGTGTGCAGATTCCAAGTTGGAGGAAGGAATGCTAGGAACCAGTCCAGAGCCTTGAAGAGGATGATGTTGGTGATCTCCAAGAAGGGCTCCTTCAAGAAGATATATCTAGGAGAATTGGAGAGTTGGAGTCCCAATGAGATTCCTCAGCAACGTGTGATGAACCTATCTAAACCCAGCCCATCCACACACCTCTAAGAGAGCTATTAGACCACACCTGATATAAATGAAGTGTTGACCAAGTGGAAAGAGGAGAATCATTTGATTCTAGCTCAAGGACTGCCTCCTCTGCCACACGAGTTCAATCATCAGCTTCCTACTTCATCCCTTCTCAAGGAGGAACCTATTCTGTAGGAGGTGAGTGAGGAGTAGAAGAACCAATCTATAGTTTCCCAAGAGGCTGTCATGAGTGACAATGAAGAATAAATCATCATTGATGCTCCTTATGAAGACCTCATTAGTAATGGAGAAGATACAGGGCATACATACATGCGGATGTTCTAGCAATATGAGGAGGAACATAAGCATGGTGAGCTCTCTTCCCCTCTATTTGATGAAATTCCTTGTTATTTTACTGAGGAGGACTACTATGCCAAAGAGCCTGAGTTAGAGGAGGATAAGGAGAATATCTTTGAACATCTAGAGATCTTAATCTTTGAGAAAGAAAAGGAGAGGTCAATCTTCCTTGAGGAAAGCCTTGAAGAAGAAAGTTTTGAATAGAGAGGTGATGTCCTGTGGGATGAGCAGTCGATTTGTGATTCCATTTCAGACATCACCACAGTCACCCTTCTTCAAGAAATCCAAGAGGAAGTAGAGGATGAGTTTGACATGGTCTTCAATGAAGTAGAAGGAAATGGGTCAAACCATGATGCACTACAAAGGGACCATGCACAATAAAGGGCTTATGGTGATGAGCCAATAGTCACAATTTTCTTGGTGAAATGCACCAGCATGAAGGACTGGAATTCAACAAGATTCCTAAAACAAATAGAGTACGTATATGTTAAAATCATGTTTGAATCTGATCCACTCAAAGGCAAGCCAGCCAAGGTGACAGGCAAGAGGAGTAGGTCACTAACTCTCCATTTCATTTAGCCACTTGTCTGGTACCATAAGTCTTCTTACTAGGAAGTGGACTTAATAATTTTTCCTTTTGATCCAAGAGGGAGGCAAATATTCTTGGTTAGCTGTATATAGTGGTTTGCTTTTAGTTTCTTTTCTTGCTTTCCCTAAGTGCAGTTTACATAGGTAGTGTTTTTACCCTTGTGTATATTTTCCTTTATGTGTGAGGTAAAAGGCTTCATGTTTGATTTTGGGATCCCTCAAGGTAGTGGCTAACTCTTTCATAGCTGCATCTAACTCTGTGCTTAATGGACTCGAAGGCAACTAGTCTCTAAGCATAGCAAGCATGCTTCCCCTAAGAGTCACCAATTTGTTGACCATTTTTTCCCAATAGGCCAAAATCGGTCCCCTTCTTCCCTTGCTATTTGAAACTAGCCAATTTTAGGTTACATGATTTCATCGAGCTTTGGTCCATCACTCAAGTTTAATGCCATGGTTCATCACTAGGTTAAATCATTTAGTTCAATGCCTTGGTTTAACCAATGGTTTAATGTTTAAGTTCATCAGTAAAGTTTAATGACTTGGTTCAATAGTTTTTGGTTTAAACAGCTTTAGGTTCAATGTATCGTTTCAATCACTCAATTCATTAGACGGTTAAATGAGCTTGGTTCAACACAGTTAAAAGGCTCGATGTGTAGTGTTGAACCATTGAACTGTTGAACCATTTTTGGTTCAATGGGTTGGTTCAACAGCTTGGTTTGAAGGAGCATCCCAAAGCTAAAGGGTAGGTGCCCTTGCAGAGGGTATTTCTAGGTCTAAAATCCCTTGTGGAAGGCAAGGGGCATTTTAAAGGCAGCCAAAAGTTTTCTAAGGGCACGAAAAGGACTTAAGGATTTGAAATCCTTTAGATTTTTTGTCTGAAGGAATTCCTTCAAATAAAAAGTCTAAAGGAATTTAGAGGAAGGATACCAACACAAAGGAAAGCCAAGGAACCCAAAATAAAAGGACAAGGACTGAGACAATTCTCACAAACTTTTGTTTACAGGAAAATTGTCTACAAGAAAATAGTCCATAGGGAAAAAACTCATAGAAAAGCTCACAAAGTAGAGAAGCCAAAGGAATTTTCCAAGGATGATGACATCTTAGAAGCCATCATTTTAAGGAGACAAAGAAGGAAGAAGGTTGTGATGGGCCTAAATGAGTTGCTAAGAGCTATGCAGAGCATGCCTAGTGTCAGTGT
The DNA here is from genome assembly GCA_037957365.1 of Torreya grandis. Taxonomy (NCBI): domain Eukaryota; kingdom Viridiplantae; phylum Streptophyta; class Pinopsida; order Cupressales; family Taxaceae; genus Torreya; species Torreya grandis. The sequence goes on from JARHVA010007877.1 coordinate 466,611, forward strand.
CTGTGAAGAACCAAACAAGTCCCGAGAGTTTTTCTAAGGTAGCTAAAGGTTCTGTAGAAGCAGCCACATGTCACCTTCTATATAAATCTCAAAATGCTCCACATGACCCTCAAGGGACCCTCAAAGGTGATTTGATGCCACCACGTGTCCTCACCCATCTTAGCAGAGTGTGACAAGTGTTTGCATTTGAAGCCTCGAGTCTCTCTTAAGCTTCAACGGTAGGTTTCTCTCAAAAGTAAGTGGAAGTAGCCACATGCCAACTTCTGCCTAACTCTCAAAGGACCCTCTAAGTTAAGTGGATGCTACCATGTATCCCATCATCAACTCAGTGGAATCCACCACATATCAACATCTACATTTCAAAGTGTCTTCTAAGTGCCCAAGTAGCGGACTACAACACGTGTCAAAATTAGATGCACTCTTAGCTAAGAGCTAAAGGAGTAGTAGAAGGAGATAGAGGAGGTAATGTAGCCAAGCATAGAAATAGACAAATCAATCTAAGTGGTGTGGGAAAGTGTCAATTCAAGGATTTATTTTGGTGGTTGACACAGTACCTACTATGCGATCATCAAGAGGTGCAAACAATGAATGGTGCGACTCATTTTTCTTCATTTTGCATTGATGAGTAGACAAATGGTGTGGCCCATAATTTTGAATCATGATAGGGGCCAACACAGCATTATCTTAAAGCAGCTTCCTCTTCCCAATGCTCAGAAGGCACATGGGTCACTTGTAAAAGGGCACCAAAGTGGCCTCTTTCTTCCTCTATAAATTGTAAAGTTTCTCATTTTGAACAGGAGGGACTCTCTTAGCCTTAAGGCAAAACTCTACCCAAAAATATCTCAAGCTTGTAAGGCAGAGCTGCTAGATTTTACCTTGAATCAAGACTTAGCCTTTTTACATCCATCTGGGCTTAGAATTTAAAGTATGTGTCTGCTTTCTTCTTCTGTGTTAAGCCATTGTCTTTCATGCTTTCATAGATCGATCACAGCATGTCCAGTGCATTGTGAAGTCTCCTTTATGTAGATCTACTAGAAGTGTCTACAGAAAGAATATAGGTGCCTATGAATAGGCTATCAAAGTGTGTCCCAGAACACCTTTGCTAATTCTTTCCTCCCTGTACTTCCACGGACCCCTAGTTAACTGTTGCAAAAGAGCTTCCCACTTCAAATGAAGTGTATAGGCATTTTTTCCTAGTGAAAAGTGTATATTCAGGCTGGGTGGGTCATCACTTTTTTGGTGTATCACCTTTTCATTTTTAGGCTTAGGTTCTATTTTCAGCATCTCTCTCTCCCTTTTCATCCCCCCATTTTTTACATTCATTTGTTAGTAGTAGGAGAAACAAGGGCCTAAAAGATACATCAGAGGGAGCTATCCCTCATCTAGAGACTCTCCCCTCTAGCTTCACCAATCCCACAGGAGAGAGGGGAGTTTCCATTGTTGCATGTGGAAGGTAGGAGCTCGTCCTCCTACCCACGGGTGCAATCCACTGCATCAACATAGCCCAAATGGTAACATTGTAAACTCATAATGCCCATAGCAAGCTCTAAATATTATCTTTGAAATATCCTCATATTTTATTATTAATTAATGATATCCATCTCTAAGATCAATCTTAGAAAATACTATTTCTCCTCACATTTGATCAAAAATATCATATAGTTGAGGTAGTGGATACTTGTTCTTGATGGTCACCTTATTTAACATTCTATAATCAATACAAAGTCAAAGAGTATTATCCTTATAATTATTTAACATTCTATAATCAATACAAAATGAAAGATTATTATCCTCCTTGACACTTGGTTTGATCAACCCTTTGGATAATAATTCCTAAAGTTGTGCCTTAAATTCTATTAACCCAGTGGTTGTCAATCTATATAGAGCCTTGGACTGAGGTTCCTACCCCAGTTTCATATCAATAGAGAAATCAAACTCCTATTTAGGAGGCAATCTATAAATTTCTCTAGAAACACATCATGAAAATTCCTAAGAAAAGGATAATATTTAATTAATGGTTCCTTAGTTCCCTCCATTTTATCCAACCATGATTTAGTTTTGTCTCTCATAATGATTCCATCAAACTTAGGTGGATTCACCATTTTCATATCCCTTGCCAATTATGTGGCTACCCAAGCTCTCACATCTTGAGGCACTTCCTCGTATCTCTTATCTCGAGTAATTTCCTATTCAGTGGGATTATTTTCAATCTCATCCTAATGGGCTTCCTCATGTCATTGAATTTCTTATTATAGGGCTATTATTATGTCCCTAGTCTCATTTATCAATGCAATAATCTGATCATTTTGATACTTTTTCAATGTAAAATTGGTTAGAATCAAATGGAGGGTTATTATCTTTGACATACAAAGGACCCTCACCCAATGATCTTGCTCACACCATTCTTATTTTTGATATTAGAAGGATATAAATATGTTAGTGGACTCTTTAATTCCTAGAGTTTGAGTCTCAGCTATGATACCACAATGTAACATCCCTACAAGGATTTACTAGAATAATTCAGTAAAAACAAATTAAATATTTACATAACACTTATTATTTCATTATATTACACCATGAGAATCTAATTAGTGAACTTAACATACTAACTAAGTATATTAAATATAAGTAAACATGTAGCAATAATAGTTACTAATCACTAGCATCTTATGTAACATAATTGCATAAGGAAAGTAATTATATTAAAATCCAACCATGGATGGTACAATAATACAACCACTTATTTTAATGCACAATAATAAATCAATTATATTTCTAATAAGAATTATGCCTTGACATAAATTAAATAATATATACAATACTCTATGGAGCTTGAGTCACTCTAACTCCTATACTTGTGATAATATCAAGTTAGTCTCTAAGTAATATAGTGGGGAGGGAGATAATCATCTGAGTGTTTTTCCACACCAACCATGAACCATCAATCCAATTCAAAATCCCCCAAATAGGGAATGGCCCTCCCTTCACATATGGGTAGATAGTGATGGTGTGGGAATCTAAAGAGACATTTTAATACCCATGTGCTATAATATTTCTACTACATGATGTGTACCATAAATAAATATGTTTTAACATGATATCACACAAGCATGTAAATCATACATATGAAATGATAATGTCTATCTAAAAATTACTTTGACCAAAGTTTTCAAAGAGGTATTGATCTCTAGGATCAATCAAATTCATACACACCACTTGATCAGATTACCTTCATCTAGAATTAGTGGTGCTAAGTAAGATAGTGAATTCTATCTCACTACTTAGTTAGTATCAGAAATGTGATATTTGGTTAAGATTATTATAGCTAAAAGGTTCATGTAATTATTTATACTAGGAAATACAAACACATGCTAATTACTAAAATAATTACTATACATACATTTAGTCCATCAAACATATGAATGAACCTCATTCTTATTATTCATCACATAAATAATAATCATGATAAACAATTATATTTACCAAATGGGTAGAATATAAATCATTCTAAAAAATCTACTTTCTACAATTAAATTCAATTTAATAAAATCAACATTTCAAAACATGTGGCACATACTATTTTATTATAGTGGCAGCAATAAGAAATTAACTTATAAATCCAAAGTATAATCTTTCTTCTAATTATGCCTATTGAGAGGATTTGTCACATAAAATTAAAGCATCCTAATCTTTATGTTTTTAACTTCACTTATTTAATCAAAAATACAACAATAGGTATTCATCTAATATATCCATACCTACTATATATATGTACGTGAACCTATGTTCACATATAAAAATACAACATATCTATTTATACAGTGTTCATAACATATATATAATCAAAACTTTATGTTTTTAACTTCACTTATTTAATCAAAACTACAACAATAGATATTCATCTAATATATCCATACCTACTATATATATGTACGTGAACCTATGTTTACATATAAAAATACAACATATATATTTATACAATGTTCATAACATATATATATATATATATATATATATATATATATATATATATATATATATATATATATATCATTCTGCCATGTTATGGCATTTCCATTTATCTCAAGATTATTTTATTCAATAACCTTTTTAAGAACAATCATATAAATTTAAAAAGAGACTCTTTAATTTATCCCCCAACTAAATTCATAATACAATCTATATTAGATGTGGTATGTTTTGACCCCAAAATTATTCCACATCCTTTACTTTGTTTTACCTGAATACCCAAATCCATACATCTTTGTTTCATACTCTCAAGAATATAATTTTTAGCATAGTATTTTAAGGTATACACTTGCAGTCAATTAACTATAGACATATACTCATAAAACTCTAATAATTCTTGTATTTTATATATACCAACTGTATATATTTGAATTAATCTAGTTTGATTAAAAATACAATGTCATTGGTTTATATGTATACATTGTATTCAAATGTAGTCTCATTCTTTAACTTGTTTGCATTTATATCTCATTCTTGTATATGTATATATACACATAGTTTTCATATCATATAATATTTTTAAAAGATGAGACACAATGGATACATATATAATATGTGTGTGTGTGTGTGTATATATATATATGTGGTTCATAGTTAAATTAAACCCACACATAGTCAACATATATACACATATGTATATATGTATTCACTATTTATGGATAACCCTAAAATTTAATCAACATAAGTATAAATGTATACTCATTTTATCTCATAATACATAGTTTGGATGTATGTCTATTTTCAATATTAAAACAAACTTACAATTATGACTTCAACAAAACTATTTATGTTCCATGTTTCAAAGCATATATATATATATATATATATATATATATATATATATATATATATATATATATATATATATATATATTTATATATTTATATATACCTTGTTCACATATATACATAGGTCATATATGAATATTTATGTACCATGCATCCATATTATTCATAAATACCCAAACCCTGTATATGCAGTAATATAATAATTTTGTTCATAGTTTATCTATCAAAAGTTACACAGTTCATAATCAAGTTGACAGTCCACTCATTGGTTTCATTATGTATTTATAAAATTAAAAATGATAGTATGAAGATTACTCTATTTAAAACTTTTAACTTAGACCTAGTTAATATATAGCAATCCAGATCTGTATATATTCTTATATATAAATATATATATCGATATACATGTATATAGGTACATGCCCATCAAGTCATTTCTTTATTCATGAGTTTATTATATATATATATATATATATATATATATATATATATATATATATATATATATATATATATATATATATATATATATATATCACTTATGTATATATATTTAAATATTTAATCTTTAGTTATTTGTATATATATTGAAATTACATTCACCCAAGGTTTTGATTTAAACTAAGGCATTGGATTTCCATAAATTTAAATCCTTTATACTCTATTGACTCAGCACCCAAAATAAATCAATTTAAAGTCTTAGGGTTTAAAAAGGTATTTTGGCATAGTTTTGTGGATGTTTCAGCCATCCACAAAGCTAAGCATGCATTATATTTCAATTTACATTCATTTATAAACCCTAAAAATTCAAATCATATACAATAATATGCAAGCAATTGAAATTAATTACTTCATCAACCTGGTAAGTAGCTTTCAAATCTAAGACAAGATGACCTTCTATCATTTTTTATCCTTGATATGTATTTCCCTTATCTTCCTACCATACCCCATTCTCCTCTCAACTAACCTTTATTCTAATCTACTTCACCCATCAAGCTTTTCATGAAATTTTACAAAATCATAGTTACCATACCAACTCCATGTTTTTCCATATTAACAAAGACTTGAAACCAGTTAACTACCATTAACCATGCTTAATAAAATCCTAATTTGAACTTTCCTTAATTCCTTAATCATTAAAATGTTCCTTTCAAAATTGTGCATGTCAACCTACATTTCATGACTGAGTATTCCACACCAAAGTCCATTTTTAATCATTTGCAAAATGATAAATATACTTTAAAATTTTAATGTACTCCATACAAGACAACAAGATTGTCATTAGATTTTAGGTTAGTATTTTAAGATAATTTAAGCTCCTTAAATATCAAATAAATATAATTATCTCATTTAACAATGTCAATTTTCTTTTATATATCAAAATGATAGACCAATTAATTATTAATTTCAATTATAACAAGATTATCATTTGTATCATTACTAGTGTATATAGGCTATCTATGTCTTTCATTATTTTAATAGCTTGGCAAATATTTATATTCTCAAACATCAATAATGGAAATCTTAACATTATAAATACATTTTTCTTAGTCTATATATAATAGTAATTAGATATCTGTGTGTGTGTGTGTGTGTGTGTGTGTGTGTGTGTGTGTGTGTGTGTGTGTGTGTGTGTGTGTGTGTGTGTGTGTGTGTGTGTGTGTGTGTGTGTGTGTGTGTGTGTGTGTGTGTGTGTGTGTGTAATAATAAAATGTTATAATAACAAATGTAACATAATCATTATGTATAAAATTCATAATTAGATAACTCATAATAATGAAATCATGAAATATAAGTAACATACATTTGTCCCATAACAAAATATGACTTACAACTTAGTTAAAAAGTAAAAAATCAATTTAACAACCATAATAATCCACATATAATTAGGTAAATTAGCTTAGTGATAAAATTGGGATGTAACATATTATATGTGATCTAGCACTTGTTAAAGATCACATAGGAAACATACATGACACAGTGAGGATAACTTGTCCATATTTCAAGAACTTTATACTCCTACCCCATTATCATTATGGATTGACTCTCAACTAAACCATACACTAAGGGAACAAATACTGAAGGGCAATCAGAGCATTATATACCAAGTTCAGGAAGGTACCATTTTTGACCTACAAGATCCATCAATTGACCACTTTGCTTTACATACTAAATATGGGGCACACAATATCAGAGACATAATACAGATTGAGTATAAATTGTATTACAAACCACTCTAGATGGTTTATCACAATATTGGAATGGAGGACATCCCTAAAATGGGCATTATAGGGAATTATTGGTCTAATACGTAGTTAACCAGGATTGTTGAACTCTTATAGTAATATCAAGATGTTTTCCCATGTAATTACACATAGATAAATGGATTGCATCCATTATTGGGCAATATGTGCATCAAGTTAGTTAAAGGTGCTCAACCAATAAGAAAAAGACCATATCGAATGAATCTCAATTTGCACTTTTGGGTCAAAGAAGACATTTATATTATGTTATTTTCTATATTTATCACTCTTATTGATGAATCTAAATGAGTGAGCCCACTGATGATTAGTATCAATAAGGACAACCACTTTTACATTTGTGTAGATTATAGTGTACTCAATGATACTTACATAGATGATCCTTTACCAATGACTTTCATAGATAAAATTTTAGGATTTGTTGGGTGTGAGACATATACCCTTGCCAATGTTTTTTTTGAATATCATTAGTTCCAAATCATAGACTAAGATAAACCAAATACCACCTTTGTAATTGAATGGGTTTCATTTACCTACAATGTGATGCTTTTCAATTTGAAAATACTCTGGTCATGTTCTCACGTATTATGATAGAAGATTTTAAGGATTTTATTCACAAATTAATCAAAGTATACTTGGATTACTAGACCATATATGTCTTAGTGTATGATCATTATGTTAATATTCACCTCATGTTTGAGCGCTAATATCAACTTTAGATTTATTTGTATTTAAATAAGTGTGTCTTTAATAATCCTTTTGTAATTTTGTTAGGTCACATGATTTTCTATAATTGACTACTAGTGAATCTAGCTAAGGTTGTATTCATTATTCACCTTCCAATTCTAACCACCCAACATGAGTTCTGCACATTCTTAAGACACATAACGTACTATTAGAAATTTCTTCAAGGATATACCAATATTGTAGCACCACTTGAGGAAATCCTTAAATAGAATGATCAATTTTTATGGACAAATGTTCACCACTAAACATTTGAGGAATTCAAGGACAAACTAATCATTGCACCTATTCTCTAGTTTCCAAATTAGACAAATTTCTAATAGTACCTTATGTGTCTTAATAATGTGTAGACCTCATGCTGGGTGGTTAGAATTGTAAGGTGAATAATGAATACAACCTAATCATTGCACCTATTCTCTAGTTTCTAGAATATACAAATCTATTTCATTTACCTTTTAATGCTTTAGGGATGGCAATGGGCACCATCCTTTCACAACCTAGTGAGGGAAATCTTGATCATACCATCTATTTTATCAATCAAAATCTCACTATGGCTAACAAAATTAATCAACTACATAATGAGAATCCTTATCTATGGTATATACACTCTAAAAATTTCAATAGTATTTATTGGCGACCCCATTCACTTTATTTACAAATCATGAATCACTTATGTAAATCATGAATAAGTTGATGTTACATGGATGCATTTGCTGATAGATTGTTCTCTTTTAGGAATTTTAATTTTATATTATGGTGAAACTAAGACTAATTATGGACTAGATCACTTATCATGCATTCAATCTAGTGAATAGGTGTGCACCATATAGGATGACTTACTTGATGTATAAATTTTTCAAGTCACACACATACCTAAATAATTGGATGAGATCATAGCTTTCCTTACCATAGGTTCATCACTAGCCCACCTTAACACTCAAGAGAAAAATCAATTGGCTATCTATGTTGCTCCTTTCTATCTAATTAGAGGTGACATCTATAAAATTAGATGTGATGAATTATTATGAAGATGTGTGATGAAACACAAGTGCATTGAAGTTATTTAGGAGGTTCATGAAGGTGTTATTGGAGTAAATTATGTTGGTGATTTTACATTACATAAGGTTCTATTAGTAGGATTATGGTGTCCCACTTTATTTAAGGATGCCCAAGCTTATGCATGTTGATGTGTTATCTATCAACACATGGTTAAACTAAACCATAGGGATGTTATACCCCTCCATCTGATAATTTATCATTAACCTTTTGATAAATGGCATATTGATTTTTTTAGGCCCATCACTCCTATTGTAAGGTGTACTAGTGTGCATTATATCATTACTTCCACTAACTACCACACCTATTGGGCTGAAGTAGCATCCACATGAGATTATACTACTATAATACCGCCAATTTTATTTGGAATAATATCATCACAAAGTATGTATATCTTTTAAGTTTTACTATTGGTCATAGAACTCAATTCCTTAATGAGATAATACACATCCTTTTGGTTGACTTCATGCTTGTGCACCACAAGACTACACCATATCACCCTTAGTCCAATGGTACAACTAAATATTTTAATAAAATATTTGGTCATACATTGACAAATATTTTCAATATTGGTCTCATTGTCTAGGATGATTGAGTTTATACAGTATTATGGGCATATCGGACCATGTATAAAAGGTTAAACAAGATCACTCCTTTTAACCTTGTCATTAGCATTGAAGTGTTTCTCCCAATCAAATTCATTGTACCTTCTTTATGTATTGCATGGATTGGTTAATTATATAATGAAAAATATATAAACATGTACCTAAATGTTTTGTTGTACTTTACAAAACACATTTTATCGGACTTCAAATTTAAGGAGTGGAAAAACAAAAATAGAAAGCATGACATGATAGACATATCAAAAATAAAACTCTCACTTCTAGCATGCATGTGTTGGTCTATGAATCAAAGTTCACATACCATTTAGGTGAACTTTGTGTCCATTGGGATGGTTAGTTCATCATTTATAGCATATTTCCAATAGGAGCATATAAATTAAAGAGGTTATATGGCTAGTTCCTTCTAGGCTATTTCAATAGTAGTCAGGGTCAACCCTACCATTCTAAGTAATACTTTAATTTTTTTAATAAAACATATTCCACTAGATTAGTTTAATATTTTGGTTTTTGTAATAAAGCATGACATTATTTTCATGCTTTTTGATTTAGGGTTCTATTTGTACATGGTTTTCTTTTGTTTCATTTTTTTCTCTATTTCATTGTCATGTCATGGAGGACCACAAACATATTTTTGTGTGGGGAAATTTTCAAGGTGAATGAAGTAAATATAGAGAGTGCAAAGGCAAAGGTGGAAGTAAATACATGTGGAAAGGAGGTACAAAAGTGAAATCACATAAGGATAAGAAGATATGTAAGATTTAACACATAACCACTATGAAGGGATTAATATGAAAAAAAGTAGGTTCCCTCCATGAAAATAGAAACTTTTAAATTCTTTTTATAGTTGGCATGCACTACAAGAAAATCACAGGGATGGGATAGATGCTCTAAATGTGATAAAGTAGTAAGCATAATGGCAATTGTGTTAAATGGACATCGTGGAATACTATAAGAGGCATTAATGAGTGAAATGATAAATGAATTTATGGAGGATTAAATATGGGATAGCCCTTAAAGCTATAAAAGGTTAAAAATTATTCATTTTAATACTTTACTATTATAAATTATTGAATTTATATATCCAAGTGAAGCATTTTGAAGCCATCAGAAGGAGCATTCATTTAAATTTAGCAATTGAATATCTTAAATAGAGAGAATAATGAAATGGTGATTGGATGAATGTGGTTGTAATATTTATAGGTTTTAGATGTTGGCATCCACCATTAGAGGATGATGAATCAATAAAAGTTGATAAATTTTGAAATAGTAAACACATATACTTTTGGGAGATTCAAAAGGTTTCACCTCAACCTTTGGGTTACTTAGAGGGTGATATGGCCAAAACAAAAGACCTAGATAAGTGGGCCTTTACTTATGATTCATAAAGAGGAAGATTTTGAGGGTGTAGAAAGATGAGTGATTTTGATTAGAGAGGAAGTTTTTAGTGAGTCTGATGAGTAAGTGGAAAACTTAGCATAACAAGCAAAGGAAACATACATTAGGAATGAATTAAATGTGACATGAAATCAAAGAATAAAGTTATAGTAGCTCCTCCACCCCCTATGTTTATTAAATAAATTAAATACTCCAAATTAGTGTTATTCACTAATAATTAGGAATATAAGGTATTAACTTGTCAAGTGTTTGATTATAATCATTGACAACTTAGGAATGAGGTAGACTTATAATGAAATTATAGATCTGAGCATCAAAACATCAATAATTAGATCATTTATGATCTCATGGTTTTCAATCTTATCAATGATGTTATATTTTTCCAGCTCTTCCACTTACCTTATTTTGTAAATTATGTAGAGGTGGTGATATTTTTGATCTCACACATCCATGAGTACCAATTTTAATTTTCAAGGTGCAAGATATGGATAACTACCCAAAGAATCAACAAGGTAATAGGTTTATAATGCTTAGGAACTAACCTTAATGGGGACTTGGATGACTAATATGAAATTGATAAAATGGTAGTGGCACTAGAGTATAAGAATCAAGGCCACATCATATATATATATATATATATATAGTCTCCAAGATCCCTCCCTTCAGATAGCTATGCTCTTGGCCATGACCAAGCTTAGAGGAGTTTACAGATAGAAAGAAGTTGACATGGCACACCTCTACATAGAAAACCAAATGTCCCATGGGCATTAGTATAATTATTCTCAATACTTTACTGAGTGAATCATTATAGATGTAAAAAATTCACATCCCCTATTGAATCAAAAGTTTTTTGGGGCATGATTCTTATTTTATTGGTATTTGATGATATTGGTGTGCCTAAATACATTAATGATAAATTAAAGTGGGTCTATCCACCTGAGATCAAGTCTCCATCTAAATGGTTCAAACCATTCACTTGCCCTAGCACCATTACCCCCTCCCACAAACTAAGAATGAAAGGATGGTTTGATGGGATGAAGGAAGCCTTTGGGAATGAATGGTACATCCCTAAGGAATTTCCCACATAGATGTGGGATCAAGATCAATTTATAGTGAAATATCATTATTTACTCACACACATCTACATGGAACTTATAGATAAATTATTTGGGTTGTTGAAGATACCTTATTATTTCCCAACCAAATATTTCATAAATTCTATGAATGAGATATTTGAAGCATGCCTGGTGAAAATTGATGCTAATAATATTGGTGTTGAGTCTAAAAATCTTCAAATATATATATATATATATATATATATATATATATATATATATATATATATATATATATATATATATATATATATATATATATATATATATATATATCCAAGAAAGAAATCATATCAAGAAAAATAAGAATCATATAACACTGATATTAAAGCACATCGATTCCTAGTTGGGGACCAAGTCTACTTGAAATACTATATATTGAATCCCAAGAATAATATGTCAGGGAGTAGTGAGGTCAAAAGAGAAACCTTTTCCCACCCATCAAAACTTGAAAGACATTATAAAGAGAAGAGGTTGGGGCATGATGTTAGTTCGAGCACCCAATGGGAACAACTAAAGTGACAAAGGATTGCCCCATCACCACTAAGATATCGAAGAGTGATTTTAGGTCAATAATAATAAGGATTTGATTCCACCATATAGATATTTGTTCCTTAAGAAAAAGATATTTCTATGCTAAAAGTTGTGGAATGTGAACAAAGATTGGTGACTCTTGAAGCACCACCTGAGAGGAGACTTTCCCCTAATGGTCAAAAGGAAACCACCCAAAAATAAAATAAGGAACACTCCCCATAATGTCAAGAAAATTTTTACCTTAATGACACACATTTGGACAGTAGGAATCTCATTGGTGAAGAGGGGTATGACATAGGAATAACTTCAGACACTATTGACCTAAATAATAGCACAAGTTACCAATAATATGAGCTAGACATTGAAGTAATTTTTGACTAATTTATACTCCTAGGCCTATAAAGGAGTCAACCAATTCATGAAAACCCAAGAATATCACCTTTGGTCATCCTTATTATGTTCTTGAGGTGTTAAGATAGTCTAAAGGAGGATCACTAGTCGTCTTATCTAGGTAGTATTTTTAAGTGTTTTGTCATGTCAAAAAAAACATAGTGATTATCTATACCCCCTATTTTAAATCATATAAAGTATCTTCCTTGTGTTTCTACATGTGTGAGGACCCATAACAAGCCTTAGGGTGTTCTTAGTGGTCTCAATAGTCCAAATTTTCCATGATGGAGATGACTAAATGTTTGCATCTAATAACACTATCATGAAATCCATATAGTATTATGAGGTATGTCTTGATCATAAGTTTTATGGACTTTATATAGGTATATGTCAGCATAATTGAAGTGTTTATCATGTTCTATGGAATTTTAATATGTATTGAAATGCCATCCAATTGAAACCTGCACTTGAATCAATAAACCTTGTTTTAAGGGAGAGTATTTAACCTTAAAATGATGATATTGTTGAAAATATTGTCATTGATGTCAAAGGTCTAGTATTATTGGTGATAAAGGCCCCATTGCATTCAATATTGTTTATCTTGGCTAATGTGAGTTAATATTTATTTAATATTAATGAATATATTTTTGGTTGCATATGAGACAAAAGAAGGACCCATGGAGAAGTCGAAGAGCCATGGGGTAAAGACAAAAGAAGGATGGGACGCATTTTCCCATGAAGAGTTATTTTTGGGAATACCAAGAGTCACCAAGTGAAGACAAAAGAGTAAGGGTGAATTTCTCATGAAGGGACACTTTAAGGAATATGAAAAATCACCAAAGATAAGGACAAAAGTGGGAAAGACGTTTTTGGTCATGAAGGGTCACCACATGACTTTTCAAAGGCTTGAATATGAAGGGTCATCCAAGATTGGCACCATTTTCCATGAGGATTGAAAGGTCACAAAGGGGGAAGGCCAAAGGTCATTTGGAATGCTATAAATAAAGGCTTGAATAGCCATTTGTAATATGAGAGTGAGAGGTTAATTTGATATTGTATTATCTAGCTTAGAAGAGCAAAGGTGAGAGAGAGGAAAGAGATGTTGTATTGAACTATAATTTGTTGATATAGCAACATTGAGAGATAGGTGTGTGGTTTACACAAAGTGGATGATGCTCATGTGGGTTGGTGCTCAAGAATTGTAGCTGAGGTTGACACTTGGCAAAGGGGTATGGTGCTCCTGTGGGTTTTTTCTCACTAATATACTTGAGATTTTTCTCCATGGTTTTTCCCACATTGGGTTTCCACGTTATGTCTAGTGTCTCTCTCTTTCTTGTGTGATGTTTATTATTTGAGTTTTATTGCATATCTTGAATGTTTGATTAAGGGAAAGTTTTATAAGATATATAAATTGATTCACCCCCCCTCTCAGTATATTCCATGCTTAATAATTGGTATCAGAGTAGGTTCCTTTTTGAAAAGTTTTACATCTTAAAGGTAGATCAGGAAAGCACAAGATGGCCATACATAAAGGTGCCTCTGCAAGCAAAAGAATAGTTGATCAAGAAGAAGAAGAGGATGAAGTTGAAGTGAATATGGAAGGAGAACTCATGTGTGCCTTAGAAGAGTTGAAAATTGTTGAAAAGAAAAATTGAACATTAAAGCATCAAATCAAGAAAAATGACAAGGAGTCAAAGGAGATAATTGAAAATATGATGGCACAGTTGGAAATATCAAGAAAAGAATGTGAAAGGTATGTTACTAAAATTACCTCTTTAAAAGAAGAGATTGAGAAAGCAGTCAATAATAAAATAGTTAATGATTCAAAATTTGAGAATAGCACTAATATGCTGAATAAGATATTAGAAAGACAAAAGGCAATATCAGATAAGACAAGTATCGGTTTTGAAAAGAAGAAGAGCTATGTTGAAGCTCTTACAAATAAAGAAATAAGAAGGGAAGGAATGGATAATATAGAGGACAAAGAAGGCTAGAAGGAACAAAGCTATAAAAGGCAATTAGGTTAGAGATTCACAAACAAGTCCTATTTTTATGGTTACTATTTTTATTGTAATGGATATGGTCATAAGAAATTATAATGTAGAAAAAGAGATAACAATCTCAAAAATAAGGAAAAGGAAGGTCATGTAGAGTCAAGCAGAAGCTATAAATCTTTTGCTCCTTTATCAAGCTTTGATGAAGAGACCATAATTTTTTACAAGTTTAACAACTTCAAACACATAGCTTGGTATTATAGAAGCGTGTTCAAGTCAGTCAAGAAGGACCAGAGTTTCAGGGCTCCATTCATCAAGAAAAAGGTTCAAACATGGCAGAAGAAACAATTTGAAGGTTATATGTTGGTCCAAACAGCTCTGCATGCAAGAAATGAAGAAAATCCATGGTTTATTGATAGCAAATGTTCAAGGCACATGACAGGAGACAAGAGCAAGTTCATAACCCTAAAGAAGATCAATGGTGGCACAGTGAAACTTGGGGACAATACTACTGCCAAAATTGCCAGAAAAGGTACACTAAGTTTAGATAATGGTAGAACTAAAATTGAAAATGTTTTATATGTAGAAGGTATTAAGCATAATCTTTTGAGTGTAAGTCAAATGTGTGATCAAGGGCACACACTAAAGTTTTATGTAGAAGGTTGTGAAATTAGAAGAAAAGATTCAGATGTATTAATTGCAAATGCTCAGAGAACAAGTAATAACTTATATATGCTATCAGACATCAAAGGTCAAAAATGTTGTTTGAAGAAAGTTGGCTATGGCACAGGAGAATTGGGCACATAAATTTTGAAAATTTTGTCAAAATTTGCAAAAAGCAAGCAGTCAGGAATCTTCCAATGATCACAAAGCCATCTAACACGCTTTGTGGACCTTGTCAGCATGGGAAGTAGGCTAGAAGGCAGTTCAAAATAAAAGAGTACTCGACCACATAGATGATAGAGCTTGTTCACACTAATATATGTGGACCTATGAGGACTCAAATTACTCAAGGTGATAAATATTTCATGCTTCTTATTGATGATTTTTCACGTATGACTTGGATAATGTTTTTAAAGAAAAAATTAGAAGCTTTTAGACAATTCAAAGCATAAAAAGCATTAGTTGAGAATGAAACTAATCTAAATATTAAGTGTCTAAGATCATATTGAGGAGGAGAATTCATGTCAGATCAATTTATTTAGTTTTGTGAAGATCATGGAATAAAGAGACAGTATTCAGCAGCCAAAACTCCACAACAAAATGGAGTAGTTGAATGAAAAAATAGAACAATTCAAGAGATGGCAAGGACAATGATAAATGAATCTAAGATAGCAAATAAATATTGGAGAGAGGTAGTTGGTACAATAGTGCATATTTAGAATAGAGCTTTATTAAGATTCAACAGTGATAAGACTCCTTATGAGCTATGGAAAGACAAACCAACAGCAGTTGATTATTTTAGATTTTTCGGTAGCAAATGCTTCATAAAGAGAACCAATGAAAAACTTGGTAAGCTTGAATCTAGATCAGATGAAGGTATATTTCTTGGTTATTCTTGCAAAAGTAAAGCTTATAAATGTTATAACAAAAGAACCAAGAAAATTGTTGAAAGTGCAAGTGTCAGGATAGAAGAAGATGGAACATAAAAGATCAGTGATCCAGTAGACATTCCTGAAATCATTGAAGATGAAGGCTTTGAAGAATCAGATGAAGATGAGGAAAAGGAGAAAAATGGAACCAAGACTCCATCCAAATATGTTCAAAAAAATCATAATGAAAGTGACATCATCGGGGATATAAAATAAGGAATTTGCACCAGAAGAATGATGGTAAGTGAATCTGAACAAGTTAATTTCTCTTTGTTATCTAAAATTCAGCCTAGAAATTTTTTAGAAGCCAGACATGATGAGCATTGGGTTAAGGCTATGGATGAAGAATTAGATCAGATAAAAAAGAATGATACTTGGGAATTAGTGCCTAGACAAAAAGATCACAATGTGATAGGAACAAAATGGGTTTATAGAAATAAGTTAAATGAAAATGGAGAAGTAACCAAAAATAAAGCAAGATTAGTATGTAAAGGATATGCTCAGATTGAGGGAATATATTTTGAAGAAACTTTTGCACCAGTAGCAAGGTTAGATGCTATTAGAATGTTTCTTGCATATGCAGTAAATAAAAATTTCAAAGTGTTTCAGTTGGATGTCAAATCTACCTTCCTAAATGGGAATCTTGAAGAAGAGGTCTACATTGAGTAGCCTGAGGGGTTTATTCTCTCAAATATTAGTAATCATGTATGTAGATTAAAGAAAGCATTGTATGGATTAAAACAAGCTCCCAAAGCTTGGTATGCAAGACTTGATAAGTACCTGCAAGATCAAGGATTCAAGAGAGGATTTGTTGATAGTAATCTTTACATCAAAATAGAAGTTGGCACACCTATGTGTACAAGAAATAAGGTAAGCAAGGATGAAGATTCACCTATTATAGATCAATCTTTGTATAGATCTATGATTGGTAGTCTTTTATATTTGACAGCATTGAGACTAGACATCATGCATGCAGTAGGTATGGTTCCAAGATATCAATCATCTCCAAGAGATAGTCATGTTTAGTTGGTGAAAATAATATTTAGATATATCAAAGGGAAATTGGATTATGGATTATGGTATCCCACAGGTAAAGATTTCACTTTAGTTGCTTATACAAATTCAAATTGGGTAGGGTGCTTAGATGATAGAAAGAGTACAAGTGGAGGAGATTTCTTCCTTGGTGATAGCTTAGTATCATGGCTAGGCAAGAAGCAAAACTTAGTATCACTTTCTATAGCTAAAGCAGAATATATTGTAGCAGTATTGTGTTGTACTCAAGTGCTTTGGATGAAGTAAAATTTGGAAGATATCAAGGTAAAGTATGATGAACCTATTTCTATTTTTCATGATAACACAAGTGCTATAAATATTTAAAAAAATCCAGTTATACATTCAAGAACAAAACATATTCCCATTAGATATCACTTTTTGAGAGAGAAAGTTGTAGATCAATAGGTTAAGTTGGAATATATTAGTACTACAGAGCAGATTGCAAATATTTTCACAAAGGCACTACCAAAAGACAAATTTGAGTATCTACGAGAGAAGTTGGGAGTAACTTCCCTTACTTCCTGCCATTGAGGTTCAGCATCAGTTGAAGGGGAGCTAAGTTTTAGCTCCAGGTAGGCCCTTTTCCATTGATGTCAAAGGGGGAGAATAATAGGTATAGGTATAGATGCAAAAAATAGGTACAGGGAATAGGTACAAGTTGCTACAGTAAGGGGGAGTTACTATATGCTTTTAGATGACAATATGTGTAGGTGACAGGTTGTGGCAGTTTCAGGATTGAGGTTGACATCAATGACAAAGGGGGGGATTGTTGGAAATATTGTCATTGATGTCAAAGGTCTAGTATTATTGGTGATAAAGGTCCCATTACATTTAATATTGTTTATCTTGGCTAATGTGAGTTAATATTTATTTAATATTAACAAATATATTTTTGGTTGCATATGAGACAAAAGAAGGGCCCATGGAAAAGTCAAAGAGCCACGGGGTAAAGTCAAAAGAAGGATGGGATGAATTTTCCCATGAAGAGTCATTTTGGGGAATACCAAGATTCACCAAGTGAAGACAAAAGAGTAAGGGTGAATTTCTCATGAAGGGACACTTTAAGGAATACGAAAATTCACCAAAGATAAGGACAAAAGTGGGAAAGACATTTTTGGTCATGAAGGGTCACCACATGACTTTTCAAAGGCTTGAATATGAGGGGTCATCCAAGATTGATGCCATTTTCCATGAGGATTGAAAGGTCACAAAGGGGGAAGGCCAAAGGTCATTTGGAAAGCTATAAATAAAGGCTTCAGTAGCCATTTGTAATATGAGAGTAAGAGGTTAATTTGATATTGTATTATCTAGCTTAGAAGAGCAAAGGTGAGAGAGAGGAAAAAGATTTTGTATTGAACTATCATTTGTTGATATAACAAAATTGAGAGATATGTGTGTGGTTTACACAAAGTGGATGATGCTCATGAATGATAGCTAGGTTCGTGCTTGGCAAAGGGGTTTGAAGCTCTTGTGGGTTGGTGCTCATGAATTGTAGCTGAGGTTGGTACTTCACAAAGGGGTATGGCACTCCTATGGGTTTGTTCTCACTAATATACTTGAGATTGTTCTTTGTGGTTTTACCCACATTGGGTTTCCACGTTATATCTGGTGTCTCTCTCTTTCTTGTGTGATGTTTATTATTTGAGTTTTATTGCATATCTTGAATGTTTGATTAAGGGAAAGTTTTATAAGATATATATACTGATTCACCCCCCCCTCTCAATATATTCTATGCTTAATAGATATTTGACCTCAAAATGACACTAAGACCACCATTCACACCCTCAAAAGTAGTCATGAATTCCATTGTCATAACCAAGTGGTTTTATATGTTAATGTTGTCCTTTTCAAATTTTAACACCTTCAATTGCCACTAAATGGGCCCTAGACATGTGAAAACATGACCCTTCAACTTCCTAAACCATACCATGTCCTTTAAAAAAAATTTACCCCTATTTTCCCTCTTCATACATGTCAATGGTGATTTATGATTTGAAACATGAGAAAACACAAGAATCAAGCAATTTTTAGGGGTTGTAGGGTTGTATAGATTTTTATAGTACAAGCCAAGTATTTACAAGGGGATTTTAACATAATAATATGATGAATAAATGCAAGTGTTTTATATCTAAAAGATCCAAAAATTATTTCACTTCTTCCATCGATCTCTTTGGCAACCATGGAGAACACTTCAGGTTTATACTTAGTTTATATAGGAGAGAGTGGGTGAGGATCTAGGATCCTCACCAAAGGAAGGAGACTTAATGAAATTATAATCATTGTAATTAGTTTCAATATTAATATTTTGTGTTTTAAAAACAAACACTAAGAATTTGAGCAACCTGGTTACCATCTTTATCTACACAGTGTAAAAGAAGGGGAATGGTTTCAATGCATTAATGGCTTATCTAAAAAAACTAGTGATTGTTCATGTTTTCTCCAATCCTACTGGGGCATTACATGGAATATTCCACATTTGGTTCACATGTGTTATCCTATAGGTACGAGAAATATATAATCTACCATCATTTGTAGACTATAAGTAGAGTTACATGGGTGAAAAGGGGTATTCAATACATATGTCTAAGAATGAATAATGTTTTTGAGTTTAGTGATGATGTATTGAAGTTGTACACATCTCCTTAATTAAAATTTAATGATCATATGGACCTCCAAATCTCTCAAATGGTGCTTCTAATTGAAACTACCTACATGTTTTGGTTCCATTATAAGGATAGTGTGTTTGTTGAGGATAGTTGTTGAATGCCATAGAGATGCCATAGAGGTATCAAGTTAATATTATATCCATATGAAAATTACCTTATTTTAGGATGATTAGACCTTATAATAGTCATCATAGGCCAATAAATCACCAATTATCTCTCAAACACATTCATAGTCTTTTTTATTAGAAAATAAGGTTATTTAGCAGAGTTTGAAGTTTTTAGAGAGTCTTAGGTTTCCATTTCTCACTAAATATGCCTCATTGATGACCTCAAAATGTTTTATTATATTATGTATGTGTGTATAAATGCCTATGGTCCTTTTATATCATCTTGGGTATGAGTCCATAGTCCAATCCAAGCCCTCAAGGAGCCTCTACTATTTGATAGCCTCATCACTATCAATATACCTCATTATAGGCCTTCAGTTCCAAGATCCATATAAACTTATCAATAATCACCCACACATATTAACCCTCTACCTAATTCCAAGGCATAATAAAAATGCTTAGATACTCTATAAGGTTATCAAGTGTCATTCTTACTATGACAAAAGAACCAATAAAAGTATGAGCCTTGTTGAGAGAGGAAATCATCACCTATAGGAAACAACTCAGATCCACTTTTCAAAGTCATTCAAGATGTTATATGCAGATGAGCCTTAAACATAAGTAAAGTTACATTATTAATAAGGTGTCTATCTCAAGGAGATGGTTTTGGATTTAATTAATACCCTTTGGGGTCTCAATCATGACATGAAGATAAACGTTTACTCAGAGATCTCCCTAAAATCTCTCTTAACATCTAATGTGCATATACCACTACCTATAGGGATATTGATGGTCTTTGTCTGCAACCTTGAAATAAGGCTATCTATAAAATGGAAATGGGAAACTCAAAATAGGGTGGTAATCAAATCATGATAATAATGAAGGACTGATAAGATGGTCTAAATATATGACTAAATAGAATGATGCAAGCATATATAATAAACTGGCCTTACTCAGTCAATTGAGAATGCATGAATACATTAAATTATAGTACCAAGAGTATGTAAATTATGAGTCTAAAAGATATGAATACATTAAAAACACCATCAAGATTTTACATGATGTGCCCCTTGGTAAGGAAACTATATGTTCTGAGTTGTAGACCCAAAACATGCAAACTATGTTATGACTATGCATACAAGTGTGTTGATAGAGTTAGAGAAGATGAACCTCAGGTCTATGGTCAAGAATTTAAATATAATGTTTGAGCCTTTATCCCACACCTATAAATATCTAAATTGGATTTTTTAGGGAACCAACATCAACTTTTCCATGCCCATACATAAGATAGTGATAGCCAAGGTAGGCTTAAGAGAGAAAAGGTTGACAAGATGGTCTGAGTAAATGACAACAAATGTAGAAGATGTAAAATATATTGGGAAATATTATATGAAAACATGGATCTATAGATATATACACATATGGGTTAAGGCTCCAAATCCTAGTGTGAGCACCTCCAGGCCTAAAGCCACCATAAATACTCAAGGCCCCATATCCATTTTAGGGGCAGATCTAAACCTCCAAGCAGAGTCAATGCAATGTGTGGGTATATGAATATGTTTAAAACCTTGAAATAGGTGTTTGATAAAATCAAATTTAATGAGATATTTCATTTTTGTTTTAGTCTTCTCTCAAGCTCCACTACTCTAAGTAGCCATGTTGAGTTACACCTTCAAACACTCATATATTTCACAAAAATAGACCTAGACCTAGGACTCTTAGTGGAAATTAGACACCTCTATGGACCCAAAATCCATGAAGGAGTGGACTTTAGGGGGGCATCTCTATGAATTAATTTTAATAATATAACCTAGACAAACTATCTAGCAGAGAGCTTGAGACACACCATCTTTTACTCATATCTCCATATATAGTTTACATGAGACCTAAGGCTATTTAGGATATATGAAGAGTGTTAGCATATGTTCCTAATGTAAAAAAACATGCTAAGGATGAGGATAGCTAAGTTTTATTATAATGTGTATGATAACACATAGAATTCATATTTAACATAAGTAGGATAGGGATGAGTTATCATGCAATAAATAGGAACTAAGATTAACCAGAGTTTTCTTAAGGTTTTTAGAGCATTCAAATTAATTTATATATGATTAAACCAAACATTAAACATTTTAATGCATACAATAAATAACACAATAAATATGATAAGTAACCATAACCAACAAGTCTATATTGATCTCAACAAATGTTCATCTTATTCTTTATATAAACATAAATATTTATAGTCAATACAATTTCTTGACTATTCATATTCTCCCCATATATTGGCACCAAAGAGAGGAGATTGTTTATCTAATATACTTTTACAACTTGTGGAGGATAGGACAAAATACATATAGCTGATAATTTCATACATAATTCATGAATATTTGAAGAATATCTTGTACAGCTTTACTTATCCATTTTCTTCTCCCAACACTTTCTCAAAATTAAAATGTTGTCTCATCCTAAGATAACATCATAGGTTGATTTAACTATCCACTAAGGGTATAATCCAAAAAATTGGATAGACTAGTAAGAGTCATATTAATCACTCAAGGCACCATTTTTAGCTTTCAACTCATGCACACTACTTACCTACCCTTTTAGGGTTTCAACTAGTTAGTGTACCAACCACTTCCATTTTAGGTTTTCAATAGGCTGGTATAACCATGTGTCCACCCTTTACAAGTTTTTAACCATCCTATATCTAGTTTTCTTAATAATTATCCTCAATACAAAATCTTGTTCAAAACTTTACAAAAACTTTTAAAAATTATGCATTATATAGTACTTAACTAGAATGAGGTGGTATTACTGAGGAAGAAGACTGGCTAGTAGGATCCTTGGCCCTGGACTTGTCATCCATGTGCTATGAAATTTATTTTTGGAGTTATGATGGTGTCTTATAAACATGAATGTTAATGATTTATGCCACCTCATTGTAGAATAGAGCTAGGTCAGTTTTGAATGTATGCTAGTCGAGCATCACTTCTTAGACTATGTGAATGAGTATATGCATTAGTGAGTAAAAACTAATGAGTTCCTTCCATTTTGAGTCCTCCGTGGTACTCATTTCTTCCTTTGTATTGTTGACCTTAAGTTGAATTTCTTCACTTGACTACTCCAACTTTTCTACATGGCATTCTACTTAGAGACCTAAAAATTCATTACACCATAAGTCTTGTTACTAGTTGAGGAGTCAATTACACATATTATCCCTCACATTGAAAGATTTATAGAGACCAAGGTTAGTTTCATCAATTGAGTTAGTCTATTTATGCATGGTTGTGCTATCCATGGTAGTTATGGTGAAGTCTACACTGGAGTTGGTAATGGAATTGTCAAGCTATTGCTTCTAGTCTAGAAGACTACATGTGACATGATAAGATTGGAGAGATGCAATGTTAATCATGATTTGACACTCCTCTAGTAGAGTAACCAAATCTATTGTGTTATTCTTAAAATTATATCCCATATTCCCAACTATTCAAATTTGTTAAGCTACATGCAAATCTTTTATGAGCTTCACAATCAAGGTCTTAAGCCTACTAGAATCTAATATCACTTGGTTCTGGATTACTTGAGAGGCCAAGTCTAGGCAAGTGTCTATGATCATATTTTCTACTTCATGAAGATAACTCCTGAGCTCCACATTCTCTTATTTTTCATGATCTTACTCTTGCTAAAAGGAGGTAGCTTTTTATGTGATGGACTCCTAAAAAGTTATATCACCCTCAAAAAAAATCTTCAAAGGAAATTGAGAGACATCAAGTGAATGCTTTTGTTTGATTTAGAATGTGGCCAATGTGCTTGTTGAGGCTACAAGTTCAAGGTGTGGAATGGTGGATAGTGGGAGTTAAAAGGTAGTGTGCCAAGTAGTGACTAAGGGAACATCCCAAATCCAAACACCTCCTAATGGAAGATGTGGCATTTGGTAACTTGCATATGTTCCATGTGAAACTTAATATTATGTGGTGACCTCTATTACCAACTTATTTTACTATAAAGTGTCTTTAGTTGTATTCTTTTTGGCCTTCTCCTCCTTTGCATGTTTCTTTTTCTTGTCTTCTTCCTCATTTTTCTCATTCTCATCCTCTTTCTTTCTCATGTCATCTTCTTTATTATTTTTCTCTTTTTCTTCCTTCTTCCTCCATTCTTCTTCTTCTCTCTTCTTATTTTCTTGTTTTTACATAGCTTTGGCCTATGCTTTGGCTTGTGCTTATGCCTACACTTATTGTTGCAATAAGACTTCATCTTCCTTTTTATTTTTGTTTGTAGCTTCATCTGCCTGTTGTGCCTAGAGTGTTGTATATTTTTCCTCTTTTATTCTTATTTTTCCTTATTCTCTCTTTTCTCTTACATGTGATTTATTACATCAGTGAATTCATGTACCTATATAACCATTTACTTATCCTTTTTTATGTTTGCCTCTGCATCCTTGGCCTTTTATGCATCCTCAACTTCTTTGGCTTGTTGTGTTGCATTTTATTGTTGTGCTTCTTCTTTCTTTTTTTTCCTCCTTCCTGAGTTAGTATCTAGCTATGTGAGAGGCTTATTTCTTGGTAGCCTATTGATCTTCTATGTTTGAATTATCTAGTATAAGTTTTTCAACCTCCTTTACCTATAATTATGGTGGGTAATCATCTAGTCACACCTTTAGACTTGGAAACTATTACTTCCTCCTATCAATTATGACCAATTTACATTATGGTGGTGGTGTAAAAGATTTAAGAGTAGGTTGTGATTATTATTTAGTATTTTGTTGACGAAATGTGTGCTCCTCCAAGGTAGGGGAGACTCTTGTCTCCCATCATGTTTCTAGGCTTGTACACAATTTATTCCAATGGGCTCTCTAGTAGGGGTGCAAAGATGACATCAGGTGTAAATGTTGGAGTAGTTGAAGGCTGGAAGAAGTCCATTCTTCACAAAAGTTGTTCTACTTCTTAGACTATGTCAAAAATGATAGATCATTTGTAAACTAGGAGTTTCATCCACAACTCAAGAGGGCCCTAATTTTGTACTTATCTTATATGCACTATGTTCCAAAATAAGAA
Organism: Torreya grandis; assembly: GCA_037957365.1. Lineage (NCBI taxonomy): Eukaryota > Viridiplantae > Streptophyta > Pinopsida > Cupressales > Taxaceae > Torreya > Torreya grandis. Next base: position 492,016 of record JARHVA010007877.1, read on the forward strand.
TTTTTTTCCTCCTCATAATATTTTTTATCCATGTCTACTAACATGACTTGGTAGACTTCCAGTTCATCTATTCCCATTTCCAAGAGGTCATATGATCTAGCTATCTACAACACCTTCAGGTCATCCTTCCAAGTCATAATATTGTGTATTTTTCACTTTGGGGGAGGAGATACTGAATGCAAATCTGCTTTGTGCTTCCCCTTCTGCTATTGTGATCTAGATGTTGGCTCCAATTGTTGTGTAGCATGAATATCTACACCAAGTGGAATACATTGTAATGGAGTCACACACTTGGATGTATACTCTTTTTATCTAACCACTTTAACCTACACTATATCCATGGTGATGAATAAGTGGAGTGCCTTAAATGGTTAGTTTGGTACCTCATGGATTGTGATAAAGACTCATTTAGGTAGCAAAGTGATTATGGCATGTTGAACTAGGTACTGCAAGACATTAGGTGGCACTCAGGGATGTGTGGCTGAGGTATAGGCACTCCTCCCACCAAAATTTTATCTTACCCTCATGTGTGAGGGATTTATGATCATGCATCTAGATTATATTACAAAATTATTTCACTAGTCAGTAATTCATATGTTGTTACACTTCTCCCTCTAGTTATTTCCACTACATGAAGCAAAGTAGGAAGATTAGAAACTAATATTAGAATGTCTACATAGGGATGGTGCAATAATTTTCAATATTTCTGAGAAACTCCTAGATGAAGTGCTCAAGCTAATTGAACACTTAATTATGATGGATCATCCTATGAGTAATGACTTTAATGCCCTTGGGTATTTACTTGGTAGACTTGGTTATCTACCAAAATCTTCTGGTGATGCAATGGATGTGAATGTGCATGGGTTCATCTAGAATTTCATCAATGGGGACCCTTCAGTTACCCCACACATAGAAGTCCTAGACTTCTATAAAGATGGATGGTGTTTGGTCTTATATGGAAGAAAGGAATTTCCATACATAGGCATAACCAAAGCTTGAGCCATGGCTTGTGTGTTGATTACCATAGTCTCATCTAGGTGCAAATAGATTGTGCCTTAATTGTATCACCCAAGTAATACTTGAACTGTCTCTCCCAAGTCACAAGATGTTGGTATACATAATAAGCACTCAATGTCTATGTTCTATAATTGGTGGAGATATATGAGGGTGAATGGTTTCACATCATTAATAGGATCAATGTAAAAGAGATTCTATTTAGCTTCATAGAGGTACTAAAATAATTTTTGATCACTGTACTTGGTTTTCTAAAGTGCTATATTGGAACCTATGGATTCCTTTTGTGATTAAAAGAAGATTAAAATTAGTTGTATGGTATCCATGTCTATGTAGGTGAATGAAATTGAAATTTTCTTTGTTTCTTGTGCAAATTAATAACTTGATTCTTGATAGTTGCAGCTCATGAACGATGTGCTCAAAGATGAAATGTTGACTTGGTGTTTAAACTTGAATTGAAGGGTTTGAGGCCTATAAAACATTAAGATGCTTCTTAGTGAACATTTGGGTTGTCAATAAAGTCTTAGGATCACCTATGAACCTACCAATGGTGTTCACATGAGCTTATCCTCTCATGAAGACATAAACTTTTGAGTTCCAACCTGTAACCTATCATTTACATCACTTATAAACCTATATCTCCATGTTTCACTCACTAATATATTTAATTATTTATTATAAATGGTGAAATATGGCCCATTATACGTTTAAATAACACTCAAAACCAATCATATAAATTAAAGGGCTCACAAACACATCCATGTTGCCTAAAACTAAACTAGTGGGGTTTTATAAGGATTTTAGAGTACTTATTTTGTTAATAATGGTTCATAAATTTCAACTCCTAAAACCCTAAAATAATGCATGAAATTTTAATGGAATATGGTCCCCTATCTTCCCATAAGATAATTTGATCCAAATCATTTTCTTGTTCATAATATTTGGCTTGTTTGGATTTGATACACATTCTTGAGCATGGATATGACCTGCAGGGGACTAGATGATTGATATCAGATAAATATTGGAGAGATGTATTTGATATAGTAGTTCATATTTAGAATAAATAATTATTGATAGTCAATAGTGACAAGACTCCTTATGATCTATGGAAAGACAAACCAATAATAGTTGATTATTTCAGAGTTTTTGGTAGCAGATGCTTCATAAAAAGAACTGATGAAAAACTTGGTAAGTTTAAATCCAAAATAGATGAAGGTATATTTCTTGATTATTCTTGTAAAATTAAAGCTAGTGCCACTTCTCAGAGAATACATTTTCTTTGCTCAATTTTATAAATGAGTTCGTTGTTAATTTTGCTTCACCCTCACTTAAAGCACATACCTTAAGTAGAATGTGTCACCTATTTGTTTATGTGAAAAGACTTTTAATTGTAGTCAATTCTTAAATTTAAAAGAATTTTATTGGTTATTATATAATATAATATAGTGTTTTTATATTATAATTAAATTATATACATTATTATATATACTATTATATAATATTACATAAAAAAATTATATAATATTAATATTTAATATTGTTAATAATATTCATAATATATAATAAAAATATTAATACTATTAGTATTTAATAATTTTATAGATTTGGTACCTATTGGATTCCCCATATAAGCTATGATTAGATATCTACTCATCTTGAATGTAGTGGTAGATGTGGAAAATATGTATCTGATCTAGCCATTAAAATAATTAGTCATTGGTGCATGTGTGGAGTTACACCGTTATGCTCTTTGATTTTTTTTAAATGGGTACAAGTAGTTGATATTGATGAGCCATTGATTTTTGAAGATCACATCAATCAACCCTTGGATCTTCTATATACTTCTAATGGATGACCATTTTTTAATGGATATCTTACTGATGGGACATTGTGGCATCTTTCTCAAACTTAATACTTTTCAGTCGCTTCTCTTTAGCTTTTCCAATAGTACACATGGATCCTCATGCATACATATATAATACGTGATGCTTGGTATTTTTAATTCATAAATTTTTTTGCTGAGATAATCTACAAAAAATAAAACATAAAATAAACACACACACAAAACTTTGCAAAATAGAAAAAATCCTAGTCTACATGGTGCTACTCAACACCAACTCAACTTGCAAAATGAGATCCATAGAAATTGGTGGTAGGTCTTAATCCTAAATATATTTTCCCAACTTGGTAACATGGTTCCATAAATATCACTTTAAACCATGGTTCCTTGCTACATTAGGTCATGCATAATGTAGGGCCCTTTCCATCTTATTTGTAGCTTGCCTAGGAATACTCTAAACTGACTATCATATAGTAAAATTGGTTGATCTTTGTGAAATTATTTGTAGTAAAATTGGTTGATCATTGTGAAATTATTTTTGGTGAAATTTCCAATAATGTCAAAAAAAATTGGCTCTACTTGTGTACTTTTTATGTCTAGGATGATCTATGTCTACACTCATCCATTTAATTTAGTTCAAGGAGCTAGTTATTAAGAGACTCTGAATCTCTGAGCCACATGACTATGGCAATGTATAGGCTAGGTACTAGATATTCCATTAGCATGACTACTTTCAGACCATACATGAAATGAAATGCATAAATCCTATAACCCTTTTGGAATGTGTGTGGTATGCCCATAAGATCATAGGCTTTTGATCTTCCCAGTCATCCTGCTTGACATCATAGATTTTGGTTAGTATTTTACCAAGTAATTTATTGGATGCTTCATCTTGGCCATTGTCCTATGGATGATAGTAGTGATTTTATGATGAGATATCATAAACTCTTTAGTCAAATCCTTGATGGTGTTATTTAGAAAGTGTGTTCCCCTGTCTCTGACTAATTTTATAGGGCATCTAAAACTAGTAATGATATTTTCATATAGTAACTTTTGTATGTCCTTCGTAATATAGCTAGGTGTGCATCAAATTTAACCCACTTAGTAAAATAGTCTATCATAGTAATGTTGTACCTTATTTTTTTATTCTTACTTGGTTGGTTGATTAGTCTGATAAAATCAATACCCTATTATTTGAAAAGTTGCTCTGCTAACAGGGGTTACAATGGTATCTCATCCTTCTATAGTGGTTTACCCATGCACTGGTAGACATCATAGTGTTGTGAAATTTTATGTACATCCTATAAAAAGATTATCCATCATAGTTCTCTCTATACAATATTTCTAGCTGTAGCCTCTCCTATGAAATGTCCTCTTGCAATCCTTAATGAGATTCCTTCAAGAGTTGAGGTTATTCATGTTAGTGGATAACTTTGTGTAGGACTTCATCATTTCCCAAGTGATATATAAGTCCATTAATAATGGTATATGGTAGTGCTCTAATCATACAATTCTTTTTATCCCACTCTTAAAAGAGCATAGGGAAGATTCCTTGCTCAAGAAAGTTGGTAATGGCTTCAAAGTTTTTAGGAATCATAGAGACATGGAATAAATGGGAATCAAGAGAGTCTTATTGTAATTATTATGGATCTTCCCCATTTTGGATATAGCTAAGGTGGTCTGGTCCTACATTCTCTTTTCCTAGCTTGACATTTATGTAGAATTGAAACTCCTAAAATAGCATAAACCATCGATATATACATCCTCATAGCATCATCTTGTTGACTAGATATCATAGGCCTTGATGTTCAGTGAAGAATTAAAATGGTATTTCAAGTAGATAGTGTCATATTTTTTGAAGTCTGAACACAATGGCTAATGCTTCTCATTTCATAGTTGTATAATTTTTCTTTGTGTCTGATAGTTTTTGGATACTAAAATAAATAAGATGGTCCATTACATAATATTTAAGATATGAAAGCACAACTCCAACTAAAATACCCAAAGAATCTATATATATATGAAAATTCTTACACTAATCTAGAAATACAAGTATGGGCACAATAACCAAAAACTTTTTTAGTTTAATGAAAGATGTTTGGCATTCTAAAGTCCATACAAAATTTACATTCTTACATAGTAAGGATTATAGTAGAGACAAAATAGTTGCATACCCTTTTATGAACTTATGATAGTAGCCTATAATCCCCAAAAAATAGTGTACTTTAGTAGTGTTAATTAGTGGAGGCATACTTATTATTACTATGATTTTAGCTTGATCTACTAGAATACCTTCACTGCATATAACATGTCCAAGAAAAAACCAAATGGTGTAAAAATATACATGTCCTCAGATTCAAATCAATGCATAGATCTCATCAACATTCTAACATTATATACAACTTAGACAAGTGTTCTTTGAATAAGGAGAAAACTACCCAATCATCCAGATAAACTTTTAGGAAGTCATGAATAAAATCCTTGAATGTTGTAACCACTTCATGAGAGAACATCATAGGTGCATGCTTCAGGCTAAAAGGCATGACCTTCTATGAAAAATAACCCTACTCTATTTCAAAATTTGTTTTGTCTTTGTCTTATTCTATGATCAAGATCTAATGATATCCATTGAAACCATTTATGAAAGAATATACTGCATGTCCTGCGATAGACTCCAAAACTTTGTCTATGAATGGTATTGGAAATGAATCATTTATGTAGGCATTATTCAAGATGTGGTAGTCCCCACATACTCATATTTCTCCTATTTTATTTTGATGAACTACCATGGGGCTTACCCATTCATCTTTTTCTACTAGATAGATTATACCTACATCCTACATTTTATCCAATTCTACCTTTACTTTTAGCTTCATATTTAGATTGAGCTTATATGGATACTTATTGATCGGTCATGTACACTCCTTTATTTCAATGTGAATTTTTCCCAAATATGGGTTGACTCTCCAAACTTTTGAGAATTTGTAGGGAATATGTCTTGGTAATCCCTTAGAATTTGTAGAGATTCCAAAATTTTAGTTTCCCTATAAAATTCACCTATGCTTGCCAGTTTTGAAACCCACCTCAATTCTAATGTTAGTGACATGATTATTGATTAGGTAGTAATAAATATTGTGTTTTTATTTATCCACATATTCTTGTATCCTCATTTTCCCTTCTTGTTTTGGAATTCAGATGTTGTATAACTTATCTTCTTCAGTCAGTGTTATGCTAGTGTCCTTGAGTAGTTCTATAGGTAGCTCTAGTTTGAATAAATCATTCAGATCTAAATCACCATCTAAATTAGAATCCTCAATGTCTTCCACCTCATCTTAGATGTAGTGATATGGTTGAGTTAGACATTGTTATTTCTTATTAGTAGCCTTGTACTTTTGCAACATCAAGTTAAAATCAGAGGATACATTCTTCTGCATAGTAGATTTTATTATGATCCTCAAGTCTTCTGCACACCCATGCCATAAAAAATACTTGAGTTTATATAATGCATTATGGACTAGTATATTTTAATCTTCAAACACAAATTTCTATATAAAATCACTCTACACTTGTGCCCAATGCTTAATCTCCCTTTTATGTTCTTGGTGCATGTACCAGGTTATTTGTAATAGAGTCATTGTATAGTGGAATATGTGAACCCAATATTTTTTTATGACATGTTCTTCATTCTAAACTTTAACAAATTTATATATATGTATTTTAAGGAACTCACCTTCTTGAAATAATTGCTAATTGGTGTGGATGAACTACTGTAGTTAGAATATATTAATCATGAGCTCACAAGCATCATCCTACTCAAGTTGATTATATTGATGATTTGCCCACCATGTCATAAAAAATACCTTTAAGGCATAATTTAAAGCATTGACTTATTTATTGATGGTTAGAACATGGACTTGATAGTGTAGAATAAAATCACTGAGGTCCTCAATTGCATAGTATATAGGTAATCATTGCTCATGTGTAAAGACCATTTGCGTCAACCAAAGTTCATGATTTCCTTGAACCCAATTTAGGAGGTGGGTATCTAAGTTGCCAATAATAGATGAAGATACTTCCAATGGTAAAGTGCCTTCTCTTATTGGCTTGATATAGTCATACATGTGATCATTAGTTTTATATAGGAAGTCAACTTTTGATTGAGTAGGAGATTTTGTAGGCATAGAGGTACATTATTCAATGAAAAAATGATCTACCATTAGCTATGTATCTACTATTTTAGGCATCCACTATTACAATGTCTTGAGTTATTGAGTGAGTAGTGATTTTACCTATGGTTTGGCATACTAGTACAAAAAATTGCATTCAGTTACATGTAGAACTTTTGGATTCTCCTCAGTATTGACCTTCATCCAAATAGTTTCTTATGGAATATATGGGGAGTCTATTTTATCTATAATTATGTAATGATTGTACACTTTTTTGAGAGGAATGATAACAACTCTATCACCTTGATGTGCCTCAAGCTAGTTTTATACTTTATTGATATTCATTTGACCATCATATGCCTATTTTTTTCTTATTAGTGTAGGTTAATGCATTACTACAGTCTTCATGTCATTGACCTAAAAGTCACCTCATAGAGACAAGTCTGTGACTTTGATCTTAATGTCCTTTAATCTACCAATAGGCTCAACTTTTCCATAATCAACTAGGCTCAAAGTTACTAGGTTGTAGCTGAGAGTTGGTCATCCAATAGCTTCTCATCTAGATTTAGGAATCATATTAAATGTGTTGCTAAAATCAAAGATATAATTTGGGATCTCATAACTAGAAACCTCAATATTAATTTGTGCATCAACATCCCATGGTTTATTCATCTTGACATACTAGATTAGTTTTTCTATCTTTTATTGGCCACATTATACTCATTCTAAAATATTATGTAGTAGATTCATGATGTTTTATGATATATCTTCATTATGAAGAGTAATCAAAAGTTTGAGGAGATTTTTGAGCATAGTGACAAATAAATCTTATCATATAATGCACACAATTTTACCATACATTTGTGCATCAATTAATTTAGAATCACCATCATTGGTATCTTGATGTTGAATGTTCTTTAATAACTACATGGCTTTATGCATAATATTTTTTATATAACTGGATCTAGATATTTATCTTATTTAAATTCTTTGATGCCTTGATCCTGAGGCATCTCAAATGGAGGTATCCCTTTCTCTACATGTTGTTGTCATTTCATAAACATTCAAAAACACATTCTCTTTAGGCTCTGCACTTACCATATTCATATTTTGGATGGCTTTGTCCTTTCTCTACTTCTTTAGAATAGGGGACTATTATATGTCATATTGATCAGAGATTCTATAGTATGCACAATACGACTATTTTTGTGGATTTATAAATAAATTTTATTGGACATGATCATATTCATTGCATAGGTAGTATTGTAGGGGAGGCCACTAATATTTGTTTCTTCTACCATCTTGGTATCCTCCTCTATAACCACCATGATCTCCTCCTCTATTAGAATAATATTAACCTTGATATCTTCCTTATTATTGCATGGTGTTCCACTATTAATGTCGTTGACTATTATCTCCCATTGAAAATTATTATTCAGTAGCTTGTGGATCCTAATTCTTTTGTTGGTGTTGTTTTATGGCTGAACTCCAAGGTGTTACATATTGGTACTGAGGAGATGAAGGCAACCATCTTGAAGAATAAGGGGTCCATCCATACATACCTTGAGACTAATACTATGGTGGAATTGGAATATATTGTGGACCTATCTATGTCACACAACCCTTATCTAATGATAATTTCTATGTTGTGATGGAAAATACATTTTTATAAATGCCCTCTTTAAGCTTTTACAAAGATATATAGTTCTTCTCATCATGGTTAGTTGAATTGTAGAAATTATAATATAGATTATGTGGATTTTTGATATATTATTATATAATATGGCATTTTATAATGGCATGCCCTACTACCTAGTAGAGTTCATAGAATTCTATCTTGACTTTAAGACAATCATTTTGGTGATGTCTTTCCTTTTTGTACTTTGTTCACCATAGATTCAATTTAGGCTTATCTACCTCATGATATTGATGCATTATTTTCATGAAATCTTTTAGTGTGTTTTCAATATTATAATTAGCAATAGAAGCTTCTCCATAATTCTCAATCTATTCTATGTGTAGTGTAGTAGTCTGACATCTACTTTTGTATCATATTTCATTTGCACAGTGACAAACTGAATCTTATTTTGTAATCCTTAAATGAAACATGCTGATTTGCATTTATCTTTTAATGCAAATTTTACATTATTCATCACATCAAATAATTTATTATCATAGTTGTAAACTGACTCTCTAGACTTTTGCCTTATCTCTTTCAGGTCCTGTATAGTTTGACTCATGCATTTCTTAATTTTAATTTTTTTGATGAGCCAATCCTATACGTATTTTAAAATTTCATGTTAAATGTCTCTTTTATATATGAAATCCAATGCTCTCCCATCTAGGTCCCCTACTAATTTTCACTTTTGAAAATTTTCATCAATTACACCCTTAGCATGTCATTTCATTATGTAAGTGAGTAGGTACTATTCAAGATCCATAGACCCATCATAAATGGCTAAGTTTAGAAATCCTCCTAGGTGGGCCACCATGTTGATCAATATGGATGGAGTATTATTCATATATTTTATTATAGGCATATGAATTTTGAGTAAATCATACCTATGTACTACTCTATGCACTAGAAGAATTATTGTGTGTACTTTGCTTATTTTCACTTCCTTTATTTTGTTGCTCTATTTTAACTAAATATAAGGTCTTAAAAACCTTCCTAATTGATTTTTTATGAATTTATATACCCTAATGGTTCACATGCCCTAAAAATGGTCTTTCCTAACTATTATCCTCCTATTTACCTAATTGTAAATTTCTACTAGAATATAAAAGATTGGGTTACAAGTATGCGTACACTTCTATTGAATAGTTATTCCAAGTAACTTATTCTTCTATTATGCTTGAACATATAATTAACCTATGAATATGCTTTATTTATTTGTGTAATTATTCTTATTCTATCAATACCCTTTCTTATAGTTATGAACTACTTCTATCTTTGATCTATTTTATTCCTAAACTACTCTCATCTTCCTCTTCATACATCTCATCTTTATCTCATTATTAATCCTCTCATTCTATCTGCTAGGCTTCATAATCCTCTTTCTTCATCCTTCACTCAGCATCTCACTCATCACATCTACATGCTCATTCATCATCTGCTCTACTACTACTCTTACTTATATTCATAGCTACTTGGGTATTTTTCCATTTATTCCATCTATTTTATTGTCATAGTTCCCATTTTAAATCCATAGTTTTCTTCTAACTCTTCTTTATTTGCATCTCCATTCTAGATTTAGGTTTAATCTCTACTTACTCATCTATCCATCATTCACCATCATGTGCACAAATCCCCATATGCCTAAAGTGACTACTCCATATTGGCTGGAGTAGGAACCATGGCCTTATCCATAACCAACATTTTTAATAGGAGAGGTAGTCACTATAAAACGTTTCCTCTAATTCGTTGGACAAAAGGGTCCTACATAGATTTGAATTTTATATACCCTTGCACCAAAAATTTATTGATATATCTATGTTAGTGGTGACCCAATAGTCTATCACTCTCATCTAATCAATTTCTAGTTTCAAAAATTGGTCTATCTTCTCTTTGTTCTAGGTAATAGTTTTTTCATTTTGAGATTGAAGCATTAATATTCTAGTCTTGTTAATCAATTAGTCAATATTTCAAATATTTTGTACCAAAAATTTTCATATATTTCTCCATATATGTGCTCCTAAATAATTTCACTTGTGGTAAGACCATTCCTTTTAGACTCTTCTTCTATGAAGTGCCATACTTTTTGGTCTAACCATGTTTCAATGTCTCATTATCCTAGTAACCATATTAACATAGTTTCCTAAGGAAATACTATTTTCATTCTCACTTCACCATTGTTAGTAGAGGTTCTTGATGTAACAGAACATGCTAAGGATGAGGATAACTAAGTTTTATTATACTTTAAAAGATAGTACATAGAATTCATATTTAACAAAAGCATGATAGAGATGAGTTATCATGTAATAGATAAAAACTAATATTAACCAAGGTTTTTAGAGCATTTAGATTACTTTAGATAGGATTAAACTAAACATTAAATATGTTAACACATATTATGAATAATATAATAAATATGACAGGGAACCATAACTATCAAGTCTATATTGATCTCAATAAAGGTTCATCTTCTTCTTCATACAAACATACATATTTATAATTAGTATAGTTTCTTGACTATTCATATTCTTCCCATATATATGCACCAAAGAGAGGAGACTGTTCATATTCTATCATTTTACAACTTGTGGAGGATAAGACAAAATACATATAGTAAATAATTTCATACATAATGCACAAATATTCAAATGATATCCTATGTAGTTGTACTTATCCATTTTGTTATCCCAACAAAGGGGTTTATAGGTTAAAATTTCATGACCATGATTTTTGGTTTGGAGGTTCGTATTGTATAGACCATCATTAATATGGTAGACCTCTAAAACCCTTCTTAAACCCTAATTCACATCTGATAAAGCAATTTTTCCCCTAAATACATCCAAATAAGGTAATTGGACTATGAAACAATCCTAATATCTTCTCAAGTCCCCTAATCACTCAGATGACCTACTAGTTGGCATGTGTAGGGTATGTATTATATAAATTAGGCTTGAGAGAATTATTTTAAGCTTGTGTACCAGGAGTTAAGAAGTATCTACATATACTATAGGTTTATAACGATGGAGAGGGTCCCAAGGGTCTCAAATGACTTCACATTAGCCACATAAAAGGGCCTCCATGCCTAATAACTAATTTTAGATAGGCCTAGATGCCCAAGTGAGAGACTATATGCATATAAAAGAAAGTAAATGGCTTGATCAAACTGATATATATGTTCTAAGGGTCCTTATTGGTGGTTTATATGTCATAAAAATAGGCTAATTAATTCATAACTTGAGCTTAGGGTCTTAACTCAGAAATATTACATTCTAACCTATTGATCTAGCACCTTCCTTAAGGCAGTGTTTCTTGAAATCTAGAGTAGAGGACAAAGGGAGATTATATGACATCGTATACCTTCATGTAAATGTTCATTATTTTGTTTTGTATGTGTAAGACTATTTGGTTTGTAGGGGGAATCCATAGTTGGACATTTTGGCCTAAAAGTGTCTTAGAACTGCTCAAAATTCTCATTTCTCACCCAAGAGGCAACTTGACAAGCTCAAAACTATATGGAATGGTTGTATGTGGATAATGTTCACTTTAGGAGAGTTTATGGGCTTTGTCTATAAGAGATCAGTGGCATTGGTTTGGAAGTTAAGGCCCTAACCTCTATGAACCATTTTTAAGAGTCTAGAACCCCCTTAAACCTCCTTAAAACCCTAATAATGGCTTGATTGAGAATATTTTAGATAAAATACATCCAAATTAATTTAAACCATATATTAAACACTTGGTTCATATATTCCACTTAGAGGAAACCTCAACTATGGTACTGGTCTTTATAAACAATGTATGGACAACCCTAAAAACTAAAAATTTGTAACATTTTTAGTATAAAATGAAGTGTATGATTTGTTTAAGGGTTTAAAATCATTTTATAAAGTTATATGAAACTTTTTTCACCTTTTCAAATCATAAATTTTTCAAAAATCTATTTGGAAATGCTTCTACAAGTCCTTACTATATAGCCAATCTTGGAATACAAAGAAGAGGTGACCTAGCCATCTAGGTGTGGTAAAATTTTAGGTGTGATTTTATTAGAGATCCTAAGTATTGGTTTATAACTTTTTTAAAATTTTAAACAAGTTCACTTAGTCATATTTAACATTTGGTTTAGCTCTCGTAACCATCCAACAATTGAATGGGCAAGAGACTAGGCTACTTGTTTTTAAGCCTACTTAGCCAACAAAATGATAGAGTTCATAGATGCAAAATGCCAATATGGATTTAATTATTCATCATAAAACCTATTTAACTACCCCTTGAGTTAATAAATTTCCTTATCTATGGCCATTATGGAGGAGTTAGGCAATTTCTTGAACATGGCCAACATACAACAAAAGGCAATCACTAAATACTTCATAAAAGAGGCCTAATTGGACTTTTTCATTTCTTGTTAATTGATAAGAGGAGATTTAATTGACTAATTATTTATTTCACATTCTCTTGAAAGGTCAAATATTACTAAAAATATACTTAGAAACCCCAAAGTGCTCATTCAAGTCATTAGTCAACCTAAGCAATGCATGGAGGAGTGTGGAGGACTATTGTAGCTAGTGTGTGAGTGGGTTATGACCATTATGGCCTATTCATTCCAATTATATTCCAATATTATATTCTCTCTCTTACTCATATTTCTACATATTTAGGCCTTAAATCCTTTATTTTCATCTTTCAGTTGAGTGTATCAAAGCTCTATAAAATTATGTCTTGAACCTTGAGAATCGATAAGAAAGGATTAGTTGCATAATTTTTTGTTAGAATTAGTGTGTTATGGTTTTTTTAGTTTTATAAGTTTGATTTTCATTCTCCTTTTCAAGTCCTCTCCTTCACCTAGTTTTTATATTTTCATCTTATGTAGGTCATGTGATGTGTTAGAGTGTGGTAGTTGTATTAGAGAGTGAGTTGGTTAACAATGCCTCAAGTAAGCCTCCTTTCCATTTCTTTCAAGTTATACACCTTAAACATATAATTAAAATGAAACACATATGTTTATGAGTTCATAAATAAGTATGTTTATTCATTATACTTTCATTTGATTCACAAAGTATTGTTTGAAGATCAGTAAAGAGAGGATAAATGAACATTGGTGCATCACCATCCTTAGAATGTTGGAGGTAAAATCACTAGGATGGGGGTGAATCAGTGATGAAATATATTTAAAACTTAAATTTTAATCCTTTCAAAATCTTAATCATTGACCATAATCATTCATAAAGTATACAAGTTATTCATAACAATGAATACCAGAGATAATGCAAGACCAAACACACAACACATGAATTCTATGGGAAACCCTCATGGGGAATAAAAACAACTCTCAAGCTTGAAAACACATGGAATACTTGTCCTATAATATGATCACAAACATAAGACCTTTTAGTGAAGCATCCACTTCACAAGGAGCACCCACCCCTAAGTATAAACAAGCACCAACTTGTTCTAGATGTTGAGCACCCACACAACACCTATGAAAACAATAGCTCTAGAACTAAAATATAATGGAGAAATAATGTATAAAACCTCTATTTCAACTCTTCATACACACTCAAACTTTATCATATAATCAATGCATCCAAACACCCTTTTAGATCACTCTAGACTTTTTTACTCAGCCTCAATCTACCAATCTACATGATCACTATTATGACATCAAAAATATCATAAACCTAATTTATTTTTTATTGCATTCACTACACACACTCACTTTGATCTCTTTCCTTTTCCTCTATATTTTTCTCTCTCAACACTTCCTCATCTAGTCTCAAAATCATTACCTTAGCTTTCACTCTTTATAGAGTCTTCATGAATGTCAACTTCTAAGCCAACCCTAATACTTGCCTTAACCCTTAATAATTATATCATGTTAAGAAATAGATTAAATTAATTTTCATAGGTCAGCCATAGCATCCATGGGTCATATTTAAAGAAACTACACCTTTCAATTAGGCCTTAGTAGCCCTTATAGGTCTCATGGAGACCTATCACCCCTTTATCACTTCATTGAGAAAAAAAAGAACATAAGATCACTTTAAAATGAATGGGTCCACTCCATATGACCTATGAGACATTTTTAAATGAATACATCTACCAAAACACTCTTCTAATAAATCATAATTTACTCAAATAATATTATTATACATAGTAACACTATGAATGAACAAATAGTCAAATTTGAAGTTCAATAACCATAACTTTACAAACATTCAAACCTTATAATTTTTTTTTTTAAATGTGACTTGAAGTCCTATTCAATTTTTATTTTTAATCCATTAGAAACTTCCTCTTATATCAAAATACTATAAATTGGTTTTTCTCTTTGCTAATTCAAATGCCAATAGTCACTGTTCAAAATAAAACATTTGACACTTGTCATCATCTCATTCTCCCTAAAATCTAAATAAATTGTGTTCCATCAATCTCCTTAGAATTGTCCTAAATTTAACTTAAATCTCTCATCATTGATCATTGATATTTGCTTTCATGATTAAGACCTTTGGCACCCTCACATGCCTTCTAAGCACATTAATGGCAGTCCCCACTCTTACACCACTTGGCAGTCCCACGTGCCTTTTGAGCACATTATTTTCAGACCTTGATCTTGTGCCACTTGGTAGTGCCATGTGCCATTGATATTTTTAACATTCACCATTATATCTCTATCGACTATTTGACCCCAAGCTTTAATATAGTTAAACTTGATGGTCTCTGGTCCATCACAGTCTACTAGAGAAACTTTGAAGGTTTATATCTTGAACTAGAAAAAAATTCAAGACTCCAAATCTTTAGAGTACCTTCCTATCCCTATATAAAACATATCCATGGAACTCTTTGACCAATGTTTAATTTTTGATTACCTACACAAAAAGCACAAACTTGTTGGATCACTTATATTTGCATGATATGTAATGATAGTCTAGCTTCTCTTAAGCTAGAATATGCATGTTTCTCTTTAAAAATTATTAAATGACACAATAAAACTTCAATAAGACATATATGGATGCCTCACAACTTCTTATTTATCTTTATAGACCTGCACATGTGCCATATCTCTCCAACCTATCATACATAACTTCTTTATCATTCATGCACCAACACCACATGCTCTCTTTGACCTCAATTATAGCCTAAGACATCA
Organism: Torreya grandis; assembly: GCA_037957365.1. Taxonomy (NCBI): domain Eukaryota; kingdom Viridiplantae; phylum Streptophyta; class Pinopsida; order Cupressales; family Taxaceae; genus Torreya; species Torreya grandis. Next base: position 507,852 of record JARHVA010007877.1, read on the forward strand.
ATGACCATGCTCAATAATATACCCATTTTTAATTGATGTAAAAACACCCTCATAATGAGTTATTAGTCATTTAAACTTATTAATTATGATCTTTCTCCCCCTTTGGCATTAATGACAAAGGGTCTCTTCCTCAATATGTCAACAATCATTCCTTAACAACATGAATGCATTCAAATACTATTTAATATCATTGAGGTAATTACATACTTTCAAGAATATGAATTAATTTCTCCCCCTTTGATATGAACCAATCTAAACATGGACTTTTCTAATCCTTGGACCTAACAAACTACTCACAGAGCTTAGAAAGCTCCCCCTAACATCATGTTCCATCTCATGTCATCTATTTTAAAACCATACCATACAAAAATTTTGAAATTAAAACATCTCACACATGCTCCCCCTTAGTAAATTCATACCTTTCATATTATCATATTTAAGATAACATAACGTTGTACTAATTAGCATTTTGATCATTACCTAGAGCACACATGCTTCCACACACAAAATATGTCTCCTAAAAAGCATAGGTAGAGACACCCACTTGACATAGAGAGACTAAAGACCTAAAAAATTAGGATACTCCCATATCTCTATTATCTTACTTAAATTTTAGTCTTTCCTCATCTTTAGATTGACTTTGAATGAGTTCTCAACCTTATTCTTTTCTTTTATCTCAATATCCTACTTGATTTCCTTAGCCATTTAGGTAGATAAGGCTTATTCCTTGATACTTAAATTTTTTCCCTAATCTATCATGACAAATAATCCACTTTGAACCTATTTTTTATTTACCTCCTTAGGCCTCCATTCACTATAGCTCCTTCTCTTCATGACAAGATTGACAATTTTTGAAGTAGAATACTAATGATTCTTGCAGAGCCTTGCTATATGACCTCTCTCATGACATTTGAAACAAAATTAGGTTTCTTAGATTGTACATACCTTGTGATTGAGATATATGATTATTATTTTAAGTTTCATGATTTTTTTCATGTACCTTATCATTTGGTCTCCTGATGAAGATATTACAAAACTTTGCAATATGACCAAACCCTTGACAGTTATAGTAAAAGATGTCATTATTTCCTTGTGAAACTATTGACTATCTTGAATGATGATGTTCTTCATGATTTCCATTGTATTTTTCATAATTCCATGCAATTTCATTCTTTAAGGATCTTTAACAATATTTTGAACTATGAACAAATTTATTGTAAGTGTAATAATGTCCATTGAAATTTGCATACCTCATAATATTTTTTTATCTGATCTAATTTGTCTTCATTATACCAATACCTTCATTCCTTGACTGATGATTGATCTTCAAATTTTGATTGTCTCTATTCACATCAGCCTTTATCTTGTCTTTAGTTACATGCTTTTGTTCTTCTTTGTATCCAAGACCAGTTCTATCACTTGCATGCTTTTAACTACTCAAAATATTGTCAAGATCATTTGAGCTCTTTTCAAACTTAAAAAATGACTTCACCTTACAAGATGTCTTGTCTAACTAATATTTTAATGACTCAATTTCAATCACATACCTGAAGCACTCATCTTCTTTAGATTTTAGGCTTGTATACATAGTTTCTAATTTAAAATTAAGATATTTGATAGTATCTTCATGTTCCCTGATGTCATCATTCATTCTTGCTTCAAACACACTCAATTTATCTTAATATTCCTTGATTTGTGACATCATCTTATTTTTCTTTTTCTTCTCAATATTTAGATCTCAAATAAAATTCATCAATTCATCCTTATTATCTAAATCATCAGTTGTATCTTTGTTTATCATGAGATCATCTCTTTTAGAGATGCTTACTTCTAACTTCTAAAATGTTTCAATCTTGTTCATAACTTGATTTCATTTCATTTGAAAAGACTCCATCTCTAATTTATGCATGATACACTCTTCATCCTTACTCTTTACTTCTTCATTAAGAGTACAAACTTGAGTTTCAAGTTGTTTCATGATCCTTGACTTCATTACTCAACCTTCCTTTATAAAGTTCAATTTGTTCCTCATAGGATTTGATTAATAAATCTTGTTTTCTTTTATTTCTTTGTAGTATCTTCATTTATTCCACAATATCTAGATATTTATCTTCAAGAGTGACTTTATCATATTATTCCTCTATGTTATATCTGCTAAAAAAATCTTTGCTTAAATAAAATTCACCTTCATCATTACTAAAAGCCATGAATAATGTCTCCTTATCCTCATTATGAAAAGAATAATCATTATCAGATGTGTTTAATTCTTCTTCTACAAATGATTTAGTATATTTTTATGTTAAAGGCTCTTACTACCTTTGCATGATTCCTTCTTTCCATTTTTCTTACTAAAGAACTTTTTATACTTTCTAAGACCCTCATATTTCTTATGTTCATCCTCATGAGATTCCTTATAAGCTTCTTTCTGTTCAAACTTGTCTCTAACTAGACATCTATATGTAAAATTACCAACTTTACCACATGAAAAACATTTAAAAGGAAGTTTTCCTTCATATTTACATGATCATACATTCAATTTTATTACAATTATGGCTTCAAGTTGATCTTCATTAAGATCAACAATATTCAAGACTTAACTTATTCTTCTTGGCTTTTATTTCCTTGATCACCTTAAAGTTTGCTTCCTTTTTAGGAGGTCTATCCTCATCAAATCTCATCTCATAGGTAGTAAGGATTACACATTGTTCATCCATCTTCATCTAGGTGAGATTACAACTTTCTTTAATTGTAGAAACCTTTGAATCAAAATTGAGTGTAAGAATCCTCAATATCTTTTGTAATACATTAGCTTCATCAATTACCTCTCCAAGACATCTGATCAAGTTTACTACCTCATCAACCCTTAGAAGATAGGATGCTATAGTATCTTCTTCCTTTATTTTGAGACCTTCAAATTACCTTTGATAGGTCTCTAGCTTATCTAGTTTTACCTTTGAGTCTCCTTCATAGATAGTCTATAATTTGACCCAAATTTCCTTGGAAAAATTGAAATAGATCACTTTGGTGAACTTATCCTTAGATATACCACAAATTATAGCATTCATATCTTTAGAATTATTCTCACTCAACTTCTTATTAGTAGCACTAGTTAGAGGAGTAGTTGGTGTAGTATAACCATCCATGATAGATTTCCAAATATCAAACCCTAGATACATGTTTTATGTCATCATCTTTTCACTCAAAAAATCATAATTTGACCCATTTAAAAATGGTCCTTTCCTTGTAGATAAACCTTAAATATATTGAATTACAATATTGTACCTTAGATCACTTTTAAGTGGTTAAACTTGTAACAAAGGTCCTATTTTGATACCAATTATTGGAGGTACAATCACTAAGATGGGGGGTGAATAAGTGATGCAAGATATTTCAAACTTCAATTTTAATCCTTTCAAACTCTTAATCAATGACCATAAGCATTCATAAATAATACAATTTATTCATAACAATGAATAAGAGAGATAATTCAAGATCAGACACACAACACATGACTTTTGTGGTAAAACCCTCATGGGAAATAAAACCTAGTCTTAATCCTATAAATACATGGACTAATTGTCCTATAATATTATTAAAAACATGAGACATTTTAGTGAAACACCCACTTCACAAGGATCACCCACCCCTAAGTATGAAAAAGCACCAACTTGTTCTAGATATTGATCACCCACAAAACACTTATGAAATAAATAGCTTAAAAACTTTGATTGAATTTAAATATAATGGATAAATAATGTATAACATATATATTTCAACTCTTCATAAACACTCAAACTTGCTCATACAATCAATGCATCCAAACACCCTTTTAGATCACTCTAGACTTCTTCACTCATCATCAATCTACCAATCTACATGATCACTATTATGACATCATAAATATCATCAACCTATTCTATCATACAATCCATCTACTGGGCGCACTCCTTCTGATCTCTTTCCTTCACCTCTATCTTCTACTCTCTCAACACTTCCTCATCTATTCTTAAAACCATTACCTTAGCTTTCACTCTTTATAGAGTCTTCATGAATATCAACTTCTAGGTCAGACATAATACTTGCCTTAACCCTTAAGAATTATATCATGCTAATACATAGCTCAAATTCATTAACACAGGTTAGCCATAGCATCCATGGGTCACACTTAAGCAGCTACACCTTTCAATTAGGCTTTAGTAGCCCTTATAGGTCTCATAGAGACCTATTACCCCTTTAACACTTCATCAAGTAAAAAAATAACACAAGATAACTTTAAAATACATGGTCCACTCCATGTGACCTATAAGACATATAAAAATGAGTACATCCACTGAAACACTCTTCTACTAAATCATAATTAACTCAAATAATAGTCATGTACATATTAACACCATGAGCGAACAAAAAGTCCAATTTGAAGATCAATATCTATAACTTAAAAATATCCAATCCTTATAATAAACTTTTTTATATGTGCCTTGAATTCCTCTTCAAATTTTATTTTTATTCCATCAACAAATTCCTCTTAAATCAAAAGATATTAGAAAAATACCAAAAATCAGTTTTCCCTTTGTTAATTCAAATGCCAATGGGCACTATTCAAAGCAAATCATCTGAAACTTGTCATCATATCATGCTCCCTAAAATATATATTAATTACACTCCATCAATTTCCTTGTAATTCTTTTAAATTTTACTTACATTTCTCATTGTTGATTATTGATCTGTACTTTCATGATTAAGACACTTGGCACACTCACATGCCTTCTATGCACATTGTTGTTAATCCCCACTCTTGCACCACTTAGGAGTCCCACATGTCTTATGATCACATTAGTATTAGACACAAATCTTATTCCACTTAGCATTCCCATGTGCCATTGATCTTTTGAATGTTCATCGTTAGATTTGTCTTGACTATTTGATCCTAGACTTCAACATAGTTAAACTTGATGGTCTCTGGTCCATCACAGTCTACTAGAATAGCTTTGAAGGTTTATATCTTGAACTAAAAAACACTTCAAGACTCCAAATATTTATATTACCTTCTTAGCACTAAATACAACATCTCCATGAAAATATTTGACTAATGTTAACTTTGTGATTAAATGCATAAAATGTAAAAACTTACTAGATCATTCATATTGTCTTGATGTGTAGTGATGGTCTAGATTCTATTAAGTAATAATATGCATGTTTATCTTTCCAAATGATCAATGACACACCATAAATTCACTAAGACATCTATTGATGCCTCAAAACTTCTTATTTTTTATAGACTTTTATATGTCCCATATCTCTCCAGACTATCAAACACAACGTATTTTTCATTCATGCACTACTACCACATGCTCTCTTTGACATCAATGACCATGCTCAACATAGAATAAATTTATTTTCATATATTCACTCTATTTATTTCCATCTCAAAATTAGTAGTCTTAGGAAGTGAGCTTAATTTGATGTACCAGGGGAGCTTGCCCCATAACATAGAGGTTTGGTCTTCTTATAAGTCACCCACAGCCTTTAAACCAATCCCATGTTACCCCAAACTTGAAGAGAACTGAACCATCTTATTCAAAGTCTATAGTTTGGAGTGTTAAAAATACCTTATCATGACCCCAATAAGGGGAAAGATCCTATTGATGAAGTTATATAGCAGCAAAAACCAACTATTGATCAAAACCCTTTCATTCGTACTCATTTCTAACAAAACATCCCAGAGAAGGACCTTTATATGTGGCAGTATTTCCCAAAATAGGACTTGACTAATCAGAATCGATGTGATATTTTATTTTATATGGATATATTTAATAAAGAACATCACTTTGATATTTTATAGAATAGGATTGTTTTGGTACTAGGAGACATAGAGATTTCTAAGACATTTTGGGTGTATCCTCAGTAGTGTATGTCAACCCAAGTGAGTATGTCTTTTATTAAGTTTTCTCTTAAGGTTACCAAGCATAATGTTGTATAGTATTTTTTTGTGAGTTATCTTAATTAAAATCATCAATAGGTTATTAGTCTATACTACCACTAGTGTGTTTAATGAATAAAGCTTGAAGAGGAATTAGATGAGCTCAAATATTAGATAGAAATAACAACAACATATAGAGTAAAGACTCTAATGCTCTACAACACAATTTTGTAACAAGATGTAAAACTTTTTAATGTATTTCCCCTCAAAATATAAGTTTTTTTATAAATTAGACACCCTAGTAGAACTTTTGTTGAAAAAATGTAAAGACCAGGTAAATCCCTAACATGAGTAGGCTTGGGCCATAGAGCAATTCATTAAGTCTATTAAGGTTTTTTAAATATTTTTCATTATATTTGGTGTTATGATTCCAATCATTGATGGTTTTTTTATCAAATTATTAAGCCTACTAAATTTTTTAAAGTTAGGATTCAGGTGAAATAATTTTAACACCAATAACTAGCTAAGAATGTACTAATAATTAAGGATATTTTAGAGCATGCTAGAACGTTTTAGGATGTGGAGTAGCTTGAGAATAAGATAAGTTCTCATCACCAAGATCTCAAAACTAGTTTTGAATCACTTTGAGGATAGGTTTTAATAGAGATCAGAATGCTTGAGGGAATTCACTAGGATGTTACTTCATAACTTGAGCATTTGATAACTCAAGAAGGTGAAATTTTGGAGCAACCCAAGGACACCAACTAGCTCAAAGGAAAATTAGAATATATTACCTCTAAGTTCTAGACTACATTAAATCATTGGGATTAATTCAAGAACTAAGTCAAGCAAATGTGACCTATACTTTTGATATTTGAGGGACCTAAGGATGGCACATAGTCCAGGATATGTTATTGTCTTAATTTGGTGTGATGTTAGACCTTAAGTTTTATATCTATTTACCATAAGTAATTTGTGAATATAATGGAATGAAGGAAGAATAGGCTTATAAGTGACACAACAAAGAAGACCATAGCATAGAAGAGACAAGGCATGGAAGACTATGGCATGGAAGAGGCAAGTCATGAAGGATAAGGATACATGAAACACAAAAGAACTGAGAACATAGGAATCAAACAATATAAAAATAATTGGTCAAGGGAATTAAAAGTAGAGATAGGGAATAATTTGTGTGAACATCAAAGGAGAATAGTCAATCTTGCATTTAGCATTGGTCTACAAGAATATAAGAGCATGAAAATGAAGATCCATCATAATAAGAGTATATAAGGGTAGTTAAGCTTGGGTCATTAAAAATTTAATGTAATATATTCCCATGACTCATTACTATTAATGGTCATTGGTAAGTTATCAGTGTGTTATTATTTCTATAACTAAATGGTCAGGGTAGAACCATGTATAAATACACCCTAATTTTACTAAGAGTGTTGGTTGGTTGGTAATTATAATCTTGAGCCATCATAATTATAGATGTGACTAATATATTAAATGAGAAATATCACTTGTATTGATAAACTAAGTTATGTAATCTGGTTATAAATGTAATGTAATCAATAATCTTCTATTCTCAGTTTATACCCATCATTTTCTATGATTAGTTAAGTAGAGAATGAATTAATATTCAAGATTTAGTCATGCAACAAGGTATATATTTATAAATAAGTGTTTTTACAAGTAACCTATCATAAAAAACTAAATGAATACACCACTACATAATGAAACCAATGGTAATCGATCTTATTTTGCATGATTTCGGTGAGCATGCAAGAAGGTTTCTCACATGATATGCTAGTATGCTGAATCATTGGATCTCTTATTATCTTATGTTTATGACTAAAAAAATTCATGCTATACTCAAGGAAAAGATCCCAACATCAAGGCTTAGGATTTTCATAAAAATCCATTAGGCACCAACAAGGCAAGCCATATAAGCATACCCTTCATGCATATTCTATCATAAAAGTGGGTACATATGATTGAGATTTACCTTCATATGATCATCAAAAGTTATGAAAAATACATAAGAAAATTATGAATTATTTAAAATTTTCATATAAGGGGGATATTCCTTCAAACAAATTAATTCAAACCCCCATAATTCCCACATTTCAAAATAATATCCCCCTTGGCAAGGATGATGATTCTTATTTCCCCTCATTTGACATTGAAAATTTGTAAAAGGTTAAATAAGACATCATGGAATATTTACCAAACCTCCTCCAATACCAATTGATATATCTCTACAAAAATTGAATGAACCAAGTTCTTCAAATTATATACCAAAGTTACCATAATTTAGAGATCCAATACCATTACCAAAATATCCTAAATTCTTTGATTCAAAACTTGAGCTTGTTATCTAAGAGGATGATGATAATCATATTCCTAGATTCAAGAGAGGTGATTGATTATAATCAATTATAACACCTATTCCAAGAACCACCATTCATGTTTATTATCTTATTTCTATGATATGTAATATTGGAGATCTTCAAAAACATGTTTTTATACTTCAAATGTAAATGGATTTCCATAGTACTAATGTAAATGTTATATTATTCAATAATAAATATCTTGCATAATATATACTTGACTATCCTTATCCACAATATTTTTAACTACTATATTTACCTCTCTTTTTGAGTTATAAGAACCCATTTTGACCACATGATTAACTATGTACATTTTTTTGGTCAATGGGTAAAAGATGAAAAACTATTACTAAAAGTATTCCATATGAGCATTTTTTATGAGGCTCATAATTGGTTTTATATCCTACCAAAAGGCTCCTTAAAAAAATTTCCTCAATTATAAAATGTTTTGTTCACGGATTTTAATATCCATATGGTGACAAAAGTTACATTATAACATTTTCACAATGTTAAACAACATGATAATGAATCCCTTCAAGATTATACTATTCAATTCAAAAGTACCTCATATGAGATATCATTTATACCTTTAGATTCAGAATCATAATTAATTTTTATTAAAGGTCTTCTTTTTCCATTGAAATAAATAACATTGCATAAACAATATGATTCATTTACCCACTTATATGTGGATATGTATATATATGTTTTATTCATCCTTACTCATCCAAAGGAGATTAGCATATCCCCTTCTAAATATAAAAGTTTTATTCCTTAGATGAAGGAGGGACATGAATTACCAAATGAACATTATGAACAAAAATGTGGAGTTCCTAATATTTAAATGGGATGTTGAAAAGTTTTACTCAATATGGGACTAATCCAAGGTTTGCATCTTATGAAAAAATCATAAGGTGAACAACATGGTGATTATTTTTAGCATAGCCATATTGATCCTACACAAAAAAAAAACTAATTTTAATTTAATATGATTACAATAGCTTGGTTTTAACCTAAAATACTTACAAAGCAAAGGAGGTTGGAAGGACTCCATAGGGAACATAGAATTATCAATTCCCTGCAGTCCTAAAGTGATTCAAACATGGGTTTTGGATATTCCATAAACATCTCCATATCCATTTATAATGTGAAATCTTTGGTTATATCAAAATGGAATCACAAATTGACCAAAATCAACAAGGTATTTCCTTTTCTCATGAATTTAAATTGATCCATAATCTAAATGACACCATTGTTTCATTTACTTCACATGTAAAACATGAGGAGAAACATGCAATGTACCACTTTCACTTATCCAACCATGATTCAAATAATGTAAAGGATCCAACTTAAGGTTGCAAGGCTTTAAGCATTTCAAAAATACCAAAAAAAAATTTAAAAAAACTTTAAAAATTCAAAAATATGTTTAGAATTTACATATTCAGTTTACATTATCATGTTTGAGCTCATATATATACTTACACATAATTTTATCCATGCTTATATCTTTTGCAGTGCACTTGATATGCTATCTACTTAACATTTTTTTTTAACACATATCTAGGGACTTGTATGTTATGTTTATGTTGGTTTCTTATGATTTCATGTATGTACTTCCTTGAGTGTCTTGCCTTACTATTATGTTGCTTATTTGAGAATTTTAATGTGCTCATTTTTATTTGCCTCTTTGGCATTTGAATATGCCATTGCTTATTTTATGTTAAAATTTTAATATATAATTTCTTACTTTGTGTACATTTGACTAAATCATGTCCCTTAAATTGTGTATTATTTAAACATGCCCCTTCTTTGTAATCTCCTTAAACCTTTGTCTCTAAATTTACTTTTTGAGTGTTCTTATGTGTGTGCTTGATTTTTTATTGATTTTGTATTTTTATTATCTAAACATTTCCATGATTTATATAATTCATCTTAGTATTTGACATGATCACATTTTTAGTGCTTCAATCATAGTTCTACCTAGACATGTTCCTTGTATATGCTACATGGAACTTTCATAGTTTACATGGTTATCTTATCCTTTTGATGCTGGGTAACTATCAATTTATATTTATTTCACCTTAAAATGGGGGCATATTAATGGGGGAATGCCATAGAGGCATGACTTCCACATTACTTCATATATTTAGATATACATTGGGGACATGTTTTGGAAACATGTTCTTCACATTTATTTAGTATGCAGCATACCTAGATTATAGTGAGGGCATGTTTTGGAAATATGTTCTCCATGCCTACACTATTTTTTAAATTAATATTTTAGTGGGTACATGTCATGAAAACATGTTCTATACATTGGCACTTATATTAGTTTTTAGATTTCTTCATATGTATGGGGGACATGTTTTGAGAACATGTTCTCCACACTTACATAGTTTTCAAATTGGCTAAATTTCATGGTTATATGATTCAGATACACATTTGTGGTAGAATGATATATGTTGGTATCATTTTTATAGACAATTTCAGCATGAGATATATCTAAGGTGCATATGGTGTTATCTATAGTTTCTCCCTATGACTATATGAGACATTATTTATTTTATTATGTGTTAGTTATTATCATATTTTATGATGATTATGAGTTTAATAAATTATGTTATTTTGTTAGCAAATATTTTTTTGCTTAATGATTTGTTATATTATGTTTATGATCATCATTTTTATTGATTAATGATATTCAATGGCTGTTATGATTTCATGTTGGTTTTTATCATGACATAGACTAATTACAATTTTGTTAGGTGAGTTTTATGAGGATATTTTCCACCCTCAGTTACAAAGTGGAGGGAGAGTATCACCAGAGAAGGGGAATCATATGATTACATTTAGGGGTAAAATTAAATATGTTGGGAACCCATACATATCATAGTAGAAATAGATTGAGTGTTTGTTTTATTTATAACCCTATGGTTGATCTAACAAGTTGAATTAATTAATTATGATTGTCTCTTATAACTATATTCATTGATACATGCTTACGTTCTTGTGAATGGTGTTGTTTCATGATGGTATTCCAATATTTTTAATATTGTAAGAATGTTATCTAACATTTTACATTGCTCTAGATGAATAAGTCTTACATAGTTATGTTTTTGATTATCCCAAAAACTATCATTTAGATCTAGACTCTTACCTGTATATGATAATGTATAAGTTATATAATAAGTTACATAGTTTTAAAATACTATTTGTTACATTACAAAGTATACCCCTCAAGGGTCTCTTTGGAAAAATAAGTTAGGGGTAAATGAATTTCCCCCCCCCCCCCAAGATAATTGTTTGTTGAAAAATCAAAAATTTGTATTAAAATGATTTTTCTTGTTAAAAAGCTTTTATTATGAGAATATTTGAGGCTTTGATGTATAATATGTTTTTTTAAGGTAAATTAGTTTTAAGGTTTTTGTATGGTGGGTTTGGTTGACTAGGTGGTATGCATGATGTTTTTGGGCCACCATGCTTCCACAAAAAGTAGATAGGATTGTGAGTGGAATAATCAGTGGAATTTTTATTTCATTAAAGAAGAATTTTCATGTGGAAAAGAGGTCATAATTAGATTAGTTGATTTTTGTGACCATGCAAATCATGAATAAAATGGCAAAGTAAATAAATAGGAGAGGAGGTAATGTAATGGATATCATGTTCTATCTTCAAGGGGTAATGACAGAAGAAGAAAGGAATGCATTAGCTCATGACTTAGGTGAAAGACCTACTAATAAGTGGCTTTAGAAAGATATCTACATCTATAGGTTAGTCTCTTTTTTTTGTAAATTAATATATAAAAAATAGGGTTTTGATTTGGGGTTAAAATTCTAGATAATTATTTGATTAAACCCATAAAAATAAGACCCTATGGTTTTAGGATAATAGACATAAAGAGGGATCTATGATCCACCCTCGGATCTATTACTCTAGGACTATAAATTAAAAAAAAAGACCGAGTTGAGCTATATTTTGACTATGTAAAAGTGTTTGGTTGTTAAATTTTCCATAAGAACACACACACACACACACACACACACACACACACACACACACACACACACACACACTCATTAATTGGTACAATATAAATATATACATAATAAGTCATAAAAGTAAATCCCTATCTATAGTAGTCAACATGAATTTGCTTATTAAAATAAGATAATAAAAATTATAGGTTTCTTATTTTAGAGAAAGATTAAACTTAACATGTTTTAAAGAAAGATAGTCATGACAATATATATAAACATGATATACAAACCTGATTTTAGTTAACTACTTTGTTATAGTTTTTATATCTTTCATAAATTAGTCTACAGTTAGGATCCTTGTGCTTTTCAAAAGTATGACTAAGTGGCTGATGAGAAGTATTGACCTATTTAATATTGATTTGTATTCATTATATATATCCTTATGATTTCATTTTATCAAAGATAGAATTGTAAGAGGGGATTTTTATAAATATTATAAAATAAAATAGGTTGGATGTGCATGTAGTTAACCTTTTTGGATAAAACTCAAAACTAGAAGTATTCATTCTACCTATATTAAGTATAGTTGTGTGTGTGAATTATGGTTGCTTCATAGTTATATTATATTATAATATGTACGCTCCTTATAGAGGTAGAGAAATATGAATAATAGGTTACTAAGTATGTAAATATTTTTTTACTTGAACACGTTAAATCATAAACTATTTTAGAATGAATACATTATTTAGGATAAGAGCCCAAATGTTTGATGGGGTAAAAAATTCCTACTTGTTTACTATTTCATTAGTATATAATGAGTTATTAATGAGATAAAATTCATATAATATGTATCAATTAAGGGAAGTATAAATAAAATCCAAGAAATGGGTTGATAAGTAAACATGTAACCAAGATGTGATTTGTATGATACTCAGTTAAATTATTGTGTAACTAAGACCTATATAATCATTGAACTATGTGTTAAAAATAATGTTCAAATTTACCTTTTTGAGTATGGGTTTTCTTTGTATTATATGGTAACATAATTACGAATATAAATCCATAGTATTTGATAAGATTTGACCTTGTTTCCATAGTATTATGCTTAGATGATGATAGAGGTATTAATAACATTGACTATATTTTTATAAATGTAGTACCTAACTATAAAATTAGAATCCATTATGATTGTTACTATTTTTTGGGTGATGGATTTACTTGATATTTGATAAATATATAAGAATTTGTCAAGTATAATGTATGATTGCCTAGAATATTATCATGAAGGGATATTAGGGTTGGCTGTATATTTATGTATATAGTGTTTTGATTGGGAAAACCTAATTTTTTATTGACAAAATGGAATCACAAGTAAAATAGATACTTATTATTTTGGTTATAAATTAAGTATGTTGAGAGCTGGTAAGTATTTTATGTAAAAGTGATTTAATGATGGAAATGTATGTTAAGGATAAGAAATAAAGTCTTGATTTTAATTCTTGCTTGTTAACATATTTGTATGAGGATAAATTGGGTATTTAGTTGTAAATACATATATTTTCATTGATGCATATTATTTATGATCTATTATTTAATATTTAGTTACATACTAAGTTAAATAATAGGAAGAACTTATACAAGTATTCCAGAGGGTGACTTGTATACGCACACCTCTTGATATTATTATGTTTTTTATATGACTAAGTACTTATACAATTAATCCATCGAGTGTCTCATATACATAGCTCCTAATATAATTTGGTTTGATTCAATAGAAGAGAGTTCTTTATGAATGAAAATGACTTAGATTATTATATATGAATTCTATAAATGAATAATGGTATAGTTAAGACACTGTCATTTCATCATACTTCTAGTTTACATGCTTGTTTTTATTATAATTAAAAGTGGGTTTTTTAGGGAATTTACCCATTAAAAATTACCAAATAAATGGCTATTAACATATATCAAAACATCAACAAACATAGTAAGAACATACAAGTTCACTAGATAGTCACAACAAAGATACAACACAAAAATAGATGATTCACAGCTTCCATTACAAAATAAAGAGATTTAGAAATGAATTTTATTCCATTCATCATAATTTTTAGTTCATTATTGTGTCATTATTTTAAATTTATTCTCTAAACCACTTACCAATTTTTCCTTTTTAGACATAGTTGCCACTCCTTTTAGCTTCTTCCTGAAACTAGGATTATTTTCACTTGTGTTAACATTGTTAAAAAACATAGATAAAACTTACATGATATACATTAAATTATTCACTATTACTTTAATAAATCCAACAAAAATATTAATTTCTTATTTGAGTTCTCTGATCTCTTTCTCCAGCCTATTAATTCTATCAGTCATAATCTCAATCTGAGAAGCCAATTCAGCTTCCCTCTCTCGAGTGCAATACAATCCATATCTTTTGTTGAAGTTGTTAACCTCCTATTTCAATATTTAATGGTCCTTCATAAACCAACATATAAATTCCTTGTGAATATTAACCTCATCCTCCAAAATCTCTAGTTTATTTTTATTTTTAGCAATATCTTTAAAAGAATTCAAATCAAAGTCTACCTAAACCTATGAATGAGGATCCCCTATTTTTAGTTCTACATGGGTGTCCTTATATTTACTACCTATAGGATTCAAATTTATTCCTTCCTTGGTTTCATATATGTGAGTTTCAATAAGTATATTCTATTCCTCAACTTGTTCCACCTTACTCTATGCATTCTTCTTGATGCCAACATCTTTGTCTATCTCCTCAAGATTAATCACGGCATTTGAATCATATAGCATCTATTTACTGAAAGACCCCTCTTTCTTGTTTTATACCCTATCATTATTTTCATTCTTCTTTGGTTTATGTTTGAAACTAAACATTCACATCCATTTCAAAGGTATAGAGGTTGAGACATTGATCTTGACATTTTTCATTTTAGCCATTGATTACTATGGAGAAGGGTTTTGAGCTTGTAAAAACTTATTTGTAAGGAAATTCTAGCATGGTGTAATGGTTATTATTATTACCCATTTGTAATTCCTTGATTGAATACTCTAGGGAATGTAGGATATAAAATGGAATACTCAAGAGAATTTTATGCCTCATATAATTGAAAAAAGGGAGATGGTAATAATGAACCACTTTATATCTACCATCCAAAGATACATACTTGATTATTTTCTCCACCACATCATCAAATGGAATAGGGAAGTATTGTCTTTTGAATCTACCTTGGAACACCATAAGATTTTCATCCCCAACAAGAAATTTTTATTTTTCTTGATCTAGATTTGTAGTTAACTTGATGTACTTGTTTTATTCAATTTGAAGTCTAGTAACTCTAGAAATCAACTCCTCTATGATTTCAATACAGATGTTCCTAATTTTTACCACCCGATCAACCCCATTTTTTCCAAATTATTGGTAAAAATGTGTATCATATCCACATATGCGATCTATGAAATTTGTTAACCCCCTATCATATGCAAAAAAATCATACCTCTAGATTATTTCTAATGTGATATGCATACATTGGTTCCATATGATTCAAATCTCCACCCATGGTCAAATACCTATTCACTAACTTACCAAAATACACACTTGGATACTTAAAAACTTAATACATTCTCTTTTATAAATATCCTTTACATAATTATAGAGTTGGTTGATATAATAATGATGACCAAAAGAATATCATTGGAGGCTATGATTATGAATGTCATAATAACTCATCATAATTAAAACACACATAACAAATCTTATTCTTACGTGCCAATGCTTATGTAATATCTAACCCCTACATAAGAGGATTAGTTTTTTATTTTTTGATAATATCATTTATATGATTTAGATGAATCTTCATTTTATCCCATACTTTTAATTCCTTTATTTCAACCCCCCTATTAGCAAATTAATTAGCAAGCATATTGACCTCTCTATACATGTGTTGGAATGTGAATTTTTTAAACCTTTTTCTTATATGAATAATTTCATCTATTATATGTGATATAGACAAGACAACCAAATTCTTCTTATTGAGGTAGTTAATAATATTTATAGAATCTCCCTCAATACAAATGAATCTACAACCCAACTTAATAGCCACATGTATCCTACATAAGGTTACTAAAGATTTAGAGAAATGATTATATTGGAATCTCGTGCTTCCTTCATACACTAAAATAAGATCCCCTTGATGGTCCTAAATAATCCCTCTACCTCTTGAAAGTGTAGGATTTCCTTTAGAGGGTCCATCAAAATTGAGTTTTACCTAACCTGGTTGAGGAGCCAACCATCTTATTAATTTTATCAAAGTTATCTTGGGTCCACCAAAGGAATGTTTTCAAGGTTAAGCTTCCAATCTTTAGAAAAATTTTCCTCAAATGGTAAGAAAGGATACCTTTTAACCCACCTTATATTTTTGAAATTTTCATATAAGAGGGAAGATATTTTGTTAGATACTTTGATGAATTAGTTATGCTTGTTCTTGAATATTATATTGTTACGTTCCTTCCAAATTACCCATAACAAATGAGGGAAATCCAAATTCTAAATCTCCTTAAGCTCTTGGTTAACAAAGGGACAATACTAAGCCTACCAAACCTCCATTAAAGATGAAGGATCCAAGAAACTTTGAATCTTTGAAGTAGAGAATATACATGTGGAAATTAAATATATAGTAAATGAAGATATGATTAACAAATTCCCAAGTATTATCACATAGAACACACCTATCTACCACATGAAGATCTCTTTTACTTAGACTATCCAATGTAAGAATTCAGGTTTGGACACTCAACCAGTTGAAGATGTTGACTTTTATAATTAAATTTTTATTCCAAATCTTTCCCAAAGTATTTTCCCTATCTTTTAGATTTTGAAGCTTCATATATCTAAAATAAAATTGATATATTCCATCCAATGAAATAATCCAATTAATTCATCCCCCATCTATATATTTGTAATATAGTTACCCTTGAGAATAAAATTAAAATAAAAAACAATAATTGCTGAAGCAACATCAATAATATCAAGGGTTAAATGTTTCCACCTTTTTTTACCATTGTAAACCTATATATAATCAGCCACCATTTATATAGAAGAGATTGTAAGGGAAATATGATGCCAAGGAATAAGATTTTCTAAAGAATGGTTTAGAATCCAAGGATCCTTCTAAAATCTAATGATATGACCATTACCAAGATTTGACTTACAGGCCTTGAGTAAAGTATCCTTATTTTTGGAAAATAAATTTCAAATTGAAAATACTTTGATAAGAATAAGGTTAGAAAGGAAGGATAAAGGAGAATTATAACCAAGATATTTGGCACAAAAAATGCTTTCCCAAGGAAAAGGTTCTTTGAGACGTTTAAAATAAAGCTTATAAACTAATGCATTATTCATAGAGGAAAGTTTTCTAATACCCAACCCTCCATAGGATTTTGGAAGGCATATTTTGTCCCAAGCCACCAAAGGAAATTTGTGAATGTCATCCACAACCATCCATATGAAACTTTTTGTAATTTTGTCAATTTTTTCTTATATCCCCTTGGGAATTTTAAATAGGGACATAATATAAATTGGGAGGCTTTGTAGAACACTTTTTATGAGAAAATATTTACCTACCTCAAAAATAAAAGCCCTTTTCCATCTAAAATCTTCTTTTGAAACATTTCAATTAGAGGGTTCCAAAATATATATTTCATATTCCCTTTAAATATATAAATACCTAAATATACCAATGAAAGTTCCTTGATTTAAAAATTTAGAATATGAACAATCTTTCTTTGTCAAAGGGTCAATGTATTGATAAAAAATAAATCATTTTTGGAATAGTTAATCAATTGTTTTGAGACAACTGCATAACTATCTAGAATTAAATTTATTTATTTAACCTCCCTTATAGAATCTAGAGCCAAAATAATCATGTCATCAACAAATTTTTGGTGAAGAGAAGGAAGAAACCTTCATCCAGATTCAAAACCCTTCAAACTACCATGTTCAATTGCATTCAAAAGGTTTCTACTTAAAGAATATGCCATTATAATGAATAAGAATGGAGACAAAGCATCCCCTATCTAATTCCTCTCTCATTCCCAAAAAAACCTATTGGGAAACCATTAATAATAATTATAAACATTTCCATTGAAATGGAGTTGTAAATCAACCTTATAATATGCTTGTGGAAACCAAATTTATTTAGAACTGAATCCAAGAAACTTTAGTCTACTTTATCATATGCTTTGGCCATATCAATTTTAAAAACCATACCATATTTTTAACTTTCTACCATATAATGTACCATTTTATGAACAACAATTATACCATCCTAAATTTGTCTTCCTGAAACATATCCACCTTGATTTGAAGAGATAATTTTATTTAAAAATAACTTAATCCTCAAAGCCAAAAAAAAATTAAAGATTTTATATATAGAATTACACGTTGATTGGCCTAAAATCATTAAATTGAGAGGCCCCTATCTTCTTATGAATAAGAGAAATAAAATTATTATTAATTTCTCTAAGAAGTTTGCCAGAGGAAAAAAATTCATCCACTGCAGCCCAGTATTGTTGATAGAAAGCCATTAGATATCCATCTGGACCCAATGTTTTATCTTTGTTCATTACAAACACAGATACCTCTATTTCTTATTTTGTTACATATCTCAATAAACTGACATTATTTTCATCAATAATAATAGCTGGTATATGTTGAATAAAATTAGTGGTTAACTCTTTGATTGGCATTGAATTAGGAGCAAAAAGATATTTGAATAAACTCACTAATTTCTCTTTAATTATAAATAGATCTATATGAAGAGATCCATCTTCATCAAAAACTTTATTATTTATATTATGAATTCTATTTTGGAGAGTAGTCAAATGAAAAAAATTGTATTCCAATCTCCCACATATAACCAAGTAGCCCTTGATTATTATCTCCAAAAAGTTTACTCTTGATTCAAAATGAAATGATAATCTAACTCTAATTTATACTCCTGCTAAAGTAAATGTTCAATAAGACCTTAGGAAATAATACAAACCTTAAGATAATTCATCTTAGATTTAATATGATTTTTTTGGTGGAAGATATTGTCATAAACCTCATGATTCCAAACATGGATTTTTCTTTCGACATTTTTAAATTTCTAGTAAACTTAAAGATAGTTTTACCAGTGAATTTCATATTCCACCAATAATTTATTCTTACCAGTAGTCATGGGTGAGTAAACCACATATGATCAAATTTTAAAGGAGAATTATGAGTTTTAAAATTGGTAATAATATTAAGCACCACTGAATTATGATCTGATCCAATCCTAGGGAGAGAATATAAATAGAAGTCTTGAATGATAAATCAATTAGGTGAATTAAGATCCCTATCCAATCTTGTATGAATAAGATTATTACCAATTATTTTATTAGAACATATAAAAAGAGATCCTCTTAGTTCAATATAAAATAGCCCATTTACATCAATGAACTTAGCCAAATCCTCCATACTATCAGATAAATATTTGACACCTTATTTCTTTTCTCCAACACAAATTGGGGTATTAGAATCACCCACTAGAATCCATTTAAATTCTTTACAAGTATTTCTAAAATACACTAATTCTAATCATAATCTTATCCTACCCATAATCATGTTAGGAGCATATATATTTGAAAGAATCTAGCAGAAATCCTATGAAAGATCAGTAAATAAAACCACTAGATGGTTTCTATTTTCAAAAAGGATTTCACATTTAACTCTTTTATCATCTTATAAAGTATCAATACCTCCTGATGCACCTTCTAATCCTACACTAGCCAACATAGCTTCTTTCTAAAGTTAATGTTTTATTGTCTGCAAAACATTACTAGCCATTTCTATTTCTTGAATAACAAGAATAACTGGTAGATTTTTCATCCTTATATCTATTAAAACTCTATTTTTTCTAGAATGATTTAGACCCCTAATATTCTAGGATATAACCTTCACTGATCCTATTTATTCTACTACCTAATGGATTATATGCTTGATTTGAGCTTAAGAATAGTTTTATAACCATTGGTTATCTAATTCTCAATTTTACTGTTTCTTATTTCAGCTAAAGAATGTCTTCCTTTTTTATTATTTGCACCTATATCTTCTTTATTCTTATACCCATCTGAAATAATATCCTTCTCCTCTCTAGCATGATCTAATTTAAAACTAGGGGATGTGCAAGCTAAAGATATCATATTAGAAAACTCCTTTTTATCCATTTATTCATTTAACCACAAGTTATCCTGAGATAATTTAGAAAGATATTCCTCTACTAGTGAAAAACTTATGAGTGACACATATTTAACTTCACCTTCCTCCAAATTTTCCAAACATTGGAAAAGGTTACAAACCATCGAAGAAGCAAAATGAGTAGAAACATCTTTAGTATTTTGAAACTTTGTAATATCTCTATCCAAGTCATTATCTTTGCATTGACTCTATTTTGGAATTTTACTTGATATAAGAGTATGTTCTTTTCATTGAACCACTTCTTTAAAATTTTCCAATACTACCTTACTATCCTTTACAGATTTTACCATATCTCTCATAAGTATTTATGTTGAAGTTAGTGCATTACCTGATGTAGAAGCATCCTGGATCCCCGTAGAGATTATAAGTTTTCCTTTAGAGGAAAGGGTGCCTAAGAGGGAGTATGAGGTTTTAATGGAATCTCATCTGAACTGATATTATATATCCTCATCCATATATTTTGATCCTTTTTAAAAATAAAGGCAATACCCTTTTTTATAAAGGAGGGACAATTTTTTGTCATTTGACCTAGCTGCTACATCCTTCACATTTGAGTAATGAATATTCATATTAAATTTTATGAATATTTTCTCCACTTTAGGAATTTAGAATTAAAAAAGGAGAAAATTCTTGATCCATTTTTGCATTCACATAGAAATGGGCATGCACCATATGGGTTCTTGATTTTATAGCAGAATCAAAAGTAATAGCATTGCCAAATGTTTTTGTTATACTAATAAAAAATCTTCTTCCTAATATTCAAGAGGAAGCCCAAGAATCCTCATCAAAATTTTAATATTATTTATATCTTCTTATTCATGATCAAAGCCTAATTTTCATTTTTTTTAAAGTCCAAATCTGCCCATAAACAAAGGCTCTCCTACTAAGATATGTGCACTATCTTCATCATTGGTAAATTTGATTAGGAAAAAATCATTGATAAGAGGAAATATATCCAAATATCCTCTTATCTTCCAATGGATCCTTTTCCAATCCCTAAAATACTCAATATTATGATTCGGTCCTAGAAATTTACCCACCAAACAAGAAGACCACCATAAAGATGCCTTATTTTTCAAATCATTTGGCATAAAAATATTGAAACCTCATGAATGTTTTGAAATGGTCAGATCTATACCTACAAAAATCTCCTTGTATTCACCAATATTTCCCTTGATCTTATCAACCTACTAAATTTTATTGGGGCTCACCAAATGATTAGAGAAGGATGGAGGTTCTAGTTTATTCCCCACTTGGGAATCATTAAAAAATAACTGAGCATGACAAATATTACCAATAAGAGATACACATTATTAACCAAGGTTTTGGGTGGACAAATCACACTTTTAATTCTCTCCAAAAGCTTCACCTCTAACCCACTTAGGTCCCCCTCATTATCACCTACCATTTTGTGCTCCATCAAAACCTAATCTCTTTTGCCTGGATGATTTTTTGATAAAAGAATAAAATTATATTTATGTATGTAATAGTGCTAGTACACACATGAGTCTTGATTATGTATTGTTCTCCATATTATTTTTATCTAATCTTCTATGAGGTTGGGTTTAATCCCAAAAAGAAGGTGTGTGGTATATTTTAGGTCCGTGGTCAGAGGCAAATCACTCAGATGATTATTTCTCTTTTAGTTGATATAATCAAATGGAATTACACTCAGACTATGTGATAGATTATAGATGTGTACCTATAGATCCATTTGTAATTTTGTACTATTATTTTATACATCTTTTATTTTAGTTATTGTACCTTGATTTTAGATTTATAATTAACATAGCATTGGTTGTGTAATTGTATAAAACCTTCAAATCTATAAATAGTAGTGGTTGTATTTGTACTCTTGATTGATTCATGATTCGCATCAATATGTAAGGTGCTTGATATGACTTAATGATTAGATGATCATTTACACAACTTAATATTATGTTTAATTGGTTATTACTAAATGATGATTAATATGCCAATGGGATGATGTATTTCATGAATTTGTTATATGTAATTCATTTAGTTGTCTATTTTAAAATAATAGTTATATTATATCTAAAAAATGATATTTATTGTAATTTTTTTTAAATAGTATTATTTTAGATTAGAAGCAGTTAGGTCTAACATGTTCTATGAAATATGTACCTAATATTTTAAAATCAAATTAGTTTCATATTTTAAAAACTTTTAGGGACTATCATCACACACCAAATTAGATTTTTATAGGCTGTATTGAGCCAATCTATTACAATAGTTGGTTCACTTTTTGGTATGATTAAGGTGGTTAAATCACTCAATATTTTCATTTTATATGTTACACTTGAGCACATCATCTATTCTCACCAATTTTATAGTGTGAGTTTACTTGGTCCACTCACACTCACCAAGTTATAAGTATGATTAGGTTGAACGGTTGATCTAGTCTCAACTTTCAAGTGATAAATCATCTTTTCTCTAAGGTTGATATCATGTGCCCTCCAATCTCTCTCTATCTCTTTAGATATATTCACTTTCAATATTTATAGGTCCTAATCTCAATTTTAGTGATTTAAAATTATACATATTTTAAATTAATTTTAAAAAAGGTAAAATAGTTTCATCAATACACTATACTCCTAACCTTATTATCTTTCAATTTTAATCATTTCAATGTTTTCAATTTTATATTATATGAATTAAATATATAGTTTAACATGATCTTAGTTGTAAGTTAGTCACGAAAAAATCACTCAAGTTAGACTTAGTAGAGATCATTTATGTTATACACATCTAGGTACACATTCATTTTTCTTTAAACTATCAATTTCATTATTAGATTAAAGTGGGGGGAAATGTAGACACTATTTCTAAATTATATATCACCTTAATCATGTATACTTTGAAAATACATATCATGGATATATTTTTAGCTTCTAGACCTTTTCCATTGCCAAAAGGCTCACATACACTATCTCTATGTGCCTAATTTATTGTCTCTTATTATTACCTATGTTTTAGATTAGAGGTTAAAGCAGGTTTTGAAGGGGCCCCGAAACCCTTTAACAAAGAACAAAAAAGAGCAAACTAAGTCCACAAGCAACGCCTTAAAACACTACATAGAAGTAGTAAAAACAGAAAAAGAATGGTCCTGAAACCATTGATATACAGCCAAACAGGACCCAAAGAACAAAAGTCTGAAAGAACAACTAACTGAAAACTAGCAAAATAAAACCAGAGATCAGTACTAGTTTCTTAACCAAAAAAAGACTGGATTATTCATCCAATTCCAAGATCAACTTCATGGCTTGTTTTTCTTTCAAAGCAATTTCCCGGGTGGCAGCCTCCAGCAAGTCTCCTTTTTGTGTGTCTTTCTTTCTGGAACTTTGCCTTGTCCTCTTGCAGGGGCCCTCTATTACTTTTGTCTCCTCATTGGCACGTTTCCCAATACTGATAGCAGCTGCACAAAAGTTGGATGTTACTTCATCCATTTTCTTTCTATTTTCCTTTATAAGCTCCCGGAGGTTGTTTTCATAAACTTTTAGCTTCACAGGGATCTGGCTTAATTGATTCTCCATGTCATTTACTTTGTTCCAAGCAGCTTTCATTGATTCTTCCAATGTTTCCACTTTTTTCTTTAAATCAATGGTCTCCCTACACAGCCAGGCATCTAATTGGGAAGAACACTCAGCTTTACTGTTAACCCAAATTATTATTACCTATGTTATACTTATGAATCAGACATGTTATCTCGCCCAAAATTTTATAAACTTACTAATCTTCATCTTATCACTTAGAAGTGCACCCTTGTTGAGAACGTTTGCATGTTCTTATTTATGTTGATAAAATGGAAACTCTCCAAGATGTGGGACATTATAATTAGAGATAATCTCTAGATTAATGGTTTTTTCCCTTTGGTACACTCACCTACTTCTATATAAACTATCTAATTTTGTGTTTTATTGATTAGGAAAAGGGTAGAAGGAATAATGCTAAAGTTAAAAATGGAATTGAAAATTAAAAATTGGGAAGATGCACAAATTTTAAGGTCAATTATGCCTATAATAAACCCACTTTATAACCTAAATAAATTACACACATTAAATTCATTTTCATACAATGACTCTTGCATAAGTATTTCACACAGAGGTCTTGATAGACACCTACACTAGCTTGGGAGGAATGAATAATAGTTGAATTCACTTCTAGATTAGGTAGAAATCAAACTTAGGAACTTTATATGACCTAAAATAGTGTTAATTTTCTTTATAAATATTATATGTTCATACATAAACATATTAACAATAAACATTCACTAATTTCTATCAATGAATTAAGAACACACTTCATGAATAGCTTGAAGATGGAGGAAAAATCAGCTCTTTATTGCCTTAAAGGTGAGGTATTCCAAATCTTGGTAGAGTTTTAGTAAGTAAAAGGTATAATATCCTTATAATAATTAAAAAAAATTAATTTAAATATATAAAATAATAAGTGAGCAAGAGAAGACAAAAAGCTCCAAAAATAGGAAAGAGTTCCACATGTTAGTCAAGTTAACTCCACTATAACTCCAACTTCAACTCAAAATTTAAATCCACTTTTAATTCCACAAAATTACAATGTAATATATTGTATTTTAAACATTATTTCTTTCAAAATTAAATTCTATGGGAGAGAGGTAGAGTTCACAAGTCAAATGGCTATTCATGCATCTTAAATCCTGAGTTAACTCCCTATGATCTTGTATATAACTTTTGATCTTCTTTAGTTAAATATTTTTGATATTTCAATTGGATAATTTTATTATTTAATTAATATTAAATTTATACTTAATTTACCTTAATTTTCATCTTTAGTTTACTATACTTATATTGACTTCACACCTGGCATTTAACTTGAGTTATCTTGTATGCAACTCACATGCATGTTTGGCCTCATGTCTATTCTAAAAATAGTCCAAAGGGGGGCATAGTATAAGTGGGATTCATGTGTATATTTGATATTTATATATTTAATAAACATATGGCTATAAATTCTATTAATACCTTAGCTTGACTTATCCACCTTTGCATATTTTATAACTCCACTTTTATAAGGCTAATTCAAGGCTCTGTGAAGTTGGCTTGTAGTTGCTAAAATTAACCCAAAATGGGGTGACCAAGTTAGATAGAGGGAATAATTTTTATTTTGAATTATAAATTGAATATTATTGATAATTATTCACTTTATTATGACCAAATCATCCTTCCAAATTGGTTCTTATTCCATATGTCTATCTTATGCAACTTTGACAAGCTTCTTAAGTACACTATGAGAGCCAAAAACTTGATGTGTATTCATAATTATAATATAAAAGGATAAAAAATATGATTTTAAAATAATCATCATGGTTTAATATACCTTTAAATAAAATTTCATCTCTAAACTCCATCTACAACTCCAAAAAACACCATTTTATGCTCTCATATGCTCTCTTGTTCTCAAGAAAACCAATTTTGGATTAGGGGTTCTAAAATGAGTTACAGGGCTGAAAAAATAGTCCTAATATGTTTTTGGATATTTATTAATGTTTCATACCTATAAAAATTTTAAAATATCCAAAACTCTTCACCAAACTCCATAACAAAAATTCACAAAAAAGTGCCTGCTTGCTGCCCTAGGGATGACCTAGAGATTTTTTTCAATGAACTGAGCCTATTTTAAATTGGTTTTCATTTAATGATAATTTATTTACACCTATAAATTAATTATTCACACTCTATAATAAATTTTTACCAAGAGGGACCTCAAACACCCATTTCCAACTCTATTTGTGAGCAAAAAAGTGAAGAAACCTTCATTCCCTTCATGATCAGACTTGTATATTGAAATTTTATATCTCCTTGGGTATATTATGGAATTTAAAACAATTTAAACATTAAATTAAATCAAAACATACCCCTATGTAAAATTTTAATATTTTTCATTTAAAAAACACAAAATATGAACTTTTTGGCATTGATTAGCTTGCCCAATTTCATTTATGAACACCTATAGGTTTGTGTTTTACAATTTTTATTGATTTTTATGAGGAATTAGGACCTAATTATTTTTTAATTATTAAATTTAATAACACATATTATCATTACAATAATTTAATGTGTTTAGATAATCACTTAAACCACTGAAAACTTGACTTTTATGATTGTCGCTCTTGCTTGCTTAGAACCGTGATGCTTGATCCTTTACCTTTATCCATAATTTTCCATGAAATTTTGATTTAATAATGTTTATAAAGGTATTAAATTCCCCATAATATCTCACACCACCTTTATTTTTCAACAAATAATTCAAAAATACAAACATACTACTTAAAACCAAGCAAATGAGGGTTTAAGTAGGGTTTTAGAGCACATGTTCTTAACAATTGTTCATAAAATTAAGCCAATGTAACCTGAAACAAATGAATTTAATATTTATTTAATATGGGTCTTAAACTCTCCCTAATAATTTTTTATCCAACTCCTCTTCACCTTCATGTACCAAGCATCTAGAAATTGACTTCACTAGCTTACAAATAGCTAGTTATAGGAATAAAAGAAAACTCTATCAAAATTTGGACTTGTGAGTTGTTTATGACCATTATTTTGGCTTAAATAATTTTTTATGATGTTTTTTAATACCATTTTTTACCTTTAATCCATTACTTTATTTTTATTAAAAACTTTCACATAAGTAACTTTGACCAATGGTGGCAAAATTGTCAACACTTCCATCTCTACAAGTTTTAGACCTATACCTATTTTCCAAATACATATACACTTATATCCAAGTTAAATGTATACATTTACACAAATATCTTATCCTAATTTAAGTTTCCATTGACCTTAATTCATACAATTTACAAATTAAATGTATATTAAAGGTCATCTTATGTGCTTTAATGTGAGATATTGTCTAAAGGGATTGGTATAATATGAGATCAACCCTAATTCTTTCCTCACCTATAAAAAACCTAGAGATAAAAAATATACTTACCAAAATCACTCAATCAAGAACTCAAGTGATCAAATCTCCCTATATTATTCTATTTTCATATTAGTCAAAGGGACAACACATCTACAGGTCTGAAGCACTGAAGTAGTATTCTATGAACCACATTTTTCAAGTTACAAGTTAGGTCATTGTTGTAATTTATTATCACACATTGAATGATTCACATACAATCAAACATGTGGGGGATAACTACATAATTTTGAGTCCCTATTCAGAGTATTAGCTATGTATGTAGTGCTGATTGATAGAGGGGTCTTTAGGGTATTTTGACACTTTGTGCCCACTAACTTATTTTCTCAAAACCAATATGAAGATGAAGAACTAGGGTTTTTATATTTTTATAATGAGTGACAATCCATGACCCATATTTTAATACACTAGAGTGAAGGTGACATAGAACCTAGAAGCATCTAGGTGATCACATCTAGTTTCAATAGGTATTGCATATTGGATGTCTACATCCAAGTTATACAGTAACATCGACACAACTACCTCAAGTCAACATAAGTATCCATGACTACAGAGATCAAATTTATAGAATCATGAGACTATTCTAGAATACAAATATAGTCCACTTTATTTATATTCTAAATCCATATCTATATTTTAATCATAACTAGATAAGTATCTTATTTTCATTATTATTTGAATATCTAACATAGTTTTACTTTCTATTTTTATATATCTCAGCATAATAAATTTAGTATATATTTTATCTAAGTTTTTTTAATTAATTATCCTAGTTTAAATATATTCTACCATCCTTATGCCCTAGGCTATCTATTACCCCTTTAACCCTAGATATCCACACATCTATATTTTAGTTTTAAACACTTAGGAATTTCTCAATAATGGGATAATATATCGTAGAATCAAGAATAAAATGATTATATCTAAAAAATAATTAACAAAATAAAAAAATATTTTTTAAATATGACTAAGTCACTTCAAATGGGAAACCTCCACAACAATTCAATAAGAGTAGAATTCACAATAAGATGATCAAAAACTAACCACTACATCTTATATATACTCTACTTATCCATGATTATTGCATAGGTTGACCTTAGTAAGAACATAAAAATGAAACAATATAATATTAAATGTATGTAAGCCACAAGTCTACCACACATATCCCTAGACACACTATAGATTAAAGGCATGACATCAAATTTCTAATCTTAATATGTAGCATTCTATTGAATTCACATGTTTTATTAATGCTAATTATGATCATTACTATACTAATTCTCATTATGTGAACATGAATAAGGTTGATTAACATTGTAAACCTACTTATAAATATTTCATTATTAACCCAAAGAAGCCTTCCCCTGATGAAATTATTTTTTAGGATACCAATACTACCTCTTCTCTCAATTTTATGTTAAGTGATGAGTTTACTCCACCATTGAGTGCTCAACCTACTGCCCTAAATCATTCTACTATTTTACCTCCTTAATTAAATACTATGAACCCTCATAAGTATCAATAAAATTCTTACCCAAAATCACAATGGAACTTCCTATATGATCTTAACTCCGTGATTTTCAAGATTACTTTAATAGAACTCATTATAACATCACTGTATCATTATATATCTATCATACAATAATTATAATACATAGATAACTCCTCATCTATCAAACATAAACCATCTCCTTGACCTTTCAAAGGCCTCACACATATATAAGTGCATACCATTAAAATTATATATCATCCTCACTTTTTTGAGAAACTCTTCATAAAGTTTCTCGAGGATGACATGATCAATTATGAAGTTCTTTTTCAAGTCAATGACCCACCCCTCTTTATTATAATCATGATAAATGATGTCCAAATAAAGTAATTTTTGGTATATGAAGGCTTAAAAATTAATGATACCTCCCTTTGGATAACTCAACAATTATGATATTCTAAAGATGACCTTAAAGAAACTAGACTTACATTTTTTAGATTTGATAAGACCAACCACAATCCTCTTAGTTTGGCTAAATATTACTATTGGACCCAAAATAGTATGCAACAAGATTATGGTCTTATATCTTCCATTATCTTATATTCTCCTTTTAGGTCATCCTTGGACTCATAAAATAATGGCTATCACTTTTTCAAATAGGCAATGCATAAAGTTAAATCATTATGGTAAGTGTTATAAGCAAGCCAATCCCAACCCATGGGATCTTAAATTTCTTAACCCTAACTCTCAATATTGCATTCTAACAATTTCATGAATTAATAGTCCCCCTTTACCTTAATTTTTTTAATATGCATCATGTTATGTAATTCAATCTTGATAATTTTGATGATGATGAACCTAATGAGCTTCAAACCATTTGTAATACCATTAGATTACTTATTTACATAGTTGGATTCCTCCATCTCTTCTATCATGAGATAGGACCCTTCCTTTTCTTAAAACCCACTTTATTTCAATGATAATGAAATTTACTATACATAATTAAATGTAATAACCTTGGGGTACTCAAGCTCTTTCAATATCCCTTATTATTATATCTAATACCTTCCACTAAACTAGTGTTTTTTTCTAAATATATTTCCAAAGAGAACTCTCAACATCTTACGTATGCATATAATATTTCCGCTCTTATGTGTTGATTATATAGTTTCTAAAACCCTATCACAAAACTTGGATGTATTAAATTATCATAAGTCTCTTGCTAGAATACATGTTTTTAATCAAGATATTCACCTATTCCACATTTCTCCTCATTTAAATTAAAGTTATGAATAATATGAGGTAGAACTAAAAGGATATGTACCCTCCATTAATCCACCTTTGGAAAAAACTCAATGGGTTATTTATCAAATCTCTAATTTCTCTAGAAATCTTAGTAAAGAACTATTTCTGATTTCATTATAGCACATGTCTATTTTTTAGAGTATATTGGCTAGCCTAATATAGTTAAAAATGTTTTTTGTTTTCTTGACTATCTCATCCAACTTAATATTTTTCAAAATATTTCTAGTCTTTATGACTATATCATCTAGGTTAATATAGTTTATAATTATCTCAGTTTGTCTGACTATATCAACCAGTCTGATATATTTTAAAATCACCTAGATTTTCCTAAATATAGTAGCCATAATTACTATACCACCGATACAATTTTTTTTTAATTTTCTACTGATTATATTGTCTTATTAAATATATTTTAGAATCACCAAGAGTTTTTTGACTATATTGGCCATAATTCCTTTAGTGTTGATATAGTTTTTTTAGTCACCTAACTATATTGACCAAACATTGTGAAGTGTTGATATAATTTTGTTTGAGTCACCTAAAAATATCAACTAGACATTAAAAATGTCTATTTAGTTTTATCATTACTTATTTATATTTATAACAGTATTACCTAGTGCATAAGAGTTATTGATGTAGTTTTACCAATACTTTATGATATTTCTAGCATATTAGCCACAATCCACTAAGCATCGATATAATGTTAACTTGTTTTTATATCCTCTCATAACTATATCGATCATCATACCTATGTATCAACCAACTATATTTGAAAAAATGATATGGTCAAACCCATTTCTATCATGACTAAGTGTATTTCCATACCCTATATAATTAAATCTATCCTTATTTTACCATATTGTATCAGTTAGCCTTATAAATTTTAATGTAGATCTATTTTGATGGACTCTATCAGCTAGACCAATACCATAAACAAAAAATCATAAGCATCTCCTAAAGGTCTTAAAATTACCTTGTATACCAAAATTATTGCTTTGATATATATCCACTCATAATTTGACAAAACATTTAAATAAATAGTTTATCTTGAGGTCTATGTTGAGTATTGTGGCCCACTACCTCTCTTTCTATTAATGATTCCATCTTAGAACTAGTTTATGAAATATAACCTCAACTTTAATGCCCACATCATAAGCCTAGACACTTTGATAATACCTTTCTTTTTTTCATTGTTTTTTGCTAGTGTTGATCTTAAGCTTGATCCCCTTTCAAATCTTCCTCTAGAAGTCTATCATTTCAAAGATGAAATTGTAATAATAATTACAAAAACTATGGATATTAACTTAGGAACATCCATAAATCCTTGACCTATCCTTATCTCTAAGGAGTTCCACCCTGGAGAGGCAAACAATCCTCATTATGTTTAACAAAGCTTTTGCTTGGTCATATGATTACATGCCTGGCATTCACCCTAGCATATTTTTCCATAGCATTATTACCTATCCTAATGTAAATATTGTTCATCAAAATCAATAGGAATTCCCACCTAAATTTTCTTAGATTTATTATATATAAATTATTAAGATCATGGATGCTAGGTTTATAAAACACGTAGATTACTTAGAATGAGTCTCTAACACAATACATGTTCATAATAAATTCATTATGGTCATTTACATTTATATTTTCTTTTATAACCTTAATATAGCATTCCCTAAAGATAAATTTAATCTACCTTCCATAGATTCCATTGTTGATTCTACATCTAGATATGAGATGTTTTCCCTCATGGATATATTTTAGGGATACAATCATATTCACATAGCTCCAAAAGATATACATAAGACTAATTTTACTATCGAGTGGGGAACTTATTACTACATTAATATGCCTTTCAAAATTAAAAGTGATAGGGCAAATTACAACATGTAATGAATCACATATTTCATGACCTTATTCATAAAATAGTTGAAATCTATTTATATGACCTTCTAGCCAAATACAAGTATTTAGAAGATTATCCTCATGACTTAGCTATCATCTCTAATCCTCTTATTATATATAGTAGGTGATCAATTTTACCTCTTGAATCTCCTAGTATTTTTTGTCTCACATAAAGAGATTAATTTAGATCCTTCTAATATCAAATATATTATTGAATTTCATGTAGCTCATTCCATACCTCACATTCGCACTTACCTTTAAAAAATTGGGGTAATTCATAGATTTATTCCCAAGTTGGATTATCATATGCATTTGGTAAACACCCTTCTTAATAAATGTGTTAATCTTGAGTGGAAAAAATATGTCAAACCATATTTCATAAATTAATAAATATTTACTTCAACCTCCCACTTTACAAACACCTTCTAGTGACCACCCTCTCATCTTGTATTTTTATTTTTCCCCCATCTTAGTGTGGGCAATGCTTGTAAAACAAGGTGAGTCTATGAAAAATTATGTTATCTATTAAATTATATTTTATTTGATATATTAAAACATTTACTACACTAAGTTAGAGAATAGATATCTCACAATCTAATTTCCAACCAAAAATATTCAAGACTACATGTTTTATCATACTACCTATGTCATAGTACATTTAGACCCTCTTCACCATTTATTATCTAAGAATTTATTTCTTGGAGATATAATTGGTAAGTGAATGACTCTCTTGATGGATTTTGACCTTAGGATTATTACCCAAAAATCCTTTCAAGACCAAGTGATCATTGATTAACTTGTTGTCACACCTATACCAGCTTAGTAACATCTTCAGGCTACTCTTCCAGATGAGGATATCCTCTTAAAGGAATTGATCAAGATATTACCCTTAAATAATATTTCCATGATTTCATAACTAAATTCAAGGTTCAGGTCCTCTAAGAACCTAAAATAGTAGTCTTTGGGTCCAAAAAATTATAAAATATGTCTTAGAAGAGTTACCCAAGGTCATCATCAATTTGCAAAAAAATGGACTCTTCATTTTCATAGATCCAAGTGTCTTCAAGGAGCCACTGTGTAATCATCAATCCTTTTAGAAAAATCATTCCCCTAGATTTTCAATTGATCTTTGATGTTACCAACAGTAGGTTTGAGTATTGTTGGAGCATTAATATTTATGGTTAACATATAAATACATGGCCCCATATTAAATAAATTAGAGTTATTTAAATTATAAAGTAAAAACAATGTTAAATTAAAACTAACAAAAATGTGAAAAGGTATATCCAATTCACTTCACTTTATAATGGACTTTCCACATTATGGAATTCATTGATTGATTAGAAGACAATTTGAATAGGTGTGAATATTTATGAGAGAAGAGGAGTGAGAAGAGAAAGGACACTAGATTTTGTAACACTTTATCAAATAATGGATTATGCATTTTGTGGGTTTTTCACCTATTAATAGGTTTCCACAAGTTATATATGTGCCTATATTAATGTGTATATTTTATTGTTTTGCATCTCTACATATTTGATAAACTTTTCAACTATTTTTACAACACAATAGATATTACAGCATGGTATTAGAGTGAAAATTTATCTAACTAGTTTTACAAATGTGAAAGCACTCCTAGGTAATATATATTTGCATTCACATATTATCATATCAATAATGTTGCGGCATTCCAGATTTGATAGTATCATTACATTGGAAATCATTATTGTTTAATCTAAAAACTACATTAAAATAGAGAAGATTAACATCTTTTGTGTCATTGCATTTGAAATATACATTTATATACATATTAACTAGGCAATATTTTTTACCTAATACTCCCTTGTTATTGTTGTAAATTTCCAAATAATTTTTTACTTGAAATAGAATAGAAAATTTTTTTAACATCTAGCATTGTCAACCTAAAAAAATAAGATATTTGGAACATGCATAAGGTAAGTATAAAAAAATTGAAATACATGTATTTTGGTTATATGTTGTAGTTTGAAAATAGTATGTGGCTTACATAAAAATAGTTTGAAATTTGTTTATAGTTTTAAAATAATTTAATATTTCCTAGGGCTCGCATAATCACATAAAGGCATGTCATTTTTTTTTTTTTAAATGATTGAATGAAATTTCATATATAAAACATTATAACTATTTGAAAAAAATGCCTAAATTAAAATCAGAATCTTTACAATCCTACGGTGATTTAAAAGCTTATATCATTATTATATCCCAGTGGTTCAATTACTATAAACAAGCACAGACTTGTTAATTGGGTACTAATGTTGGTTTATGCTCATAATTGATTGTTCCTTATAGTAAATCCAAATCATGGTGAAGTGTCAAGAGATCTGCATAATAGTCAAATTCAAATATTCCTTATGTAACCAAATTGGTTAGTTCCCTCAAAATAAATTGAACATGTGATTACAAATGGCATGAAAGACTACAAAATGCTTTTGACACCATTTAGTATTCTAATTTCAAACATAATTGATTAAATAGTAAGCATGCATGTCTCTTTGATGATTTAGGTATCAGGCTTTGGTATATTTCTTTCACTATGTGATTTTTCTTAGTGGATTCAATTATTTCACCAATTGCTAGTTAGAAGGGGAAGTCTTACTTGGTGTTTGTATAGTAATTGGGCACATATTTATTTGTATTCTCTATATAAAATTGAATCAAAAATGTTAATTTTATTCTATTGAAGGTTCACTTTTCTGATATTAAGATCATTGAGCCCAAAAACTATGTTAAAGTGGGATTATCATTTCTATGAGGATGGCCAACACCTCTAGAACTAAAAAATGTCTAAATTTTTCAAGAGAAGCAATAGTGAAGTGTGATTGTATATATCTAGAGTTGTTTTTAGGACCACATTGTACATCCTTTAAGATAATTCTAAAGGGAAAGTTCATATTCAAGATGGAAAGGAAGATAATTTTTTATGTTTTCTTAAGAGCAAACAACTAAATCCTTCTTTTTTTCTTTCTTATTTTTACGTTATTTTTTGTTGCCTAGTTCAATAACATTGCTAGACATTACTAGTATAAATCCTCTAATTTTTTATTTGAAATTAATTTATCTTATTTTTTTTCCATAGCAACATGCATGATATAATAATCTTATTTTACTATTTTTTTCAATTTGGACGTGTTGTATTTCTTGGTACGCTTCTAAGTCTAGGTTATGTTGTCATTTTTCTCAAAAAAATATTAATGACTATAAGAGAGCAAGCAAAGGAACACATGTCACAAAATACCTCAAATATATTTGGAAATAATTTATCTCATATTTCTTTTAAATTTAGTTGTTGAGTCACTACCTTGTTTCTAAATGAAGTCAATAATATCAATTCCTTAAAGTAAAATTACAAAACCAATCATAGAGAGGGTACAACACTCTAAAGTTCATTAATTTTTGTTTTTCAAATTCACCCATATGTTTTGTGTTAATAATTTTAATAAATAAATTAAATCACCATTAATATTATTAATTTATATATAATCAAATATATTTTTTTTTAAATATGGAAAATAAAATTGATGCATTATTCATGTGACCTCAACCTATTGAAGAATTTTTTTTATTGCAATGAGACTTATTTATTCTACTTCAAAAGTGGTTATTTCTAAACTAAGTTTGAAAAAAAACAAATCAATCCTTCTCTATATTATATAAATGTCTTATTTTTACCTATATAGGCATAAACATACATTATGGCATTACATTGATAAAACACACAGAAAGCTAGTATAGACAAAGATGTGTGTGAAAAGTAATTTATTGGTCTTAAATCTCATTTGAAAGCTTGATAAAAATGGATTCTAAAAACTTAATATTTATCAAATCCCACATGCTTAATGGCTCAAATTACAACATCTTAAATATTAGACTTAAGGTTGAGTTTATGACTAGAAACTATGGTTATTGTAAATGGAACTAAAAATTCCCCTTCAGGTAAGCAAGAAACTTTTGAAATCACTAATCCCTATCAATAAATGCCTCAATATGCCATTAATATTATTCTAAATAACATCAAGGATGAATTCCAACTTCATATTGGAAATGAATAATCCCTTAGTGAAGCTTGGAAAAACCTTGAATCTATGCACGAAGTAACCAAGCTATCTAAAATCTTCAAACTCATCCTAGAAATAATGAACACTCCTATGAAAGGATATGAGAAGGTGGTGAATTACCTTGCTAATATCAAAAACATAAAATCTTAACTGGATGATTTAAAATGAAATCTAATCCAAGATCAACTTATCTATTTTATCATTCAAATGAAAATTCATGAGAAGTTCATGAACCCCATTTTTATTCTCAATTTAAAACATCAAATTGAGAAAGATATACTTAACTTAACCACCCTATCCACTCTCATGATCCAAGAATATCAAGTCATGAATAACTTTGACTCTAAAGAGAATGCTACTCAGGTTATTCTCTCTCATAAATAGGAAAAAAATATTCCCAAAAATAATTAAACTTAAAATTCTAGTCAAACTTAAAATCATCTAACTTCAATAACAAGATTAGAAATAAGAACCTGAACAAAAACTTTAAATTCAAATTTAATGGGAATTGTAATAAGTGTGGTAAGTTTGGCCACAAAGAGGAATATTGTTATCAAAATAATGGTAAAATAATAAAAACTTTAAAAATCACAATGAAATAAACCTTTCAATAAAGTTAAGAATCAGAATTAGAATTAACATTTTGATAAAATCATTTCCCTTTACATTTCTATCACTGCCTCAAACGACAATGAATGGATTCTTGACAGTGATGCTTTAATACATATGACCTATATGTATGATATTCTTTTTGATATCATAGATTGTAATGATAAAATCTACCTCAGTGAAAACTTAGTCATAGAAGCAAAAGGCAAAAGTAAGGTTAATGTTGCTAATGGATTTCTTAATAGTGTTTTATATGTTCCTAAACTCAAAAAGAATATTTTATCTTTTTATCAATTAACAAAAGATAATTTCATTTTTATTTTGTATAAATATAAGTGGTTCATTAAATATAAATCTAATTCTATCATTATTTAAGGTATTCAACTAAATGATTTGTACATCTTTAATGGGTTTTATAATGAAACTTGTTTTGCTTCTCAAGTTAGTAATGAAACTCAACTTTGGCATGAAAGACTTGCACATATTAATTATATAAGTCTTTATGATATTTTGAGACATGATCTTGTGATAGGATTACCTTAAATTAAAACTTATCATGAAAAATTCTTAGGCTTACTACATGGTAAACAACACTCTTAACCATTTAACAAATTCCCTTCACCAAATAACTACTTTATAAGTTTAGACCAACAAGAAACCAAATTTTTCTTACATTAGAATCTTTAGAAGATCTACTTCCATTTTTATTCTTAAATATAAATGGAATAAACTTTATCCTACTTCCTACCCTTGTGTATTTGTAAGATATGGTGATAAAAATAAAGGTATAAGAATATATGATGCTTTTAACTATGACATAATTGAAAATAGGAATTTTTTAATTCTTGAAAAAAAAATTGTGTATCTTCTTCAGAACCTTTGTATATTTCTCTTAATGAAAAAACTAAATCATTATAATAATTTTATCCAACCTTAGATAATATCTATACTAAGTTTGTTAAGGAATCATCACAAAATATTTTCCAATTTAAAGGACCAAAATGGGCTCAATTTGTATTACAAAAGTCTAATTTTAAAATTCCTAATAAAGTGACTAAAACCCAGCATACTTATCATGATTTAATGGCATTTTATGAATTTTATCCCCACTTTTTTAAATAACATAATAATTATGAAATATGGATGAAGGTCATGCAATCTAAATTCGATGCTTCAATTAAAAATCAGACACAAGATCCTGTCCCTCCACATCCTACATGAATTATTTTTGGATACTTATGGCTTTGTAACATTAAATATAACTCAATAGGGTAAAAATGATAAATTTAAAGTTATGTTTGTTTCTCAAGGCTTTACTCAAAACCCTAGTATTTTCATTATGTTGAAACCCTTGCTCATGTTGCCAAAATGATCACTATAAGGTTGTTAATTGTCATTGTAGCTCAAAATGGGTGGGGAATACATCAAATGGATGTTAAAAATACTTTTTAGAATGGTTACCTAGAAGAAGAAATCTAAATTTCTCAACCTAAATGATTTGAAGAACCTAACAAAGAACATTATGTATGAAAGTTAAACAAATCATTGTATGGTTTAAAACAAGCTCCTAAATATTTTTATTCCAAAATAACTAATTATTTTAAAAGTTTAAGTGTTTCTAATTGTTATTCTGATAATGATCTCTTTATAAAATTTGAACATGGTCACATTATCTTAATGATATTATATTTTGATGATCTTATATCATTAGCAGTCAAACTAGTTTAATTCATAAATATAAATCTAAACTAAATAAATACTTTGACACAACCAGTCTATGATTGTTGCATCATTTTTTAGGCATGGTTATTTTTTAGGATCAAAAATTAATTATTATATCTCAAAACCAATATGTACATAACCTAATTGTTAAATTTAACATGATTTATTATAAACATATCTCCACACATATTTAATTTGGTGTCAAAATTGATCCAAAACTTACTTGTAACAAAGTTAATCCTACTTTGTATAGAAAATTAGTTGTTAGTTTAATTTATCTACCTATTTCTAGACCTAATATTTATTATGTTATAGGGGTTGATTCTAGATTCATGCAATATATTTATTTGGATCATTATAAACTTTCTAAACCAATACTAGGTTATATCAAAGGAATAATTAATTATGGTTTATTTTATTATTTCATTGATAATGCTTCTTTATATGGTTATTGTGATCTTGATCATGATGGTGATGTTATAGACTTGGAACAACAAAAAATAACCAACTATTTATATCTCTTCTACAAAAGAAGAGTATAGAAATGTTATGGAACTTACTAAAGAATCTATGTGGATATGAATATTAATATAATAACTCAATATGATTATCTCCCATAGTAAATCTTATTTGTGAAAAATGAATCTATATAGCCCTAGCAAAAAATTCAATTTAACACCAAAGAATGAGTCATATTGAAGTTCATGTGAATTTTAT
The DNA here is from genome assembly GCA_037957365.1 of Torreya grandis. NCBI lineage: Eukaryota > Viridiplantae > Streptophyta > Pinopsida > Cupressales > Taxaceae > Torreya > Torreya grandis. Next base: position 547,266 of record JARHVA010007877.1, read on the forward strand.
CAAATAAAAAGTCCTCAATGGATACATGGATCTTCATTTTTGTCCAAAAAATGATCAAGTGGTAAATATCTTCACTAAACCTCTATGTTCTGAAAAAAATTTAAGTTCTGAACAATGTTAGGTTTTTCAGAATTTCCATTGAGGGGGAGTGTGCATGACAATGTCACCTATTAATGGAAGTGTTTTTGTCTTCTTATTTATATTTATTTTATATTTTAATATAATTATAAAAAATCTCTCTATGTTTTTTGTTTTTTTTTGTGTGTAAAACTTATCTTATTTGAGTTTACTATTAATCTAGTAAGGAATTTTACAATAGATGTCCGTATTTTATAAAATGTTCCAAATTATTGTAAGCACATATCCATGAGAAATTATGGGATGTCACCCTAGTATCATGATATCATAATTCATCACTTCTATTTTATATATTTTTTATTTTTTTAATAAAAAGGTGTTGTTGGAATGAGTAAGGTAATATAAAAACCTTCAATTTTGCATTCTAGCCCAAACTATCAATCTAGTTTATGGATTGCAAAACCTTTTATATAAAAAGATAATATTGGCATGTATCCCCACTAAACATTAAGTAGGATTATTATAACATTAATATTTATGGGTCACATATACATACATGGATACATAATAAATAAATTAAAGTTATTTAAATTATAAAGTGAAAATAATGTTAAATCAAAACTAGCCTAAATGTGAAAAGGTATAACCATTCACTTCACTTTATCATGGATTTTCCACATTATGGATTGTATAAATTGATTGAAAGACAATTTCAATATGTGTGAATATTTGTGAGAGGAAAAGAGTGAGAAGAGAGAGGACATTAGATTCTGTAATAATTTCTGAAATATTAGGTCATGCATTTTTTGGGTTTTTCACCTCTTAATAGGTTTTATCATATTATATATGTATATATTAATGTGTTTATTTTATTGTTATCTATATTTACATATTTTATAAATGTTAAAACCATTTGACTTATATGTTAATAATAGGTTTGAGTATGAATTACCCATCCTTGGGATGCAAGCAACCATCATTTAGACATCTCTTACTTACATGCTTTAGGTGACTCACAATTTATATGTGTAGATACCTATATTTGGTAAAATATTCATTTTATAATATCTTTTTACATATTATTATATGTATATACCTTTTTATAGAGATTTAAACATTTAATGGTGTGATCTTGCATGCACCTCCTTGGCTCTATGATGGGAATCTTTGTCATCCCTTCATTTAACTAATATATGTTGGTGTCATTTCTTACTAGGGCCACTATCCAAGGCTATTTTCATAAAGGTATTTATTAGGTTCAAATAATAGTGTTGATTGGTATGTTTTTTGGATTTGATCTATCTTAATTTACTTCTTCTTAGAGTCTTAACTAAATGCTTAAAAGAAATGCACTTGCTCAAAATTAAACACACCAAACTAAATGAAATGTTTTGAAATGGATCACACAATGTTGTTGAAAACTAAACACACTAAAATTGAATATAAAGTCCACACTTAAGCTAAGTTTAATAATTAAGATTAATAAAATTTAATAAATGATAAATGCTTGTATAAATCATAAGGCACACACATACATTAATAGTCTATTTAAATTTAAGGTTATCAATCCAATCATTCAAACTATTTATATTAAATATAATTAAAAACAAATAAGGAACAAATTATAAATACCAAAAGTACACACATCCTATCTCTTTGGGGAATGGGCCCTTGCTCACCCTTGGATTCAGGGTCAAAATGATTTAGTCCATAGAAATCAATCTTAACTAACACATAAGAATGAAATATCATTATTTGCCACAAAATCTTCTTGTATTCAAAATGGTAATTCTTACAATGTTTCACACTCTATAAATTGAGTAGTGATATGACTTTTATTGTATATAAAATAAACTAACTATCCTAAATACTAGGTAACAACTTAACTAACTAAACAAGAGGATATTCATAGAGATTAATTTATTTTGCAAAAATAGAGAGGAGGATTACAACAAGATCCACACACGATTGGGGAGATCCTCATGGGATTTACAGCTACTTATTCCAACCATATCAGGTTACCAAATCTTATATATAATATATTCATATCATCTTATCCAAAGTTATAACCTATATCTACTAGCTTATATAAATGGAAAGCTACACATAAATAAATATATATATATATATATATAGACATATGTAAAAGTAGAAAGTATCTAAAGGATTTATGAATCATCATGGAATAACTAAAGGAAATTTTTTAATTCCTTGAAAAACATTGTGGAGAATCTATATCATTTTTTTGGAATCCCATAGCATGACCATCAAAATTTGTATCTTAGTTGTCAAAATTTGTAGTTGTTTGTCAAGGTTCGTAGAATACTAGCAAAATCCAAAGCTTCAGAATGATAAGTTCATGATAAATTCACTTCCTTGTCTTCATTATGTCATATAAAAACACTTATTTAGATTTTATAATACTTGTACATATCAAAAATTAAGGAATAAACATGCAAACATTATGTAAATAATGCTAACTCGGACTTGCATAATCTTAAAGAGTCAAAAGAATTCATCTTCTTTCTTAGACTAGTTATAACACCTAAGACTACATGTAATTTTCAACTTTAATTGCATGTTAATGGATGTGAAGGATGATATATCATGGTTATAATGAGTCATAATGTAGACTCATCATTTCCCCCACACCTTACCTTTTGTAAGTCCCATTGCAAACTATCCCATCCTTTCTTCATAAGTGTGGATTCTCTACTCCAATATGAGGCTAAGATCATAGACTAAATATATATCTTGTAATATTTTCTTGTGATGTGGAGTGAATCCCATATCCATATTAATAAATTAAATCTAAAAATCAAATTGTTCCTCAGACTATGGCCCTGTGTTCTACCATGAAAACATGGGATAAAGTAATAGGGGTGGTTTGAATCTCATTCTAATCCACAATTTATATCCACATTCTTGAATTACATTGGTAATAATCTAAGTGATTTCCTTATCTCTCTAAAGGTTCCATCTTACATTAGTGGGAGATATAACTTCTCTCCTTTTCAAAGGGACTATCAATAGATTCTAGCATTGACTACAGCAAATTACAAATTAATCAAATAAATGTTGAAAAAACAATTCAAAATTGATAATACCATCCTATAAAGCATTAATATAATGGTCAAGGATTTTATAACATTAAAATTAGAAGCTTTTGAATTTTACCAACACCTACCATGCATTACTAAATTATGGTTTGATGCATAGTCCAACTTCTATTGTAGTACTCACATGATCATTATATCTATCTTGCCAAGATATTTTATTTCTATATGTGGAGAGAAGGGATCTCAATTTTAACTCACCAAAAATCAAGTTAACCAAGAAATCATTAGTTTTTCCTATGATAATATCACACTTATATAATTCACATAATAAATATTTCTTGTCAGGAGTACTTTTTTTATAAACTATTAAGAAATCTTCACTTATGTGAATCTCATGTGGAAATCCACAAGATATTTGAAGTAACTTCCATCTACAAAACTATTCATTAAAAAACAAACTATAAGAGGGAGATGAAATTCTACAATCTAAGAGCTTCTCACCAAGCTGATAAGTAAACTATATAGTTTATATGGTCTATTCTTCTTATTGTTGTAATTGTGTAATATATTCTTATAATTTCTATTTCTATTTCTTAAGTTATTTATTTTTTTCCTTTAATTCTCCAAGCTCAAAACAAGTTTGTTTCTAGTGACTTTTGACATTAGAGTAGGACATACTAGTTTGACAACCTTGTTATACAATAGGTCTGGGGGTACAATATGAGAGATGTGGGCTAATTATGCTTTGAATGTTGTATTCTATTGTTCATATATAAAGAGATTCCTTCTCAAGGATACATTATCTTCATCAAATTTCTTGGTATAGCTCCATACATCAATAATTCATTTTAAGATTCATCCAACTTCTTATGCAATGATGTTATCCTTCACCCTTCTCAAAATATTTATTTTGAATGTTTTCCATATTTTGTAACAAAAGAGAAATAATGAAATCCTTACACTAAAATTAAAATAATATATGAGTAATTTCCTTTGCATACTATTTGATTGTAGCCTCTAGTTGGGATAGTGCCAATGCATGATACAGTTCTACATATTCTATCTCTCTTGGTGGTTGGGTTTCTTCATCAAGCATGGGAGCTTTACCCTTATCAATGGATGGTTGTGTTGAGGTGATAAAATGAATAGTTTCTTGAAAAAAAATTATGGAAAAGTAGCCTCTACTTATTCTTTATATTTTCTACATTAGTAATGGTTTTTTGTCATAGGCTATCAAGGGTTTATGTAGAAATTACTTCATCATCATCAATAGTCAATGTCAATGTTCTTATTTTATTTTGAATGAGAGGAAGAGTGTCTTCATGTGAGGCATCCTTATGTGATGAATGTTGAATAAGATCTATAGTAGGCTCATCCTTTGTGATCTGAATGGGTTCATGTGTATAATTAGGATAAGAATTTGGATTAAGGTTTCTTATTGAGGATCTAAGTCTTAATCTTCTTCTTGGCTCTGGTGGTACAACCAAACTAAGGTGAATTATAGGACTAGGTGTAGTAGCCCCAAATGTTGACCCTATACTCTAGAGTGATTCAAGAGTAGCTACTTTGGAAGAAGATACCTTTGGTAGATCCCTAGAGCTATAATTAGAAGGTTCTCATGATATTCTCTTGTCAATCCATAGGTGCTTCCTCTTCTTTCTCTCATGAAAATCTATCCATTCCTCTGTGCCCTATTCTTATTTAAGAAAATGATGTTGAATTATTAATTGAATAAGTCCATGATGATAGGTAGAGGATGGATTACCCAAATACCTCATGGCTATTACTTGTATAGACCCTAAAAAAATGAAGGTAAGTTTATCTTATGTTGAGGGAGTTGCAGGCCATACCTTAAATTAATCAACATCCTCATTATAACACAACTCTAAACATTACACTGCCCATCACAAGTAAGATATTTAATGAGTCAAAAAGATACAGATCTCCATGGTTTTAATAAGGTGTCTCTATTGTTGTCTTTGATATTTATATTGATGTCTTAAACACACTTTATCACTGGTTATCCTTTGTCATGGAAAATGCAGATGATGTCATCAAAATAAGATCTCCATGCAATCCTAGCTCCTTCATCTAGAATTATAGACAATTCACTAATGACCTAGCTAGAAAATGGAATTTTTATGCCTCTAATAGTGGAGATATTTGTCTTAAAGTGGATAATAAAATCTATGATAAGGGTTTCATCAAACCCCTATAGTTTCATTAGAAACTTGAGATACCCTACAACTTCAAACACATGTTTTACTTTCTTGTCTCCCAAGATACCTTCTATGGATTCAAGCTCAAACTTATTTTTTTGTCCCATTCTAAATTTTTCAAGTTTTATAGATCAAAATAATTTTTATCTCTTATTAGGAATGAAAATGGCACTTTACTAGGTTTTAATAATGGATATATTGGGGTTCTAGATTTTCACCCTAGCTGAGGAGGGGATTGTTCAAATCTTCCTACTCAAATCTAGTCCAACATGTGACTAATCCTAAAATGTGGGTATCTTAATAGTGGATCAGACCTCCTAATAAGGTTGTATTCCTCATGGATATATCACCTATATTAAACTTAAACTAGCACTTGCTTGGAAATGGGAGAGATATTTGACAAAACTTATAAAAGCATGAAAAAAGTAGTGATGCAACATGCTTTTATCACTCCAACTCACACAAAACACACTATGAGACACTTTTTAATACCAAATAACATCAATCTCACATAAATAATTCAAAATAAGGCATTAATTAGTTATCAAAGAGGGCAAATATCCACTTTCAAAGTAGACAATAAAATGTAGATTACACTTATAATGACCTTTGAGAACTATTAAGCACTTCTTGAAGGTGAGAAACTCAGACATAATTAAGGAACATATATTTACTTAGCAATAGTGTATGAATTTATAGAACACACTTAAATCTAGCTTAGAAAAGGATAGAATTCAATCTTTATTATATTAAAGAGGTGTCACAGTACATATTTTGGTAGAGTCTGGTCATACAAAAAAGAGGAATAGATAGATTTCTAGGCTTAAAAGCCTGTACTTATAGAAAAGATAGAGAGAGAGAGAGAGAGAGAGAGAGAGAGAGAGAGAGAGTTGTGTATTAGAAAATCCATAACTTATTTTGATGGATTATCACTCTCAAGGATGCTAACTTAGGATCTTATCAACAAGGAATAAATTCTATAAAATAATTAAATGCCTATTTCCCTTATCCAACCACCATATTTCTTCTTGGAACTCCATGATATCATCTACTTGATCTATTGACAAGGATCATGTCTTGGAATTAGCTAAAATGTACCACATCTACATTAGGTATCCAACTATACTTGCATTATTAAAAATGATCAATAATGATAGGCAAGACATAGGTCTACTCTATGTGAAAACCAATGTTAGACCATTGGTTTTCGCATAGTCATAATATCTATGAAAGTTTGCAAACTGCTTAACTTTGCTTCACGATCACTGGTTTATCTTCACCCTCTACATTAGACCCAAAAGATCTATCTTACCTATATGGAGCTTTAATTTTGATGCTTAGTCTATGAACTATGGCCCTGGTTTAACCCTGACTCACTTTTGATCTTGACTCCTTGACAGTTGCTTTACCTGGGTCCAAAATAGCCTCTTCAACTTTCACCAAAAATGCCTTAAAACTCAATCTTACTCATTATTTATCGAATCCTGATTTAGATACTTGAATTTTATAACTCTCATTTTCTTCATTGATCTTTTGTATATATGCCTATCAGATATCAATTTTATACCAACTGAACATATTTCTACCACTTATCCTTGACTCATTAGCTCTTTAGATTCATTAACCAATTTGACTCATGCTCATTGTCTAATCTTAATGAGTGATTAGATGTGGGACCTTAGATCTACCTAAGACCCACTACTTGACATGCAATGGCTCATTACCTTGATTAAAATTAACATTCATATAAACATCATTTGACATCTACATGAATGTATTTGATGTTCCATAGACCATCAAATTTAAGCTTCCATGATTTTTGTCTAATATTTATTTTGATGTTCACATGAGCATCATTTGACATTCACATGGACGTATTTGATGTTCTACATACCATCACATTTAAACTCTAATGGATTTTTCCCTGATCTTTATTTTGACTCTCACGTGATTGTCATTCATTATTTAATCAACTTTGATAGTTTATATCTTGAAATGAAAGAATCATGAGGGGTCAATTTTTTTGGAAATACTCATGATGTCAAAAGGAACAAACCCTTTTGACCCACTGGCTAGGTGAGGCTTCTGAGTGAATATAAAATATATATAAGTTGACCGGTTCATTCATGCTTTCATAACATATTGGAAACATTCTAGCTCATTTGGTTAAGTATGGTAAACTTAGAAAAAATGCATGAGACCTCAACTTTGTACATGTGTATCTTCTTTTGTGCTTTGGTTGAGGACTTAGAAATTAGTACGTAGAAACTTGGGACCAAAATAAGTAAACCCATGTGATCATTTTCTCCAAAAACTATTACACATGTGAGATATAATGCCAAAAAACTACCCACTTGGATCTGTTTAAACTCCTGTGAAAATTGCTAAGTAAAGAAAAACACATAAAATTTGGCTAAGAGGGTAACTTTGGACCTCAATATATTTTGATACACTTAGGTGGGTGGTTTGAAACTTGGGACATATGTCCTAAGCATAGAAATGAATAGACCCATGTGACCAATTCCTCTAGAAACTATCACACATGTGAGATATAGCATCAACAAAGGCCTACTTAAACTTTCTACCATTGTACTCAAATGTTAAGATGAACACAATGAGGAACTGGATGAACTCCATGTACTTCCATATCTATTCCAAGAACTTTTGAACCCTCATAGAGGCTCTAAAACTTTGGACCTATCCTTAGAAGATGACAAGTTACACTTTAAATGGACTTAAAGTTTTTTAAAAGGTTTACAAGCAAAATTATATTCCTCTTTTATCATTAGATCCTTCTCTCAATTATTAACATTGATCAATATTTGAAAGCTCTATATGTAGGCCAAAAATGGCCAATAGTATCATTTTTATCTTTTTTCCTATGGATAAAACCCAAATCTTTCCAAGCATGTGATGTGATGATGATAGTGTAAACTTATCATGTCATGAAATAATAATTATTAATCATTATTACCTTTCTATATATTTATAATCATCACATCACCAATCCTTATACCACTTCATTATCCACATGAGTCACGATGTGATGACAAAGTCAAGGTTATCATGAAAGTGCACTTTATTGATAGGATAGAGTCCATATCTTTTAGTCAAGTATAAACAAGTAACTTTTTGAAAATATTCCTTGCTAATGTGGGGATATTCTAATATTAATTCAACATCCTTCACATAAAATACTATGGACTTGCCAAAAGCATGAGCATATACTTTCAGACTTATAAATTTAAAATTTAACCCTTAGTAAAAAAATAAATACTATACCTCTAAAACTAATGGTTTTATCTTTGCTTGTCCTTATTTTCATATTCTAACAAAATAAAATTGCATGGTTTAGTTTTAATAATGGTATACAATAAGACAATATCAATGTTTATTGCTTTTGGAATAAGTAAAATCAATCATAGATGATGATTTATCCTAAATTTTTGAACTCACTTTTCTAATTTTTTTTTAGCTTTTTATCCTTAACTAGCCATTTACTGGTTTCCTAGTCAAGGCTCATTTTATAGTACATGATCAGCCAATAAGCTAGTTTTTTGGTCATGACTATCAACAATGTCCCTAAGGATTTTCATTATTGAATTTATTTATTTATTTTTGTATTAAGACCATCTTGTCTTCAAGGATTAGTTATCATTGAAGTTTTGAGTTATTCCATGAGGCCAATCTTATTTTGTACCAACTAGATGAGTTCTTCTTTACTAGAAGGTTTTTGGTAAAACTTCAACCTATGTCCATTGACTATGAGTGCCTTCTTATTACCATCTATAGGTAAAAATTGTACTAAACCATTGTTAAAAAACTTTTCTATCTAAAATGGTCATAACCATATAGTTCTCAACTTGCCTTTGAAATGTTGATACTTAGAATGATACAAATGTGCCCAGCTTCCTTATTTAAACTATATTTCTTTGATGTGAAAATCATGTCATTTTTTCCTTTGGTATCTCATCATCTTTGTTTATTACAAAGCTTTTTCTCTCATTTCATCCAACTCATTGAGTTGTAAAATTCTCTCTCTATGCTTCATCTAAGTCAATACCTACTTCTAGTGCCATCCTTAGAGTTTGCATTTCAAATTCAATTAAAAAAATATTTTTCTTACCAAATACCAATTCATATGGTGAAAAAATAGTACTGGTCTTCCACATTGTGTTGTATGCCCATACAGCCTCTAGAAGCTTGGCTACCCAATTTTTCCTATTGTTATTGACTATCTTGGTAAGAATATTCTCTAATTCTCTACTGGTAACTTCTACCTATCCATTTGATTTTAGGTGGTATGGAGAAGACTTCCTATGGCTAACTTTGTATATCTTTGTTAATGCTTGAATCATTTTAGATGTGAACTAGGTTCCTTGATCGAACACTTTCTCTCTAGGTGATCCAAATCTCTACATGATCTTGGAGTATAAAAAGTTTACTACTACCTTTTCTCTTACAAATAGAAGAGCTTATACATTAGCCCATTTGGTCACATAGTCTATACATACTAAAAAATACTCCTTCCCTTGAGAAGGTGGATCTATGATCCCAACAAAGGCCATTCCCCACTTTTTAAAGGGTTCTAAAACTACTTAAGGATGGAGGGGCAGTTTATAAGATAGTGTAGGTTTACCTATTCTCTGGCATGGATTACAGTACCAGCTATACATCTTTACCTACTTATGAATATTTGGTCAATAGTAACCACATCTAAGGATCTTGTGCACTATCCTTTTAAATAAGTAGTGTCATCCAATAGGTTCATCATGGTAGGCATGAATGATGTCATACATTTCATTCTCTTTTACACACCTAAAAAAGACATGATCAAGTCCATATTTAAACAATATACGTATTGTCACTTGGATATGCACCCTTTGATAAGATTCAAATCTCTCCTCATCTAAGTGGTACAATATAATCACCTCTAGGCTTGTGGGAAGCCTAAGGAATGAGGTGAGTCTCTAGATAGGGATAGCTCCCTTGATTTACCACTTAGGATTTAAACTAATACGAAATTTAGGGGGTGAAAAGTGAGAGAGAAAACTAAAATAAAATTAACCTAAGGGAGGTGATATACTAATAGATTGATGACATCCAAACATATGCATATTACACTTGAAATCAAAGGACAAACTAAACATACACTCTCCAATCTATGTCTTCTTGCATCAATGTTACATTATGGGGTTATGGATGAATTCAAATATATATGAGGACTAGATAAGAGGCCTTGAATGTCACTATTGAAGAGACTAAATCACTTAAACTTTGACATTCTTAGAACACATCACATGCCCTACAAAAAGCTACAAATAGGTGAGACAATGTGACAACATGCTAAGGGATCCATAGTCTTCACTAAGAAAATAAAACATTCAATTAAATCACACTTTAATAGTCATTTAAGAGGTAAAAATTAGTCATTTTATTGATCAAAATTTATAAAAATGAGAAAGGATTTACCATACTCAGGTGGAGCCTCCAATACATTGAAAAAATGGTTAATTCTTATAAAACTTGTGAGAGAGAAGAAAAGAGAAGTCCAAGGGTCAAAAGGAAACTTTTCAAGATAATACAAGGAGTTACTTTTGCATTTTGAGAGGGTATGGGATGAACCATTCAATGTCAGGATCTATAAGTGTTAATTCAAGTCATAAACTTCATGAAAAGTGGCAAAAAAAACTCCTTAACTAGCTCAAAAAACTACCTTCATGAATGGAGTTGTTTGAACATTCTATAACTAATGAGGAATAGTAAAAATTATTTAAATTAATTTTAAGGACATCAAACATTCCTCTCCCTACATTATTTTCATCCTTAGTCATCTAAAATCACCTAGAGAGGAGCAATAATCATCTACTATTAAGAAAATTGCTCTTCCATATACCCTTCATACTTGGCTTCTAAAAAGAGATTATTTTCTCATTAAAATATATAATAGGTATTTAATTACATGTTCTGATACCATCCATGGCCCTATAAGCATCAAGAGTACCTTAAAATTCCATTCACTTGAAGTTTTCACACTTTTCCATAGCTTCTCCATTAGGCCAGTTTGACTGGATAAGTTGAATCACTTGGCTGAGGCACTTATGAGTTTTTATATAGTATAAAATTTAAATTATGGGTTATCAAAATTCTAGATATTCCTCCCAAAGTTGGTTTTATTCTCATACTCCTTATGAAACCTTCAAAACACATAAAATAATGAGAAAACCCCTATTTCTACCCCCATATGTATAGGTTCGTACAATTATTTGGCATGTCAAGTAAATTTATGAAGTAATATACAATTTAAAATATCTATTATATTCAAAATGGTCCATTATATCTCATCTCCAACTCCATTTTCTCAAACTGGTCTCTACAAGGGTTTAGTAGCATTTTAGGCCTATTTCTTGGTCTTAAGGTTGGTTCATAAATATACAACGTCCAACCTACCAAAAAATTCCACAAATATGGTTTTAAAGTACCCTTATAACATCTTCAACTTTCTTGGACTCCCATGCAAATCCTTCTGCAAGATGTGAGCATTTGAAAGTAACCTATCAAGCTTGTTTCTTCCATTCCTGCATGTCTAAATTTATTTTGGGCCAAAAATAGCCTTCTTGATGATTCCCATGCTTTAAATTGGATTAAAAACATTGTATATAGTCCCAAAAACATTTTCCAATAGGTTTTAGTGATCATAACATGTGTAAAGTGAAAGTGAATACTCATTTGGGCATTAGGCCTAATGTTGCCCAATAGGCATGTTTACAACTTTAAGATCCAAAAATGACCTCTGGAGGCTTCCCCTAAACTAAAATAGTTTTAAAATATTTAATACCATCCCATAGACATGATTAAACAAGGTATAATGCATATCTCATGCTAAAATGGAATTTGATCTTGCATTTAGAAATTATGCTTCACCATGCCTAGTAGGCTTGAATGCAATTCCAAGGGTTTAGACTATCCTATTTGTTTTATATATAATTTTATGTTTTTTTCATGATTTATTAGGTGTTATACAGGTTTAAAAACCTCCTTTAATGACCTCCTTGACTTCTAGTTTATCTTTTATCCTCATTTCCTAAGGTTGCAAGGTTTATGCATGAGGAAAGTGCCCTCTATCTGAGATAAAATAGAGGGTACTTTCCCTATTTATTTAGAAAAAATTAGTTTTATAAATTATTTCCTAGGTGTTAAGTATTATCTATACCAGACTTTATCCCTTAAATCCAAGCATAAACCTTCCAACTTCATCAAAACCTCAAACAGACTTGTAAAAGAGCACTACTTGTAAGGGTTTATGCAAATGGATTGCGTGCTATACATTTGGACTCCCTTATTAATTTTTTTCCATGTTCATAAGGATCCATAAACTTCTATGGTACTCATGGATTTGGTTCCATCTTCTATTTAATGACCTAACCTTTCATGTACCCTTAATACTCTTTGAAACTCACCATACCTTGTTTCATCATTTATGACTATGTTTTTTGCATTTGCAAGGGCACCTGTAGGTTATTATAATTATTTGAGAATTTTTTAAAGACATAAAAATTATTACCATGAACCATTATAACTATAATCATTTTATATTTCCATATAATTTTAAACCTTATCCATTCCTTGGGCTCAAACTGAGTTTCCTTGCATATGACTGATATACTCAACTTACCCTTACCTCTTTAGCCCCTATAGGTACATTTGACATCTCCAAGATTACTTGAATTGATACAAGTTTTTGGTTAGATATTTTAATACTATTCTAATCCTTTTATTTACTTTTACCATACATTTCTAATACTTCAAACCACATACCTTTTAGACTATGTTTTTTTCCTCACAATAACCCTTATTTTTAGGTTACTCCTTTTGACTTGCTTAGGCTTGAACTCAATGTTTAGAATCCTATTTTAGTTTCTTGGTATAATTATACCTTATATTATAACTTTTAATATCATCTTTATAAACTTTCATATCAAACAAACTACTCACTATCTACCCAATCATATTCAGTTGATTGTGTGAGAGCCCTTTTAGGGTCCTATAGGTTTATATGTGTAATTAGGATTGAAACAATTGTTTATACCTCTCATATAATTCAAATGAGGTATAATGATCTCATATTAGTATTATTTTTTAATACATTCTCTTAAATCTATCCCTTTTTAGTTGCTACTTCAAGGCACCTTTCATCTTAATGTAAATGTAGGTGTCATTGTCAACAATGTACAGACTAAGAATGTGTTGGAGAGTGAAAATCATCTTCAATGCTATTTATTCATTTTTTATATGGTAATTATGTATCCCATAGTGTAAAAAATCAATCCAATCCTATTTTCAAGCATTAAATCCACCTATGGCTTATGGGAAACCACTTAATTTGGACTGATATAGATATCACTACATGATTTTCAATGTTTAGGAGGCAACTTGGGAGCTTTTGAAAATAATTCTCCTTAGTTAAAACACTTTTCCTCTTTTGTAAGATAAAATACATATGTTTAATCTTAATAATAATCATACCTAGAGATATTTTAATTCAAAGCAACCCTATATGGAAAAACTCAAAAAATGTCATGGACTTCTGTTTTCACTCTTTAGGGAATAAGGGCTTGAACTTAGTCATTGAATGTTAGAAATATTATTCACCTTTTATCTACCCACTTAACATACTAAACATAAATTTTAGGTCTCCTTAAAATTTAATTGATTATAATAGAGTTCCAAGTTGCTTTAACAATCCATATATAGGCACTCTCAGTCCTCTATTAGCACCTCCTAAAAGTGCACATTCTAAATCTACAGGTAGTGAAGAGAGGTTTGGGCAATGTGTGAGGTTTAGGCCTCATTGGGTAGAATTAAAATCCTTAAAATTGAAAATATGGGTTATTTTCATGATTAATATTTTTAAAATAGTTCTAAAACATATATTTCAACTTGAAAACCTCTTTACAACTGCCTATAGATGCACACTCCAATGGCAGACTATGTGCATATGTAATGTATGACTACAAATCATGAGAATTACTTGTATAATGATGATGAAATGAGAAAATTAAGATCAATTTTTCTTTTAAAACATTTAAAATAACTTAACACAAACCCCTGTATCTATGGAGAAACACAAAGTTCCTCAAAATGATGAAAAATTGCTTGTTGCACACAAAGGAGACCGGTCAAAAAATTTGAGGTTATTGGCTCATAAAAACACATTGATCATGAAAAAAAAAATTAGTGTCATTATGTTACATATCCAAAATAATCTATAATAAATCTCAGCAAGTAGGTTGTATGGATTTGCCCAGAATTAAGGAAAACTTACAAGGTTCATAGATTAACAAGCAGATTTGGAAGGTCAACTTCAAATAGATGATTCATAAAGCATAGTTGATAATTATTAAAGATAATTATTTTTAAATTAAATTATATAATTATAATATCACCTCACAAAATCATTTTATGTTAAATCCTTCTTGCTGGATGTACCAAGCAAAAACCTGAAAGTCATTTCTGCATGTCTAAGAAAGCCAAAAAAGAAGCAAAATCATTATGAGAAATAAATGAAACTTATAGAGAAATTATATATTGTATATGAGTTTGGGGGAGATTAATAGTCACATTTAAACATTTTCCAAGTGGCACACTTCCCAAAGAGGCTGTACAAGTGACAAATTCTTCCTTTTCTTTAAGAAAACTGACTTTTCTTCTGATGAACCTACAAATTTTTAGTATTTTCAATTAATTAAGACTTATAAAGACACATGGTACATGGAATCATGTTTTTACACCTTCACATTTCCTAATAAACCTGTACAAATCATTAAATGCTCACTTTTTGACCCTTAAAATGACCCAATTTGATAAATCGACTTAAAAACTAATTAACCAAACCAAAATAATATTAATTGACATTAATTAACCTATAATTCACATTTATACATAATATTAGACCCCTAAAAATTCTTAAAACTCAATTTTTTACCTAGGGGTGCTCCAATTTGACCTAAAAGTCAAATTTGGTCAACAAATTGGTGACTCATAGGGGTAGTATCTATGTTATACTAACTAGAATAGTAGCCTTATTAGTCCATTGCACTTAGGATTCATCTAAGGATTGAGACAAATAATAAAACCTTTTACCATTTACTAAAAACTAATGACTACCTCAACCACACAAAGCAAGGACACACACACACACACACACACACACACACACACACATGTGCTCAAGGCACTTAGGGGAATCAAAGAATAACCTATTATATATAACTAACAATGAGCATGCCTCCCTCTTGGATCAAATGGAAATTTTGAGACTCTCTTTGCTTATTGACAAGAAGTATTGAATGAGGTATTGGCATTTTGTCTTTTAGCATTTATGCCTCCAACTTTTTCATAATATTTTCCAACTTCATTGGCATGATATTCAATGAGAACCAAACATCTCCAATAAAATTAGTTATTGGGATGAATTCTTCTTGTGTAAAAAAAACATCAAATTTCTCATATGGTCCTTCAAATATAGCTTCAAATGGTGATTCAATAAGTTATACCTTCTTATTTTCCATAGTGATCTCAATAATATTGGGCTTCCTCTTAGCTACAATTTCTTCTAGTTCATCAAGGAGATTTACAAATTCTTCCCAATCTTGGTTATTGTCCTCTAAGGAAGATTCTTTATTCACCTTGTCATATACTTGTCCTTCAACTTGGAAAAGATCTTCAAGCTCTTAAAAGAGCTCCATTTTCATATACCAATCATTCTTGTCTACTTTGTCATCCAATACCACTACCTCTTCATTCTTGAAATGGTCATCCACAACCTCATGATTAGATATCGAGTCTTTATCATACAGCTCTTTCTTTAAATCTTGGGCACATTCCTTAGAGATACACATCCCCTAAAATATGGAGGTAAGAGCTTGTGAATTGTCCTTTTATTCACCAAGGGGAGTCCCTATGGTGATCTCTTCCTCATAATTATTCATGAGGTTTTCTTGATAAGACATGAATTGAGCTTGTTCATCTTCACTTGATCTTATCAAGATAGGCTCTTCTTCCAATATTTCCTCTTTACCACAAAGAAATCATTATTTATTATCAACCAAAAAAGGAGATTCAACATAAGAATCTACCTCTTATTTATCACTTAAGACCTCTTGGGGGATTTCAAGTTGAACCTTGGCTATCATAATCTGATCTTGTTTGTCAAGGGATGAAAGATCTTCAACTTCCTTCATGGTGATGCCAAGATTAGGCATATTGAAATTTGGTGACTTATCCCAATAAGGCTACCAAGGAGTTGAATCATCTTCAAGTAAGAGTTCTAAATTTTAATTAACCAACTACTCTTCTTTAGGTTTCCAAACCATAGTTCCATCAAGGCAAAGGGTGATGGGATGAGGACAAAATGAACTAGTTGGTGGAGGTGGGACATAGGGCTCAAAATCATATTGAAAATTAAAAGTAAGAGGCTGTTTAGGAAGCTCTTGAGGAAGGGGTTATGGGTTTTTTTTAGCCATAGGATCTTCTTTTGGGTCTAAACCTTCCATCACACCTTGAGTTAAAAATTTCATCTTTGCTTCTAACTCCTCTATTTTCTTGGCTAGGTTTTCTTTGAAAATATTTTCTTAAAGGTCATAGGAATCATCATGAGCACATAAAATTCATGAGGGCTGCCATGGAACACAATAAGTTTCTTAAATAAGTGAGGGAGGGACTTGCAAATGATTAACTCCATTCTCCATTTCACACTGTTTGAAAATGCTTATATCTTCCTTCTTTCCCCATGAATTCACTATTTTATTCCATCTTAGGACATTAGGATTAGAATAATTTTCTTGAGGAAGGATGGGATGAGTTTGTATAGGATTAAGAGTCTTCTCAAATTCACATTATTTTTCAAGATTTTTCTTCTCTTTCTTTCCCCATGACTCCATTATCTTATTCCATCTTAGAATGTTAGGATTTGAAGTCTACTTTTGAGGTGGTGGGGATGTAATGTGAGAGGGAAATGAGGGCTTAGACTGCACCTTTTTTGTTTCCAACATGGACTAATGCATATTCATGTTATCCAACTCAATATGCATATCAATATTAGCTTCAAACACAATATTTATCTTTCCAACTCCCTCCTCCAATTGATTAGGAAAAGGATGACTTTGATAGGCTTGATTTGTCTCAAGAGTAAGGGGTAAATATGGCTGATAAGAAACTTGAGGATGTGTATATGAAGTTTGATAGACTTGGTAAGGCCACCTTTAATTAATTCTTAGCTTAGCTTCCAAATATGGAATCAAACCATTCACATCTAGCATCTCATTTTTAAGTCTTTGCCAATTGTCTCTTTCAATAGGTGCCCACTCTCTCTTGACTAGATCTAATGAATTTCTCACTTGATGGATGGAATGAATAGGATTTTTTTGACCACATCCCCTTTAATTATAAATATCTAGCATATACTTCTCATACCCCAAAAGATTTTGTTTGAAATTATAAATGGGTTGAGTTGAGAAGTGACTAGGTTGACTAGGAACAAGACATTGAGAAGTTTGACTATAGGATTGGTAAGGATCATGTATGGGTTGGATATGATAATATTGAGGTTGAATAAAACCATATTGGGGATTATACATTTCATTATAAGGTTGGTTAATAACTTTCTCATATTAATAGGGAATATCATAAGCTTGGAAAGTCTCACCAACTTGTGTGAAATTGTACTCAACACCAATGCCATCCATGAAACTTCATTAGGAAACAAGAACACAAAGAAAATGTTACCAAAAATATTCAAAGGATCACCTAGGCTGCTTGAATAGCTAATATATATTCTTAGTTTCCATTTATGTTTAGATAGATGCCTCCAAAGGTTGATGTGTGGAAGGACAACACCAAAAATCCTCTAACTCTTCAAACAAGATCCCCACTGGGCATGCCAAAAACCATTGTCTCTTGGATATGCACCCTTTGAGGAGATGAAAATCTCTCCTCATCCAAGTGGCATAATGGAATCACCTTTAGGCTTGTGGGTAGCCTAAGGAATGAGATGAGTCTAGAGATAGGGTTAGTTCCCTTGATGTATCACTTAAGATTGCAACTACTACTAACTTTATGGTGAAAATGGAGAGATATAACTGAAATAAAACTAACATAAAGGATATTATACACCAAATATATTTATTTCATCCAGCCATATGCATATTACACTTGAAATCAAAGGACAAACTAAACATACACTCTCCAATCTATGTCTTCTTGCATTAATATTACATTATGGGGTTATGGATGAATGTGAAAAGATAGAAGGACTAGACAGGAGGCCTTAAATGTAAATAATGAAGATACTAACTCACTTAAACTTTTAAATTTCATGGAACACACCACATTCCCTAAAAATAGAAGCTACAAATAGGTGAGAGAATGTGACAACTTGCTAAGGAATCCATAGTCTTTAATAAGAAAATTTAGCATTTAAGTAAAGCACACTATGAATAGTCATGGAAGAGGTAAAACTTAGTAATTTTATTTATCAAAAGGTATACAAATTATTAGGGCTTCTCCATACTTAGGTGGAGCCTCCAATACAATGCCAAAATGTCTAATTATTATAGAACTTTATGAGAGAGAGAAGAAAAGATAAGTCCAAGGGTCACAAGGACACTTTTAAATATAATAAATGGATTTAATTGTGCATATAGAGAGGGTATGGGATGAACCATTCAATTTTAGGAGCTGAAAGTGTCAATTCAAGTCACAAACTTCATGAAAAGTGGCAAGAAAACTCCTCAACTGGCTCAAAATTAGATATATTTGAACTTTATATTACTAATTATGATCAATAAAAATTATTTTAATTAATTGTAATTAATTTTAATGAGATTATTCATTCCTCTCCATGTATTATTTCTAGTCTTGGTCATTTAGAATCACCTGGAGAGGAGCAATCATGATCTGTTATCTAGAAAATTGCTCTTTCATGCACCCTTCACACTTGGATTTTAAAAAGAGATAATTTTCCCATGAAATACATAATATGAATTTAATTACATGTTTCAATACCCTCCATGTACCTAGAATCATCAAGGGCACCATAAAAGGCCATTCACTTGAAGTTTTCACACTTCTCCCTAGCTTGTCCATTAGGCCAGTTTGGCTGGCTGAGTTGAAGCACTTGGTTGACGCACTTAAGAGTTTATATGTAGTATTAAATTTACATTAGGGGTTATAAAAATTCTATATAATCCTCCCAAAGTTGGTTTCATGATCATAATCCTTATATAACATGCAAAACACATAAAATAGTGAAAAAACCATGTTTCTACCTCAATTTATATAGTAATGTATAATTAGTTGACATTTGAGGGATCTTGAAGGAGTCATATAAAATTAATATTAGCTATTATAGTCAAAATTATCCACTATATTTCATCTCCAACTCCATTTTCTCAAATTAGTCTCTGCAAGGGTTTAGTAGGGTTTTAGGCATGTTTTTTGGTCTTAAGGTTAGTTCATATATATCCAATGTCCAACCTGAAAAAAAATTCCAAAAATATGGTGTTAAAGGACCCTAATTACAAATTCAAATGTCTTGGAATCCCATGAAAATCCTTCTGCAATATGTGAGCATTTGAATGTAACCTATCCAGCTTGTTTCTTTCATTCGTACATGTCAAAATTAGTTTTGGGCCAAAAATGGCCTTCTTGATGATTCCCATGATTTAAAATTCCTTAAACACATCTTATATATTATCACAAACATTTTTCAATAGGTTTTAGTGATCATAACATGTGTAAAGTGAAAGTGAATCCTCATTTGGGCATTAGGCTTAATGTTGCTCAATAGGCCTATTTATAAATTTAATATCCAAAAATGACCTCTAGAGGTTTCCCATAAATTAAAATAGTTTTAACATATCTATTACCATCCCATAGACATTATTAAATAACGTATAATTCATATCTCATGCTAAAATGGAATTTGATCTTGCATTTGGAAATTATGCTTCACCATGCCTAATAGGCTTAAATGCAATTCCAAGGGTTTAGACTATCCTATTTGTTTTATATTTACTTTTAGTTGTTTTTAATTACTTATTAGGTGTTATCCAGATTCACAAACCTCCTTGAATGACCTCTTTGACTTCTAGTTTATCTTGTATCCTCATTTCCTAAGGTTGCAAGGTTTATGCATGAGGAAAGTGCCCTCTATCTGAGATAAAATAGAGGGAACTTTCCCTATTTATTTAGAAAAAATGAATATTATAAAGGCTTACCTAGGTGTTAATTATTATCCATACCAAACTTTATCCCTTTAATCCAAGCATAGACCTTCCAACTTCATCAAAACCTCAAATAGATCTCTAAAAGAGCACTCTTTGCAAGGGTGTATGCAAATGGACTACATGCTATAGGTTTGGAATCCCTTATTCATTTATTTCCATTTTAATAAGGCTCCATAAAATTTCATGGTCCTCTTTTATGTGGTTACATCTTCTATTTAACAACCTAACCTTTTATATACCATTAATACTCTTTGAAACTCACCATATTATGTTTCATCATTTTTTATTATGTTTTTTGCATTTGTAAGGGCACCTATAGGTCATTATGACTCCATGAGACTTAGTTTAAGACATTAAAAGTATTAAAATGAACCATGATAACTATGATCATTTTATATTTCCATATACTTTGAAATCTTATCCATTCTTTAGGCTCAAACTAAGTTTCCTTGCATATGACTGAGACACTCAACTTGCCCCTACCTCTTTGGCCCCTGTAGGTGCATTTGAAATCTCCAAAGTTACTTGAATTGATACAACTTTATGGTTATATATTTTAATAATATTCAAATCCTTTTATATACTTTGACCATGCATTTCTAATCTTTCAAAGCACATGCCTTTTGGACTATGCTTTCTTCCTCATAGCAACCCTTATCTGTAGGTTACTCCTTTTGACTTGCTTAGGATTGAAATAAATGTTTATACACATATTTGGGTTTATTTTTATAATTATAACTTTTAATATCATCCTTATACACTTTAATATCAAACAACCTACCCACTATCAGCCGAGTCACATTCAGTTGATTGTGTGAGAGCCCTTTTAGGGTCCTATAGGTTTATATGTGTAATTAGGCTTAAAACCATTGTATCTACCTCTCCTATAATTATAATTGGGTATATTTATGTCATCCTAGTTTTTTTTTTTCAATACATTCTCTCAAATATATCCCTTTTTTGTTGTTACTTCAAGGTACCTTTCATCTTAATACAATTATAGGTGTCATTGTCAATAGTGTATGGACTGGGAATATGTTAGAGAGTGCAAACCATCTTAAATGTTCCTTATTCATGTTTTATTTGTTAATTATGTATCTCATAGTGTAAAAAATCAATCCAATCCTATTTTAAATAATCAACTCCACCTATGGCTTATGGAAACCACTTAACTTGGACTATTGTAGATATCACTGCATGATTTTTAATGTTTAAGAGGTAACTTGGGAGCTTTTGAAAACCATTATCCTTAATTAAAATACCTTTACTATTTTTAAAGATAAAATACCTATGTGGAAGGTTCATAATAAGCATACTTTTAGGTCTTGTAGTTTAAATCAACCCTGTATGGGGAAACTCAAAAAATGTCATGGACTTGTGTTTTCACTCTTCAAGGAATAAGGGCTTGAACTCAGTCATTAAATGTTATAAATATTATTCACCTTTTATCTACCCAATTAACATAATAAAAATACATTTTATGTCTCCTTAATATTTTATGGATTTTAAGAGAGTTCTAATTTGCTTCAACATTCCATATATGCACTCTCAGTCCTTTGTTAGCACCTCCTAGAAGTGCACATTTTGAATTATCAGGTAGTAAAGAGAGGTTTGGGAAATATGTGAGTTTTAAGCCTCATTGGGTAGACTTATAATCCTTATAATTAAATATATGGGTTATTTTCATGATTATTTTTTTTTAAATAATTCTAAAACATATATTTCAACTTGAAAACGTCTTTACAACTGCCTGTAGATACACACTCTGATGGCAGACTGTGTGCATATGTAGTGTATGACTGAAAATCATGAACATTGGTTGTATAATGAGGATGAAATGAGAAAATAAGAATCAAGGTCACTTTTTGAAAATTTAAAATAACTTAACACAACCCCCTATAGCCATGGATAAACACAAAGTATTTAAAAATGATGAAAATTTGCCTATTGCACTCAAAGGAGACTAGTCTTCAAATTTGAGGTTATTGGCTCATCAAAAAAAATTATCATGAAAAAAAACATAATATTAATTAGGTTACATATCCAACATCATTTGGAAACAATCTTAGGAATTATATTATATTAATTTTCCCAAAATGAAAGAAAACCTACAAGGTTCACAGATTAGCAGGCAAATATTCATAAAGTATAGTTTATCATTATTCAATATATTTATATTTAAATTAAATTATTTTATCATAATATCACCTCCCAAAATTATTTAATCTTAAATCTTTCCTACTAGACATACTAAGCAAAAACCTAAAAGTCATTTTTGCATGTCTAAGAAAGCTAAAAACACATCAAATGATTTTGAGAAATAAATGACACTTATAGAGAAATTAAAGAGTGGATATTAGTTTGGGGGAGATGAAGAGTCATATTTCGACATTTTCCTAGTGGCACACTTCCCAAGGAGGTTGTACAAGTGCCAAATTCTTCCTTTTCTTTAAGAAATTTGACTTTTCTTTTGATGAACCTACATAGTTTCTATATTGTCAGTTATTTAAGAATCATAAAGACACATGGGACATGAAATCACATTTTTAGACCTTCACATTTCCCAATAAACCCATATAAAGCATTAAATGCTCACTTTTAACCCTTAAAATGACCCAAAATGATAGATGGACTTTAAAACTAACTGACCAAAGATAATATAACATTAATTGACATCAATTAACCTATAATAAATATTTATACATAATATTAGACCCCTAAAATGCTTAAAACTCAATTTTTTACCTAGGGGTGCCCCAATTTGACTTAAAAGTCAAATTTGGTCAATAATACCATTAATCCATTTAAAACAAGAGCTTGTTTTTATCAAACCTTTCTTTTCTTTCCTAGTGAACTAAAAAGGAAACTTATCTATATCTATAAAAGTTTCTATATCAACAAACCAAGGTGATTGTGTTGTAATAGTAAATAGTTGCTCAACTAGTAAATTGTCTTCTACATGTTCTTCTTCATCTACATTATTCAATCTAGAAATAAAGTCAGCAACCACATTTAACTTACCAAGTTTATCAATGGTTATTATGTCAAACTCATGTAACCGTAATATCCATCTTATAATTCTTCCTCCTACCACTAATTTGTTCATTAGATATCTAATAGTTACATAATCAGTATATAAAAATATTTTGTAACTAGTGATATAGTGTCTAAACTTGTTTATGGAATAAATTATATCAAGGAATTGCTTCTCAATGGTTGTGTAATTTCTTTTAGTAGGAGTCAATTTCTTTCTAATGTAATATATGGTGTACATCTATACTTCTTCATCATTTTATCCTAAAACTACCCCTATAACATGATTATATGCATCAATGTAAATATGAAAAGGATGTGACAAATTAGGTCCTCTCAGGACTGGGATAGAACTCAGTTTCTCTTTAGTAGTCTCAAAGGCTTGTTATTTATATACTCTCCAAACAAACTCACTCTCTTTTGTCAGTAAGGAAAACACTGGAGTTGTAATTTTGCTGAAATCTTCTATAAACCTTCTATAATATCTTGCATGCCCTAAGAAGTTTTTGATATTAGTCTAGTTTTGAGGAGTAGCTAATTTTAAAATGACTTCAAATTTATTTGGATCCACCTAGTTTTCTTTTCCAAAAATATGATGTCCTAAAACTATCCCTTCCTCTATATATGATAAGACATTTTCAGTACTTTGCTTATATTATTTAGACTTTCATAGAAGGATTCTCCATAAATGGTAAAATCATCAATGTAGATGTCCACACAATCATTGGTTAAATCTACAAATATGGCTAAGACTGTTCATTAGAAGGTAGTAGATGCATTGTACAAACCGAAGGGCAATACCTTATATGCAAATGTTCCCCATGGATAATTGAAGTTTGTTTTATCCTAATCTTTAGGTGCCACTTATATCTAATTGTACACACTAAAACCATCCAGGAAAAAGAACTATCTTTTTCTTTCCAATTTATCAAGTACTTGGTCAATAAGGGTAAAGAAAAATAATATTTCATTGTTCCTTTATTTAGTTCCCTATAATCTATGCATACTCTCTATTTAGCATTTTTTTGAGGAATAATACCAAGAGAGAGACCCACTGGCTATCAAAAATAGGATAAATGAATCCTATTTCTAGCAACTTTTCTATCTCAGTTTTCACAATGCCTCTTAAGGTAGGATTAATTATTCTCTAATGTTGTCTAAATAGTTTAATGTTCTCTATGTAGATATGGTGGGTGCATACACTTAGAAGGATTCCCTTCATGTATTAATATACTCAATCAAAAGCCTTAGTATTTTCTTGAAGTTCATCATTTTTACAGAAACTATTCATGTTGATTAACTATTTTCATGTTATTGTTATTTGCTTAGTACCTAGATGAGAAGAATATATTTATTTTAATTCACTCATTAAATAGTTGAGAGGATAGGTATGTGGCAACAATATATGGAATGTGACAACATCTTTAAAAAAAATTCTAAAGAAATCACTCTAGCTAGAGGACAATAAAAGGCTATCAAAAAACTATTTTGACCATCATGTTCCCATTGCATAATGCTCTATTGGATGTCCATATGGTCATACATGATTCTGGAAGAGGTGGGAAAGGATAGACATCTATAAGGATAGGAATTCCTTTCACTATAACTTCTTTTGACAAGGTCTGTAGCTAGATTGTTAAATTCCATAGCATTTTTTATACGTCTTGTTAACTCATCCTCTATTTGTTCCACATGATCAATGATTATGACCATAGTTAGAGAGGAGATACTATATCATTTTTCTTTGAGTTGATCTACACATAACTATTTTATAAGATTGATTGATGGTTATGCAGGTGGATATAAATAAAAACACTTTACTTTAAGACCATTTGAGATGGTTATATCTCCTGATCAACAATCAATCAAAGTTGCCACTATTGCTAACCAAGGCCTTCCTAAGATCAATGGGTATCTAATTTATTTGTTTTTAGGCTTAATAACAATAAAATTAATGGGGTACTCCTAGGAATATATATTTAATGTTATATCCTATTTGATGCCCTCTATTTTAGCATTAGAATGATCTTCCATTTATAAGATTGTGGTGGTGGGTTGCATATTTGTTAGAGAGAGATTTTGCAAGGTGTCAGTAGTCATTAAATTAATAGAATCTCCTTAGTCCACCAATACATTTGGTATCTCTTACTTTCCAATCATTATAGAAATGATAGGACTCCTTGGGTCCCCATACTTAGGTGAAAGTAGATTACCTACTACTAAATCATCAAGATTGTCATCTACCTATATAGTTTTGGGATATTGTCTTTTCAATCCAATTTTATTAATACATAATTTTTTGATCACTCAACTAAGTTCTAGAATGTCCTTAATGGCTGACAATAATGGAATTTCTATATCAGGTTTTCTATGTTCCTAAATAAATTTAGATTCCCTATTATCTTCCACTTCCTTCAATTATTCTAGAAAGCAAATAGGTGAAAGAGTTGTGGTGACTTCCTCTATTTTTCCATGTTTCTCTTCTAAATCTTCTTATTTCATTGGTTGAGTCTGTTGACTTGTTTTTAAATGAGGCATTTTTATGATGATAATTTGAGGTTCTTGTAGAAAAATTCATGACTTGAGATATATGTTTGCACATTAAATAAGACCTACCCCTATTGTTTCACCTTGTTAATTTACATAAACCTACCTATTATTTAGATTTTTTACTAAATGGGTAGGTAGTTGAGGTTGGTTTACTTACTTTTTATGGGGGCACTTGAGTTATCAGAGGAGCCATCAATGCTTTTTATTATGAAAACCTTATTTTTTATTTATTATAGTTTGGGTTAGGGTTCCAATGTGTATTTACCCATGGTTGTTAATGAGCTTGGGGTATCCAAGTTTTTTGAATAGGTTAAGGCATCATCCATGGTTTTAGAATACATTCCTAGTTATCCCAATAAGGTGGTGTTGCCCAAACTTATGAAGGTGCATACTATTGTGTAAAAGGTACCCTTAAGCCAAACTATTATGGTTGATTTTGTGGGAAGGCATTTCCTTGACTTTACATATAATTTACTTTATATATGTTATATATATTCTATTTAATATAGTTCTTAAGAGTATTAAGGTGAATACAATTTCTTGTATCATGATCTTAAGCATCACATATTCCATAGATTTTTATTTTGTATAGAGGATAATCTCTAAGTGCATGTTTTAATTTGTACTTTGGGTAATAGATTTCTAGTGGTTCAGTGTTAGATTTAGATTTAGATTTAGATTTAGATTTAAATTTATCTAAAATTTTATTCAATTGAACTATAATATATATTTTAAAATTTTCTAGTTCCTCCATGAGTTGGCTTAAATCACTAGATTTCCCTAGTTTACCTCTCCTTCTACTAGGTTTTGTCCTAGCGTAGTTGGTACATAATTATGAAATATCTTAGATGTATAGTTTATTAATATCTCCCTTGTTGATTTATTGTCAATGATGTCTCCAAGGTGACCAAGAGTGTTCATGAGGTGTTAATTATGCTACAATGTCAATGAGAAAGTGTACCTTAGTGATCATGAGTGGACTTTGTAGTGTTTGATTGGTTCAGTAAGATGATGGATGTTGATGATGTGTTGACCATGATTGAAGAGTCATATGGGGTGTAATTAGTTCTTGGTGTAATTTTTAAAGTGAAATCAATCCATATAAGTAGTATTTTGAAGGTCTAGGTTATCCTAGTCATCTTGATAGAGTTTCTAAAGTAAGCATATTGATGATGTCAGCATTTGCACATGTGAAGGTGTCAGAATAAAGTGGTCATATGAGTTTGTTTAATTTTGTTCTTAGAACATATGTTTCAAATTTAATACCTTGACATGATGTATATCAAAAATTTTGATAGTGCAAAGTTGATCTCCCAAACTAATTTCATCATTTTCCACAGTCAAATTCGCATTCTTTAGTGACCGTTAGAATTCAAATATTTGAATTTACAAAGGAAAACCAGTCTACAATGTTTTGCCTATAAATTTTAATGATGGATAAATTTCATGATGGAGAAAAAAATCAAAGTGGTAGATAACTTTAAGGGAAATCTAGGAAAATTGATTTAGAGGTTTGATTGGTCGTACAATTATATTTATTATGGTTCAAAGTTGACTGAGGGTTTGACTTTCTTCTAAAAGTGACCTGAGAAGGATGTTTGTGTTTTTATATATGGTGTTTGGATGTTTCATACTAAATTATATATTGTATAATGTTTTAGACTCCCTAAGGATCATATATATGGATTTTATAGGTTTGACCAATCCATATTCAATTTGAACTATTGCTTAGAATTTGATTGTTTGTTTATTCATGATGTTTTCATGTACAAGGAAAATGATTGATAGGTTTTTCATATTAAAAGGTGTGTAGTGATGAATTTAATCACCTAATGATTTCTTAATGGTCATGTGGCATGGACCTATATGTTTTTAAGTGGTCTTATTTTTTTATTGTTGCTCAATGAAGTGTTAAAAGGATAACTATGTCTCCATGGACCTAAAAGGGCTACTTAGGCCTAATTAAAAGGTGTTGTTGCTTAAGGGTGATCTATAAAATATATGGTTGACATATTACTATGGTGTTATTTTTTTATAAGTGTGATAAAATCCTTAAGGTTTAAGGAATGTCATGTGGCCGACCAAGAAGGTGGTGATCTTGTAGACTCTATAAAGAACAAAATCAAAGATGAAAGTTTCTAAAGTGAATGTGAAAAGAAAATATAAGTGTGAGTAAGCTTGTTGGATGATTTTAAGAGTATAATAGTGTCATGTATATGTGTGTGACCTAGTGGTCATGTTTCTAATGTTGTAATAGTTTTTTATAGGGTTGATGATTGAGGATGAGTGAAAAGGTGTAGAGTGATCCAAAAGGTTATTTTAGATGCATTGCTTGTGTGTGGAGGCTTGATAAAGTGTGAAAGGTTGAAGAGAGTTATTATTCACTATTTCTCCACTATATTTAAATTCAATCATATTTTTATAAGTTTTGATATCATAATGTGTTGTGTGCATGCTCAACATCTAGGGCAAGAAGGTGGTTATCCATGCTTAAGGGTTGGTGATCCTTTTGAAGTGGGTGCTTCACTAAAGTATCTTGTTTTTTATATCTTATAGGATTGTATTCTACGTATTTACAATATTAAAAGTGGGTTGTATCTCCCATGATATTTTCCCACATAATTTATGTGTTATGTGCTTTGATCTTGCATGGTTTTCTTTGTTCATTACAATGAATAGTTTATATGCTTCAAGAATGCTTATGTTGAATGGTTAAGATTTTGAAGGATTGTAATCAAATTTTATTTGGTTGCATCATTAGTTCCCCCCTCTCAGTTATTATACCTCTAAAAATTGGTATCAGAGCCATACCTTATTTATAATTGTAACCACTTGAAGGTGATCAAAGGTACAATAGGTAGTCATCAAATTCAAGGTGGTTTCCATATTAAGCAAGAACCATTATTAAATGGATACAACTATGCTTTTTGGAGTGTAAGGATGAAGACCTACATTGTGTCTCTAGGTTTTGACATTTGGAAATATATTATGGATAGGTATTCTACACCCCCTACTCCTCCAACTAGTGTAACTAATAAGAAGTTGGGTGAGAATAATTCTAAATCTATGAATGTTATCATTTGTGTCCTATCAAAGGTTGAGTTTACCAAGTTAATCCATTATAATTCTACCAAGGAAAATGGAGACAAATTATAAATCATCTATGAAGGGGATTTAAAGGTTAAGTTGGCTAAATTACAAACCTATCAAATAAAATTTGAGGGCTTCAAAATCAAGGAAGAAGATACTATGGCATCCTATCTTCTAAGTTTGATGAGGTGGTGAACATGATAAGAGTTACTGGAGAGGATATTAAAGAAGCTATTATATTACAAAAATTGTTAAGGTCTTTCACCCTTAAGTTTGATTCAAAAATTTATGCTATAGAATAAATTAATTATCTCACCAAGATGAAGATGGATAGATTACATAGCATTCTTATTGCGTATGAGATAAGAGTCAATGAGGACAAACCACCATAAAAGGATGAAGCCTTCAAGTTGATCAAGACAAATGGAAATAAGGAGTCATACAAAGGTAGTAAGAGTTTTTGCCATGAAGAATATAGTAACTCATTTGTTGAAGAAGAAGGAAACACATTAGACAATAATGATTCATTTCATGATGAGAACAATGAGACAATATTTGTGGCTATTGAGGATGATTAAGGTGAATGTTCTTTAGGAAACGATATCTTTGGTGGAGATATATCATAGGAAGAAGATGATCAAGTCACTCTTTAATATAAATATTTGAATACCTTGGAAGAGTTAAAGCTTCTATAAGGAAAGAATAGAAATCAAGCATTCTTGATCAAGATCTATAAGGATCAAATTGGATTCTTCGAAGAAAAGTTGAGAAATGAAGTCAAAGAGCACGATGAGATCACTCAACATCTTGAAACTCAAGTTTTTACCCTTGTTGAAGAGGTAAAGAGTAAGGATGAAGAATGTGTCAAATATAAATCAGAGATGGATTCTTTGTATATGAAACTTGATCAAGCTATGAGAAAGCTTGAAACATATCAAAAATTTTAGAAAATTACAATTGATCTTAATGACCTATTGAGCACTCAGAAGGTCTCAAATGATAGGTTAGGCCTAGGGTTCCATGAAGATGTTCAAAAGGATAAAAATATTGAGAAGATAGTGATGATAGATCAGAAGACTAATCATGTTAAGGAGAGTGCTAAAAAAGATAAAAAGAATGTCAATATGAATAAGAAGGACTAATTTAAAATCTTAAAAAGTTCAAATCAAATAAATCAACCCAATGTAATAAGATATGATAGCTCATTCATTGGTTACTATTATTTTTGTCATCAGTTTAGTCATAGGATCATTGATTACAAAATAAAAGCTCTTAATAAGAGATTTGCATGGAATTATGAGCAAGATAATTAAAATCATGAAGAATTTCATCACTAAAGATAGTTGAATGGTCCACAAGGAAAGCATGACATCTTGTACTATAAGTGTCAAGGGATTGGTCATATTGTAAGACCTTGTAATGCATTCATCAGGAAATTAAATGATCAAGTGCATTAATGGGATAATGAAGCTTTAAGGATTCATCATGTAGCCCATACAAAAGGTATGTACAATTAAATAAACTTAATTTATTTCAAATTTAAAGAGAGAGGTCACATAGTAAGCTTCTTTAGGAATGGCTAGAAGTCTACTTCAAAGAATGTCAATCCTAACATGAAGAAAAGGAGCCACAGTGAATGGAGGCCCAAGGAGGTGAATGAAAAATAGGTTTAAAATGGATTATTTTTCAAGACAAAATAGGGTACAATTCCAAGTGTCAAAGATCAAGTCTTATTTTCCCAAGTAGAAAAATAATCAAACAAGATTCCAAGTTTGAAGGAAAGAATAAAGTTAAGGACTCATTCAAATTCAATTTGATGATGAGGCAAGACTACAAACCAAGTGAGAGCATGGAGATGTGGGATTCTCCTAAGTTTTGGGACCTTTAGTCTCTCTATGAAAAGTGGGTTTCTCTACCTATGATTATTAAGAGACATATTTCATATGTAGAAGCAAGTGTGATTTCTCTAGGTGATGTAAAAGAGGCTATAATCAGTACAGAGGTATGAAGAGTTATTGATTGGTCTTTAAGACCAATGCCTTTATGATATAAAATTGATGATATTATGTTGCCAAGCCTTGTATTTATAATATAAGTTCATTGGTTAAGGTGGAGCAACAAGTTCATGAGCTTTCTCTAGTGGTTAGTGATGAAAAGCTTCAAGAAATATATTCAAGGACATTGGTCCTAAAGGCAACTTTTAATCAATCTTTGAAGATTGGTTTAGTTGGTCAAACTAAGGAGAATGAAGGTATAATTTATTTTGAGTGTGGATAAGACTTATAAAAGTGTATTTCATGGGTTTATATGTGATTATTTGGTCAAAAGAACCATTCATGACCATTTTTTTAGTTTGACCATTTTGTTCAGTATTCACTACCTAGTGAGAGCTCATCATACAAAAAAGGTGTTTTTAAGTTCTATGAACCTAACCAAGGGTTGGGTCTAGTTTTATTTTATGTGTCTAAATAAAAAATGTGACTTAAATGTGTGATAATGATCACATGATTAATTTAAGGTATTTTGTCATAGTGATAGGGGTATAATAGGGTCTACATGCACAGTCATGAGTTTTACAGGTGTTAAATGAAGATTGGTGAGTGTTAAAGGTGACTTTGAGGCATAGAAAGGTGTGTTCCATCATACAGGTATGATCCAAGTGATTTAAAGATTTTAAGGCCTATTGAGGCCAAGTTGAAGAATTTTTATGGCTATTGGGTATGATAGTCTCTACTTAAGGGCTAGTAAGATAAAAACAACATTCATGGTTCTATAGGTTCCCCAAGGATTAAAACCTCAATAACTGGTCCAATGGTGTGTATTGATGACCTCTAGGTGTGAGAGAAGTTTTAGGAGCTGTCATTGACTAAAATATGGTAAGTCAACCATATTTCTCTTTAATGCCCTAGAGTTTTAGCCCATATGGGTTAATGACCTTCCCAAATATTTGAGGCCTAAAGATATTTAATATATTAAAATTTCCAAACGGGTTCTCAAAAATTAATTCATATTCATCTAAAATTATATGATTTGTTCTATGGTTGAGCATTTATGCAAATAGAGGGATAATTAGTAGGTCAATTTATGAAGGAGCTATGGTGAAAAGGAAGATTTGGATGATTAAAATTTGCATGAATGAGGTTTATTATGAGTGTGCATAATATATGTAATTTCAAGTCATAAAGTTCTCTGCATATAAATTTATGGGCTCTGCAAGGTTTAGGTAGGGCTACTAGGCCTCTAGAATAGGTTAAGTGATTAAAATGGATTTTTTGGTCATTTTATACAAAATACCAAGGTATTATTGTTCTCATATGAGTTTTTAAGTATATTTTTAGCATATTTAATGTTTAAATAATGGCTTAAACATCTTTTGGTAATCATGGAGTTGGCTTATGAGAGAAATTTTGAAGGACACTATGAAGTTTCATAATGGTTAGAGATGGTCTGAAGGTGATCAATGAGTTCCTAATTTTATTTGACTTATGGGTAATTAATCTCAATTTTATTAAGGTGTAATCACTCCCATTTGATTTATATTGTTTATTACTTCTTCATATAGTAGTGCATGGTGAAAGAAGAATGTTGTCAATGAGCAATTTTGAGGTAGTCATGGTAATAAATGGTACGTATAGTGATATGGGGAGTTTATATCATATCTTAAATGAGGTACCTTATTTATATTGGATTTTAAATCATTTACATGTCCTTATGATCAGCAAGTAATCTCACTTTGTCATTGTGTCAAAGGGGGAGAAAGTATTTATAGAGGGAAAAAGAGTATGTGCATAGTTTTGTGTTATTATTTACAAGTTTTGACATTAATGAAAAAGGTATATTATTTAGGTATAATAAATTATTTATCCAAACCAGCTAAGAGTGTTTATGAGAAGTCAAGTATGTTAGTAGGTCAATGACAAAGTGTGCCTTAGTGATCATGCATGGACCTTGCAGTGTTTACTTGGTTAGACAAGATGATGGATGTTGATAATGTATTGATCTTGATTAAAATTTAATATAGTGTTTAATTAATTCTTGGTATACTTTTAAAATTAAAAGGAGTCCATCTGAGTAGTATTGTGAAGGTCTAGGTTATCCTAGTCATTTTGGTAGAGTTTCTTGAGTAAGCATATTGATGACACCATCATTCACACATATCAAGGTGTCAAAAGAAAGTGGTCACATGAGCCTATTTAGTTTTTTTCCTAGAAAAAAAAATCAAATTTTATACCTTGACATGATGTCTATAAAAAGTTATGATAGCATAAATTTTCTCTCCTAGATTGATTTCATCATTTTCCATAGTCAAATTTGCATTTTTTAGTGATCTTGAAATTTAAATATTTGAATTTACAAAGGAAAACCAGTCTAAAATGTTTTGTCTATGAATTTTGATGATATATGAATTTTATTATGTATTAAAAATAAAAGTGGTATATAAATTCAATGGAAATCTAATAAAATTGATTTGGAGGTTTGACTAGTTGTATAACTACATTTATTATGGTTTAAAGTTGACTGAGGGTTTGAATTTCTTCTGTAAGTGACCTAATATTTGGATGTTTCATAGTAAATTATATATTTAATAATGTTTTATACTCATTTAGGATCATCTATATGTATTTTTATTTTTGAGCAATCCATATTCAATATAAACTATTGCTTGGAAGTTGATTGTTCGCTCATGATGTTTTCATGTACAAGGCAAATGATTTATAGGTTTTGCATATGAAAAGGTGTGTAGTGATGAATGTAATCACTTGATTATTTATTTTGGGTCATGTGTCATGGACATATGTGCTTTTAAGTGGTCTTGTGTTTCTATTTTGCTCAGTGAAGTGTTAAAATGATGAATAGGTCTCCAAGGACCTAAAAGGGCTACTTGGGCCTAATTGAAAGGTGTTATTGCTTAACAGTGATATATCAAAGATATGGCCAACATATGAATGTGGAATTAATATTTTTTATAAGTGGGATATAATCCTTAATGGTTAAGGAATGTCTTGTGTCTGACTAATAAGTTGGTGATCATGTAGACTATATAAAGAACAAAATCAAAGATGAAGCTTTCTAGAGTGAATGTGCAAAGAAAAGAGAAGTGTGAGTAAGATTGGTGGATGAATTGAAGAGAATATTAGTGTGATGGATATGTGTGTGACCTAGTGGTCATGTTTTTTAAGGTGTAATATTTTTTTGTAGGGTTGATGATTGAGGATGAGTGAAAATGTGTAGAGTGATCCAAAATGTTAGTCTGGATGCATTACTTCTATGTGAAGGCTTTAGAAAGTGTGAAGGGTTGAACAGAGTTATTATTCACTATTTATCCATTATATTAAAAGTAAATCAAAGTTATATATTTTTTGATATCATAAGGTGTTGTGTGGGTGCTCAACATCTAGGGAAATTGGGTACTTTTCCATACTTAGGGGTTGGTGTTCTTTGTAAAGTGGGTGCTTCACTAAAGTCTCTTGTTTGGAATATCTTATAATACTATATTCCATGTGTTTTTATGCTTGGTATTTGGTTTTATCCCCCATGAGGGTTACCCACATAACTCGCTTGTTATGTGATTTGATCTTGCATGGTTTTATTTGTTCATTACAATGAATGGATTATATGCGTCATGAATTTTTATGTTGAATGGTTAAGAGTTTTAAGGATTGGAATTTAAGTTAATTTGCTTTCATCATTGATTCATCCCCCCACACTCAATTATTATACCTCTAAAATCCATTCCACATGAGATTCAAAGAATCCATATAGGAATCATCCAATCCTTTAAGGATAATAGTTTTTATAACTTCCTTAGATAGCTCATATCCACACCTATTATGGGCAAAATCAAATTGGTCTAGATAATATTCAAGGTTATCATATTAATTATATTTTATATTGAATATTTATTCTTTTTTTGTTGAACCTATAATAATCTTAGTATTTATTTAGGAATATTGTTTCCATTTCTATTTAGGTGTAGGTAGAGTTTCCTGTTAGGCCAATAAACCACCTCCTTTCTCCTTCCTTTGAGGTAGAGGGAAAGACTTTTAGATTTTGATTGACTAAAATGTATCATAGGATTGGTAGATAATTTTTAACTCAAAATGGAATTGGTATAGGTCTTTAGTGGATATACCTCTAAAGGTAGGTAGATTAGATGGGGAAATGTTTTTAAATATTATTCAATCATCATTCTCAAAGATAATGGGGTAAGAGAATGTTTTCTCTAGAGGATTCCTATGAGGTTTTTCTACATGACCTATATTTTCTCCCATTTTAAATAAATTTATATTAAGAAGAGGCGATCTTTCAAGGTATTCTAGTTGTTCATTGTTGGAAAGTCCAATTTTTGTAGAGGAAGATTCTTTTAGATCCTGGGATGTACTTTCAAAATACTTGTTTATTTATTTTTTCAAGCTCGTTATCCTTTAAAAAAGTACCTTGATTCTCTATCCTAAAGGATGAGGACCTTTTGGAACAAACCATCTTTGTGAATCCCTTTGCCTACTCATATACCTATATTCAACAAGAGAGTAATTTTTATTATATTTTTTATTTTTAACTATTAATTTAAGAGTTTACCTTACTAACACTTTATAATAATTCCATAGCATGAAACCAAAAATGATGGGAATTATTATCATACCTTCATGTATCCAATCTATCTTGGTGTCATTTATTACTAGGGCTAGTGTCCAAGGCTGTCTGCAACAAGACATTTATTAAATTTAGCTAAAAATGTTAGTTATGGGGGTGGGGTTTGGAGTTGATCTATCTTAATTTCCTACATTATAAAGTCTTAACTAAATGGTTTAAATAAACACATTTTCTCAAAATTAAACATACTAAACTAAATGAAATGCTTTGAAATGAGTCACATAATATTGTTGAAAAGTAAACACACCGAAATCAAATATTAAATCCACACTTAAGCTAAGTTTTAAAATTAAGATTACTAAAATTAAATAAATGGTAAATGCTTGTATAAATCATAAGTCACACATACATTAATAGTCTATTTTAACTACAGGTTATCAATCCAATCACACAAAGTATTTATATTAATTATATTAAAAAACAAATAAGAAAGAAATTATAAATACCAAAAGTACACACATCTTATCTCCTTAGGGAGTGGGCCCTTGCTCACCCTTGGAGGTTCAAAATAATTTAGTTCTTAGAAATAAATCTTGACTAATGCATAGGAATGAAAGAGTATTCTTTGCCATAAAATCTTCTTGTATTGAAAATGATAATTCTTAAAATGTTTCATACTCTTCAGATTGATCAGGGATCTAACATTTATTAGATACAAAATCAAATAACTATCCTAAATACTAGGTAACAACTAAACTAACTAAACTATAGGATATTTATAGAGATTAGTTCATATGTCCAAAATAGAGAGGAGCATTACATATTCATAAGGATCCACACACAGTTAGGGAGATCCTTATGGGATTTTCAACTACTTTTTCCAACCATATCAAGTTACCAAATATTATATACAATATATTCATATCATATTATCTAAATTTTCAACCTATATCTATAAATGGAAAGCTACAAATAAATAGAAGTCTATATATAGACATATGTAAAAATAGAAAGTATCTAGAGGAGTTCTAGATCATCATGGAATAACTGAAAGAACTTATGGAATGCCTTATAACACACTTTGGATGAGTCTATAGTATGTTGTGAAATTCTATAGTGTGATTGTCAAAATCTATAGCTTGACTCTCAAAACCATAGCTATTTGTCGAGGTTTGTAGAACATTGTCAAAGTTTAGAGCTTCACTAGAATGATAAGTTCATGATCAAGTCACTTCCTTATATTCATGAGATCATATCAAAACTATTATTTAGATGTTATAACCCTTGTACATATCAAAAATGGAGGACTAAACATGTAAATAGTTAGAACATTATTTAAAGAATGTTAACTCAGACTCATATAAGCTTAAAGATACAAAAGTAATCATCTTCTTCCTTAGACTAGTTATAATACTGAGACTACATGTAATGATCAATATAAATGGCACATTAATGGATTTTAAGGATGATATATCTTGGTTATAATGAGCCATAGTGTGGACTCATCATTTTATGCCTCTTTGTTGTTTTGTCTGAACTTTAGTGGCTTTTTGGTCTTTTTTATCTTATAGCCATCACGTTACATGGATCCATGAGTGTATGTGGTGTTTTTATCTTCTAGTCTATGAACACTATCATTAATATCAAAACACTACCACCCATTTTGGTGTCTTAAATCCATCAATGATATCCCATTTTATTTTATTTATTTTTGTACTTTATGTTTTTTTATAATTCTTAAGGATTCAAATGTTTATTCTATGGTTATATTTTATGTGCCACTAGGTCTTAATTCAAATTAAAATGTTTCCTATATATATGAGGTTATAACATATTATTTGATCATCAAGGAAGTCTCTCAATTAGCATATACACTATTAATTCAAAATCTACTAATTCACACCACATACTAAATTGC
This sequence comes from Torreya grandis, assembly GCA_037957365.1. Lineage (NCBI taxonomy): Eukaryota > Viridiplantae > Streptophyta > Pinopsida > Cupressales > Taxaceae > Torreya > Torreya grandis. The sequence goes on from JARHVA010007877.1 coordinate 585,094, forward strand.
TAGGTCTAAATTCTGAAGTATTAAAAAGTACCAATTTTCACTTATATTGTTTGTATCAAGGGTTGAAATAGGAGAAAGAGTATATACTTTCACATTTAATATTACACACATACCTAGGAGGGAGAATTACATACAATCCTAAGGCCCTATTTGGATTATATGTTTACGTAAGTAACAATTTGCAACATCAATAGTGTTAGGGTTAGCTTGACTCACATGTTAATCCTTTTTTATTGAGTCATAGGTATGTAAGAGTGAAAAAACTAGGGTTTTTTAGCACAAGTTGATCACATGCAATATAATAATAAATTCAAAAATAGGAAACATAGATACAGGAATAGATCTATGAAAAATTTGAGATGGCTACATTACAAGGCTATAACCATTTAAATCAAGACACTAGTGTTCATTCTAGTGTCCCAAATTTGATAGTAGTGTTTAGACTATAAAAATAGGCAAAATGTAGAATGAATGGAACACATGGCTAGATTTCAAGAGAGACATATATAAGTCACTATGATGATCCAAAATAGAGTAGCAAACAAGATATGATCTATCTTAACCCTTAGTCACATATTTTATGTATTTCATTTATTACACATGCTTGAATTAATTTATTGTAAATATTGTATTATATTGCCTAGATTTGAATATTAAATTAATCTATTCTAAGTTTTATTTTTAGAGTGTATTTGTGTAAAGGCCCATTTTGAATAAAATATTTTTGTGATCCCATCCTCTAAGCCAAAATTGAACCAACAACCTAGCTTTCCTAGGGTTTCAACTTTCCCAAGTTTTATATTATTACATTTATTTCCCAAATTTAATTTCTTATGGGTGTATTATAAATTAAGTCTTTTTTCCTTCTTTCCCTAGCCTGTGTTTTTGTAATTTTGGTTGTGTTTGAATTTATATTATTCAAAATTAATCCCCATATTAAAAAACCTAAGGAGCCTCATCCATTGTATTTCATTTTCAATATTCATGATGATCAATACATTTCTTATGAAAATATAATAACTAAGAATAAATTTGATAAAAAAAATTATTTTTCTTATTATTATGTTAATGAAGGTAAAAATAATCAAGTTAATGTAAATGCAAATATTGATGATTATATGGATACTCTTGGCACTACTTATGATTATGATTATGATATTTATACCAAAAATTTATATAGTGAGTGTGAGGATCCTAGATCTATTATGTTTCCCATGTTTCTTTATTTAAAATCTAGTGATTCATTGTTTAAGAAAATACTTGTTTTTTTTTTACCATTTGCTATCACATTACATCACATTAAATCTTATAAAATGGACATGCATACCAATGAAAATAAGCATATTATTCAAAAATTTCACCATTTTCAAATTCCATGCATATAATATTCATATGATGTGTGTGCATAGAATAATTGAATGTATACTTCCTTTACCAAATAATACACATCTTGAATCTCTTCTTTGTTTAGAAAATGTTGATAATGTTAAAAAAAATTGAAGATTATTTTCCATTTTTATAAAATTCAAAAAGTGAAGATGTTTCTCTCTCTCAAATATTCAATCATGCAAATGTGTGAAAATGTCATCTTCCTCTTCTTCTAGAATGGAAACATGAAAATTATAAACAATTTTGATAACTTTTATTGGAATGGGAAGTATTACAATGTACATAGTTATGAATAATAATATTCTTATACAACTCATTCTTCATATAAATCTTTGATGCATAGTGAGTAAAAAAGTGAAATTTCATTTATCTCATGTAATGAAAATTCAAGTAGTCAACCCCTTCATCAAAATACTATGAATTATATATAAATTAAACTCATATATAGTCATTATTTATATAATTTTCATACAAATCCTCATGATGTTTGAAACTATATAATTTCTTCTTTACTTATAACATTTACTATGAATGTTCCTTTATGCAATACTTATAGATAAGGAAATGATGCCAACTTATAATTCAATGATACTTGTAAGGAGTATAATATCCATGTGTTTAAAATTGGTGGCACATTACAACCCATAAGTACATCTTCCCAATCCATCCACATTCCTACTAGTCACAATGTATATTTGATGAATGTTGTGAAATATATTCAAAAACATGTTGCCATTCTTAATTTAAAAGTAATCTCATGTCATGATATTATTCATGATAATATTATAAAATTGAAACTTATTACAATAAATGTTTTTGAACATGTTTACCCACCTTAATTTTCCATGCCTACATTTACTTTATTTGATGGTCAATATGACCTTTCCACCCATTTAACCCAATATGTGTGTGCCTTTGGTCATTGGGATAAATATGGGTGCTTATTACTAAAGGTTTTACATATAGTTTTAATACAAACAACTAATGATTGGTTAGATGGTTCCTTTCCCATTTTCATAAATCTAAATAACATATTCCTAACTGATTTTCATAAGTGTGATGTGCCTAATACACATTAGAACATTTTTAAGTCTTAAAGAAGAAAAATGATGAGTCTATTTGCTATTATACTATAAAATTCAAGGATTCATTATGTATAGAGGTAAATTGAAGCTAATCTATAAATAAATCCTATTTCAGAGAAGATAAATCACACTTACCCATCTGTTTGTTGGCATATTTAGACAATCAGGGTCATGACCAAGATGGATTCACTAGACCTAGCCAAGGGGTCCCTTGTCATAATAATTTCACTAGAGAGAGTTAAAAAGCCTATAGTAAAGTAACACCATGTAAAAACCTGAGTTAGGTCCTATGTTTTCTCATTTACAAATAAAATACAAATTAAATTAAAATCTAACCTAGTGTTCACCAAATCTTGTGGAATAAAATGGGGGTAATAAGCATAAAATTAAACATGTATATAATAATTATAATTATTTTAATATAAATACAACCCTAATGCATGGAAATATAAATACATTCAAAATACATTTCTTATACTACTTTTATCTACTAAAATATAGGAGTAAGAGTTAGAGATACTTACCTTGAAGATGAACCCATCGAGACTCAATCTCTCCCTTGGTGAATGGTACTTTAGAAGAGGTTGTTGTGGTTTGTAAGGATCATTAAGATAGGCTAAAGCATCTAAGAATTTTACACAAGGTAATATTTTTACCCAATTGTAAACCCTAAGTAATGACTCCTCAAGTATAATGGTATAAAATTAGATTGTAAAGAAACACAAATAAATGATTAACTCTATATCTCTCTAAGAAATGGTAGAAAGGTTATGTATATGTAGTTGGATCTAACCCTAGACCCTTATAAAATTTTAGTTGATAGAGTTAATCTAATGTAACTTTTATCATTAATTAATAAAATTAATTAGGTCCTATATTGGGTTAGTCAAGGCCAACCTAGTCCCATAACGTGCTCATATATTTTAATTATAGTGTCAACCTAAGCTAACTTTGTTTGATAAATGTCAAAAAGAGTTTTTGGATTAGGTAAGGGTTATTTGAGGTGGTGAATTGATTGAAAGAGTATGTAAGGGAGGTTTTAATTCTTAGGGAAGTGTATAGGAGAGGTTTGTGTTGGTTTCAAGCGGTGGTATAGGATACAACAATCTTGTTAAGCACTAATGGTCTACCCACCCTTTTTTCAGTGCACCTTTTAAGGCGTGCACTTAAGGAGATTGAGACTCAATGGGTTATTATAAGAGAGAAAGCATCAATAATTGATAAATTTTTAAAATATTATGTGTATATATATGACACAATTGAATATCATCATATGTGACTCAAGTGTAATAGGGGATGGTGCTTTAGGAAAAGAACATAGCAACACACAACATTGAAGCTAAATAAATTATAGTATTCTAAAGCATAAAATAACTAAAATTAAATGGTTGAAAAATAAAATAATTGAAATAAACAAATAATATATGTGTACCTTGGCTTACCTTTATCATTGGGTGGTTATCTACTATGTTTATATTTTTGATTATGGAGGGTGTAGAGACTATTTTGTAAAATCCCAAAGATACAAAACTAAAGAGAAAAAATAAATAAACATATAAAATCCAAGATAAATGTAATGTGTAGGCATGACGTACTTAGAAATTTGGTAATAAAGAGTGATAAATTCTATGTTAAGACCAAATGACCAAGTCAAAAATTTAGAGTAAATTGGGTAACCAAAAAGTTAAGGCTATTAAAAGATCAAAAAAATCAAACAAGTATGCCTTAAGTAAGAAAGGTAAATAAACCCAATCAAACTAAGGATACAATTAGAATTATAATCAAAAATCAATGTGAAAGTAGTAATAATCTTTACTTAAATAAAGATGGGCAAGAAATGTTAAAACAACATTAATGAGAGAGCAGTAACAATCCTTACTCAATCATCAATGGAAAAGGTACATAAAAAGGGAAAACAAAATTGGTGAGTGAGAAGTAATAATCCAAACTCTCTAAATAATGAAAAAGTAATAAAAAAATAGAAATGGATGTAGTTTTCCCAAAAAAAAGTAAAAAAATATAGAGATGGATGCATTTGTCTTAAAAAATGAATGATAACACCAAAATTTCAAATAAAACCAAGGCAGTTAAAGACATGTAAAGCAATTTTATAAAGAATATAATCTATAGTCACTCAAGCATACTATTTTTTTCTAAGGATAGATAAAATTAAGACAAAATAGTGCTAACATGTTTTAAGATGTGATTAAGAGGGAATATAGAAGTGGGGAAATAGATTTAAAATCAAACTTTCCTACCAAGGGGGGAATGAAATGAGTGGTGGGAGAAATTAAAAAAGAAAGGTAGAGAAAATATTTATCAAAGTCAAGACATTAAAATTAGGTTTGTCAAAAAAAGAGGATTGTTGGCATTAAGGTCTCTGAAGAAATTATCCTAATCACACAAATATTTGGTTATCAAATAAAGTATGAATATCATCTCATGAAGGCTATATGCATTAAAACTAAAATGGATCTACCTTCTCACAATATGTTACATGTTCTTCATGGCCCTTTATATAATCATTGGTCTACTATGAATATTGGGTACTTGCATGATAAATAAGTAGCACTATAGATTGTTTTGAATTTTCCTATCCCAATCTACTATCCTACCACACCCCAATAGACCTTGGCTATATAATGAGGCCAACTGTGTAGTTTGAGCTTCAATTGGAGATATAATGTGTTATAAATCATGTCATTTGGTGTCATGTTGAATTATTTATTTTTATATTACCTTTTGATCATTTCATTTTATTTTAAATGATTTATCTTTTAACTTTTGATGGATTTTTCTATTCCTCCTCCATACAGACTTAAAGAGTCAAACATGGGTGCTAAAAATGACTATTATTTGAAAATTTTGGACTTGGTTACTAAGAAATAGAAATTAGAGAGAATGATGTCTAAGAGTGTTATTTATTCATGTGAAATAAAAGTAATATCTTGACTTTGACCTTGTTCTATCCAAATTAGAATTAAAGGAAATAAAATCAAGGGGAAAATGAAAATGAAATAATTTGAATTACTTCAAATCATAAAAAATGTGATAAATTAAAAAGGGATATAATGATAGGTAAGTATGATTACTTATGATAATAATGTAATTAAGTGTAGGTAAACATGCTAACATACTTTGTTGTGCAAGTTTTATCTACAAAAGAAACAAAAACCAAATCTATGAATATGGGATCACAAACTTGTAACCATTCTTAACATTCTATAAAAGGGACAATTGGTTTAGTAAAGGTGTTTGAAATAAATATGGTGATTTAATGAGGAGAGCTTGGTCTTATCCATGTTCTTACACTACAACTCATAAAAGAGAAACCCAAGTGGGTGCAAAAAAGGTATTGTTGACCAAATTTGGTCTACATACCAAAAATATGCCTAGTCCAAGAGTTCAGTGGAAGGAGCAGGATCCTAATTAAAGAGTGGTCCAATGATTCAATATGAGTAGGCTTCATGGTGAAACTAAGCAGTTAAAGGTCATAAAACAGGTCTACATAAGCTTTAAATTTTCATAGTTCTCTTAGGCCTTCAAGGATCAAGCAACATTTCAAGTACACTTGGAAAAGCTAAGTACAAAACCTTCTTTGGGATAAGTCTTTACTTGGAATTATTTCAGAAATTTTATTTGAATAAGTGTTCATTATTTTGGGCAAATTCTTTAGGGATTTTATTTTGTTAAGATAAATTCTTTCGGACCCTTTTTTGGCTAAGTGTTGAATTCTTTCAAACAAATTATCCTAGAGAAAGTTTATGAAGGTATGAATTCTTTCAGACAAAATGTTTGAAGTAAAAGATGAAGATCGATTTCTTTCAAGGAAATTATTCTAGAACAATTTTCCTGAAGACCTATTTATTTTATATAAATTATCCACATCAAAAAAGGCCAAGTGTAAATTCTCTCAAACATTTTTTCCATAGTAAAATCCTAAGGATCATTTATTTTAGGAAAATTTTCTAAACAATTTTCTCAAAGAGTATTTATACATCAAAGTGGTCCGAATAATTTTTTTGAAGATTACTTTTTGTATATCAAAGTGACCAAAACACTTTTCTTGAAGGGAATTTTCTCAAGAAAGTGCCCCAAACAATTTTCCTGAAGTACCCCTACACAAGAGTGATCTAAAGTAGAATTTTTGAAGGGTAAGTCTTCAACAAGGTAGACTGAACAAAAATATTGAAGGGCCATTTATTTTGGAAATTACTATAGATAAAGTCCTAAGGGTTGTTCTCTTGATAAAGTGCCTTATATAATTTTCTCAAAGGGTCATTTCTAAAGAAAATGGTCCAATTCAAGGGTTCCAAAGTGTCTTATCTCAAGAAAGGTACCCCAAATAAAATGTCTAGTAAAAGGTCCAAAGGTAATAACCTATAGAATTTGTGATCTAGACAATTGTGCAAACATTAATTTTAGGCTACAAGAAATAGTCATTTGAAGTCAAAAACTCTAAGATGGCCCTACAAGTATCAAATTTAAGCACAAAAGATAATTATTGGTTTTAAAATATATAATTATAATTGTATAGATGAAAAAATATATTTGTGAAGAATTCAAAGTTCAATCCATGGTAAACTGTCATTTGTATTCAAATGGGTTCAATATTGATAGTCTATATTTAATCTAAGCAAAGATCTAGTGGCATATGTGAAGTCAAGAAGTCAATAAGACAATGTCAAAA